>BLKM01000077.1:494115-782249 GCA_013340265.1 Coptotermes formosanus
TAAGCTACTGAGCTGCGTTACTGATGTGTTGCTAAGCTACTGAGCTGCGTTACTGATGTGTTGCTTAGCTACTGAGCTGCGTTACTGATGTGTTGCTAAGCTACTGAGCTGCGTTACTGATGTGTTGCTAAGCTACTGAGCTGCGTTACTGATGTGTTGCTAAGCTACCGAGCTGCGTGACTGATGTGTTGCTAAGCTACCGAGCGACATCAAGCTAGTAGCCGCGCCCTCTTCCAGGCGAAATTCAGCAGAATAGCAGCGGATTAAAATGGAGCAGAGAGCGCACGCTGAAGTCGCAATATAGGAAGCAGTTCTTCAGTACGATGTCAATGCTGTCAGAATTTCGCATTCTCATTTCTTCATACTCTGGACTGCACCAACATGTCGATATTGTGTCCGGGGCTTGCGAGAAATTTCCGCACATGCTGGTGGCGGCACTGGATGTGAGCATACAGCGGCGTCAGAGATAAAAATCCCTTCCTTTGTCGGAAGTCAAACCCCGATCGCCCAGTACCCAAGTTACGTCGGCCCAGTACAGAGTAATTCCCATCGCTTGTGAAGCTCAGAGCGAAGTGTGTCAGTAACTTAAACACGGCCGTCGTACAATTTGGCACCTTTGAAGGGTAAAGCCCATTGAGATGTCAAGTTTTTGGTTACTGCACACAAATGATGCGACGACGACGACGACGAAATCTCACAGCTTTGCCGTAACACTGGGCACAAAGTGTGCTCATTTGGCCTGCTGTTGTGTGTGTCACTCGGTGATGGATGGGAAGGGTTGAGTGCGCGATACGTCTCTATCTGCCAGCACGCGGCTAATTGGTGCAGCAACACGCAGCGATAGGCCACAACCTGTAAAATGTCACCAGGCTGCATTTCAGGATGGGGGGCGGGGGATCACAGGCAATATCAAAAGAACCAAAAGGGAACTTTCTTTTTTAATAGCATTGCAGGCTGCAACTTGTGTCGTAGTCTTGTATGCTTCTGAAACAGGGGAAATTTGAGGTTCTGACAGCTGAAGCTTCAAGTCTTTTGAGATGTGACGAAGTGTATTTTGGTAGAAAACCGCAGAATTTCGGAGAGACGGAGCCTGAAACATTAGAAAGGTTGTGTGGGAAAAGCGACAATTTGGAAAATCGGGGATGAGATGGAAAATAACATGAATAGAGCTGCATAATTGCGAAATATGGCGCTTAGATTGCGGGGAATGAACTGGCTGTCCCCGACAGTGGTGCGCTCTGTGCTGTAGCAGACAGACTGCTGTAGGCTGTTAGGATTACGCATTTTTATTGTGGTGGCGCTGCAGGCGTTACTAACGGGAACAGGGCTTTTGTTTTGACAGAATGAGCTATGCCTTTAGTGTGTGGAAGGTAAGGGACAAGCCACGTTGATTGCGACCGGGATGGAAATGTAGTGTTACTGAAGCAATACCGGCGTGAGAAGTGGACTGGCGTGAACTTGGTGCAGATACTTCTGTGGCGGAGAAAACATGCTTAACCGTCTGCAGCCCAGTGGTTACTGTACGTACCGCCAGCTTTATCATTCAGCAATGCTACGTTCTGCCCACACAGTGTGTTTATGTGTTTTGTGTGGGTCTCAGAACAAACAACGATTATTTCGCTATACAGCATTAACTGACTGGTTTTTATAACCGAGACGGAGTGTGTTTACTGCGCGGTACGGACTGAGTCTTTAAATATACGTTCTGCCCACACAGTGTATTTATGTGTTTTGTGTGGGTCTCAGAACAAACGACGATTATTTCTCTATACAGCATTAACTGACTGGTTTTTATAACCGGGACGGAGTGTGTTTACTGCGCGGTACGGACTGAGTCTTTAAATATACGTTCTGCCCACACACTGTATTTATGTGTTTTGTGTGGATCTCAGAACAAACAGCGATTATTTCCCTATACAGCATTAACTGGCTGGTTTTTATAACCGAGACGGAGTGTGTTCACTGCGCGGTACGGACTGGGTCTTTATATGTAAATGCGGTTAATATTAGACTTAAAAGCCTTTCTCTCGCTGAACCGAGAGGAGGTAGCTAGCTAGCTGCTTCCTTGTTTGCACGACGATGGGAAATATAGCCGCGAGTTGCTGTGATGTCTAACTCGGGGGCGCAGAGCTTGGGAAGGGCTGCTGGGGGGTGCTGTTTGCCAGTCATTGTGATACAGGAATACAGCAAAGTGAAGTCACATTGGGCTAGTTTGATCATGGCAATGATCGATCTCACAAAATGGTAGCAACTTAGCAACTGCGCCGATTGGCCGGAGCGTCCTGCCGGTCTGGACTGCTGCTTGTCAGACTGTGACAGCGATGGGTGTGCAAGACGGTTCCTTTCTGCTGTTACAAACGTATAAGCTCTTTGGAATATGGCCGTTACAAAAGGCATTTCAGATGCTCTAATTTCTAACTGACAGCGATTCGTTTGTTCAGATATTTATAAACTGTTTCAATCGTAGAGTAAATAAGACAACAGTAGTTTTAAAATCAGTATTTTTGCTTTCATGGAGCCGCGTGTTGATTTTTAAAGTTTATTTTTCTTACACATTAAGTGTGGTTTTCATTTCTAAATATATACAAGAAAGCAGTATGCGGACGTCATATCCTGCCTGTCATGTGTGTGCAGCCACCGTTAGCTGTGTAAGAATTGTGTTTTCGAGTGCAGTGCGAACTTGTGGAGCGTCTGTATTGACTGTCTGAGTCTTGGAACTTGGTGCCTCGTGCGGCAATGTTGATGGAGGTTAACATTCGTTTGGAATATGACGCCATCTGGATTTGTAATTGTTATCTGCATTGCGTGGAAGCTTACAGCTTCCGTCTTCACGGGTTTTGCAGTTCCGGAAGCGTGCATGGAGTCCGAAGACGGAGGCAGCAATATTCTAGTAAAGGCGTGTAACTCTTAACCGACAGAAGTGAATGTTTGTTTAAATTGTCTATCTATCTGTCTGTCTGTCTGTCTGTCTGTAATTGTTTTCATACAGTTACATAATTCAGCTGTGATGACTGTCTCAACCCAAGCCGCCGCCATGAGAGGTGACGTCACGGCTCGCACCCTCTTCTGAGGGTTACGCCCCTCGCAACCCTTCTCAACCGCAAGAACCAATCCCATACAATGGGGCACCCTCCCCAGTGACAGATGTTCCCAAGCCGGTTACGTCCCCACGGCTTGTGGTTTGCTGGGCCTTTATTCGGATATCTGTATGGGTGAACTTGAGGGATGGGAGAATTGAGAAAATTACATATCGAGAGGCTTCAACATTGTAGAAACGAGTTACAGTTTGGAACGTATTAATTTCTTCCAGCGGTGTTGCGGAAGGTTCAAGAATTCTGGGCCATGACACCGTTAATTTAGCACACAGTTACAGACTTTTGGAAGAGATTGGCCTCTCCGCCTTCATGATCCAAGAGTTTACTGTGCATGGACTTGTTGGATTCTGAAAAAGGAAGAAGAAACCCTTCCGAAACGTCGGTAACTACACGACGTCTTATCACACAAGACTTGAATTTTCAAGTTACAATTTGTACTCGTAGTGTGACAGTTTTTGTCTTTTCGACCCGTTTCGTTTCAGCATTTAAAGCCCAGCGGTTACTGTATGTACCGCCAGGTTTAACACTCAGCAATTCTACGTTCTGCCCCCACAGTGTGTTTATGTGTTTTGTGTGGATCTCAGAACAAACAGCGATTATTTCCCTATACAGCATTAACTGGCTGGTTTTTATAACCGAGACGGAGTGTGTTTACTGCGCGGTACGGACTGGATCTCTATATAAAATTCAGGCTGCTCAGACCAGTTCGTGCAAAATTTGTGGTGGACAGACTGGCACTGGGACAAGTTTTTCTCCCAGCACTTCTGTTTCCCCTGTCAGCATAGTTCCAGCAATGCTCCGTACTCAGCTTCATCTACATGTTGCCCTGACCAGAAGACAGACGAGTGCTGGGAACCTCCCAGAAAGCAGCGCTTTCTCGGTTGGCGGGTGCTGTGAATAGCAAAGTATTTGCTCAGCCTTTAAATCTAAATGAACCAGCGTCTCTCTCTTCTCACTTCACTGCACAGCGACTAAAGGCGGACTTTTGTCGTAGCGGCTGTGAACACGAGGCGCACGACGTACAGCGGTCAGTTGCAAGACAGTAGAGACTAGCAGCCAGCAGATGCAGTACCGCAGGCAGGCCTGTGCGTTGCCCGTGTCAGAGCGGTTTGGTTCGTGTTGCTGCTCCTCACGTCCTGTGGCGAGTATTGGGAACGCAGCAATTCCGCTTATTTCTCCTTTGCAACAAGTTTGTGTCTGTCACAGGTGACTCCGTGTGCTCTGGTATGTTAAGAGACTGCACAGTGTCGAGTCTCAGAAGGCTGTGCTTGTCTCTGACTGCACAGTGTCGAGTCTCAGAAGGCTGTGCTTGTCTCTGACTGCACAGTGTCGTGTCTCAGAAGGCTGTGCTTGTCTCTGACTGCACAGTGTCGTGTCTCAGAAGGCTGTGCTTGTCTCTGACTGCACAATGTCGTGTCTCAGAAGGCTGTGCGTGTCTCTGACTGCACAGTGTCTTGTCTCAGGAGGCTGTGCTTGTCTCTGACTGCACAGTGTCGTGTCTCAGAAGGCTGTGCTTGTCTCTGACGGGAGATGGCGACCGAGGAATCGGAGTTCGCGTCTGGACAAGGACAAAAGATTTTTGTGACTTCCAAAGCGCCCATTCCGCTCGGGGGCCCACCTAGCCTCCCGGGGGGGGGACACTTACCCAGCAGAGAAGCTGACCACTCACCTCTCTTTAGTGCTGAGGTTAAGAATGAGTGGATGTCTAACTCCACTCCTGCACGGTCTTCATGGCGTGGCGCTTATTTATTCTCTGACTCCCAGAGGCCGTGCCACGTCTCAGTTGCCGGTCTCTCAGAGCGAAGGCCTCTGTTCGATCCCAAGTCAGTCCGCTTGGGATTTTTGGTGGCTGAAGTGCCACTGCGCCTGGTTTTTCTCCGAGTCCTTCGGACTTCTCCTGCCTGCTTCATTCTACCAGTGCTGCACACTTATGCATTCGGCTGTCACCGAAGCTACAGGCGATTATCTTAGCAACTGACAGCGTCGTAAAGCGACGTACTCTTAACTCCAAGAATTTCGCACCCGCACCTGAAACCGCTCAACTGTGCTTGATCCGCTTTGTGGCCACCACCACTGCGCGGCCCCTTTGTCGGCAGCCACAGTGATGGCTGGCACACTGGCTGCAAACTGCACTGTCGGCAGCCGCCTGCAACGGGTAAAGTTGGTACTGGGGGTAGAAGATAGCTCCATTCATTCTTTACATCAGCTCTCGATGGAGGTGAGTGGTCAGCCTCACGCCTCGGCCGCTTTGCCTCCGGTGAAGCAGCCCCCGGTACCCATTGAGGAGGGGGCTATGTGGGCCCAGGACCGGTCTGGACTTTTTGGATAAAGGAAATAACTTTTGCACCGTCGGCATGAAGTATCTTTCGTAACGTCGGCATGAAGTATCTTTTGTACCGTCGGCATGAAGTATCTTTTGTACCGTCGGCATGAAATAGCTTTTGTACCGTCGGCATGAAGTATCTTTTGTACCGTCGGCATGAAGTAGCTTTTGTACCGTCGGCATGAAGTAGCTTTTTCGGTTAATAAATTAGCTGAGTGTTATCTTTTAAGCACAACCTGGCTGGCTTATTGACCTTGTAACTAAATATTTCAGTGATTAATTAATTGATTCTCAAAGCCCGGTGGGTGCTGTACGTACCGCCAGGTTTAACATTCAGCAATGCTACGTTCTGCCCACACAGTGTGTTTTTGTGTTTTGTGTGGGTCTCAGAACAAACAGCGATTATTTCCCTATACAGCATTAACTGGCTGGTTTTTATAACCGAGACGGAGTGTGTTTACTGCGCGGTACGGACTGAGTCTTTAACTATACGTTCTGGCCACACAGTGTGTTTATGTGTTTTGTGTGGATCTCAGAACAAACAACGATTATTTCCCTATACAGCATTAACTGGCTGGTTTTTATAACCGAGACGGAGTGTGTTCACTGCGCGGTACGGACTGAACTTTTAAATACAGTTCAGGTTAACATTCGCTTTTGAAGAGCCCGTACCATGGCTCAGGCGGTTAGTCGCCGGCCTCTCAGAGCCTATGCCAGAGTTCGATTCCAGGCCAGCCTATGTGAGATGTGGGTGTATAAAGTGGCAGTGTTGCAGGGGTTTTCGCAGTACTTTGGTCTTCCCCTGTCAGTATGCTTCCCGTAACGCTCCATATTTATCCTCATTTTAGTGTTACTCTTGTGCGAGCGGGAACGGACACGTGCAGAGGGAACGGACACGTGCAGAGGGAACAGTGAGCCTGCACAGCTCATTGTTCTGTTTCTGATGAAGATAATGAGAAGGACAAGCGGGCTAATCTGGAAGCTTGAAACAAAGCGATACTCTTTCGGGTGTCATAGAACGTTGACAATAAATTGCATCCATATTCTTCTTCAGTGATTAATGTGTAAATTGGTCAATTGATCGGCGGTCTAAACTCTGCTTTCTTTCGTATTCCTACTTCTTTCTACCTGCCCATTGCAGGTGTAGAGGGTCATTGTTGCACCTGATCACATTCAGTCAAACACACACACACTCAGTAGGACTCCTCTGGACGAGTGATCAGCCCGACGCAGAGACCTCTAGCTGACAACACTCACAAGAGACAGACATCCATACCCCCGGCGGGATTCGAACCCGCAATCCCAGTAAGCAAGAAGCCGCAGACCCACGCGTTGGACCGCGCGACCACTACTTTTCCTTCCCGCATATTTCCGTAGGCACACACAGTAGCGCATTTACGGGGAACCGCTTGGCTGACAGCCGTAGCGCTCGGCAGGGCCGTGATTTAGTGCAGCACTCCATTAAGACGCGGCCCCCTGCATCAGGACATTAGGCACGGCTGTCGCCACATTCGTTCAGGCCGTCTCGTTACTGCTGTCACTGCACACTGGATACCTTCATTGGGCTCAGCTGCGTGTCCCTGCTTGCGGAACTGCGTGGTCCGTTTTGTTGCCACAAAAGCGAGAATGTTGAAACCTCACAGGCCGAAGTGTTTTTACTGCCGTAACGTTCTGGGGGAGGGATGAGATGTCCACAGGCTATCTGAGGAACAGTCATACCGTCTGTGATATGCCTCCGTGTCCTTGGGGAAGTAGGTTCGGACGTTTCGAAGCATCGTGTCATCTTCGACTTCAGCGCCAACCAGTTCATGGTAAAGCAGTCGAAAGAAACATTGTGCTCAGACTGTTGGAGCCTGGAAGTGGAAGCACGAAGACTGTTCGAAACGTCGGGACTGTGCGCCCAACGATACAGCGCCACGTTTCAAGCCTGGAGGCCATGTTTACACCTTGAGACATGACCGCGCGTTCCTGGTGTTTCCAGTCGAGCTGTCCTTTTGTGGTCACGCAGTTTCCAGTCACTTGGCACGCACAAGCGATCAGCAGGTACAGAGCAGCCGGCGGACCCTGCCTGAACTTTTGTGCTGCTTTGTGCCCTACCGACTGCAAAACGGTTTTTATAATATCTGTCCATCTAACTGCCTAGCTTTATGTCTGTTCGGCCGCCTCTCTGTCTGTCTGTCTGTCTGTCTGTCTGCGTGCCTGCCAGCCAGCCAGCCATCCAGCCAGCCAGCCTGCCTGCCTGCCTGCCTGCCTGCCTGTCTGTCTGTCTATCTGTCTGTCTGTCTGTCTGTCTGTCTGTCTATCTATCTATCTATCTATCTATCTATCTATCTATCTATCTATCTGCCTCTGTCCGTCCGTCCATCCCTGTCTGCCTGCTTGTGTATCCGTTTCATCAAGTGTTCCCTATTCTGTACCCTTCAAAGTGTGTTTGGCGCCTGAAAGCTATGTGAATGTGACACAGGAAATTTGCGATAGCACTGGAGGACGATACGTGCCCCAGTGATGTTACAGAGACAGGGTGTGGGGTTGTTAGTCGACGTCAGCGGCCTAGTGCAGGGTGCGCTCAGTACGTGCTGGCTGTGTGTGACGTTGATGTGGGTCACCTGTGTGCTTAGACACAGGGGCATGATATTGTACATGCACGTCCAGTGCCGAGTTGTTGCCATTTGCTGTCGTCAGAATGCTGAATAACCTATCGTGCGGCCCGGCAAGGCTGATGAATGGAAAGCGGCATTGAGACAGTGGCTACCTGAGCGACAGACAGGCCGCACTGCTTCTGGCGACCCACAGCCTCATTACCAGCTGTGCTACGGCACTGGGATGCTTCGTATCAAATTGTATTGTGCTACAGGGAGTTTATTTTATCTACGGATCGAGCACTGCACAGCGGGTGTCATCAGTCACTCTGCAGCACCGATGCCGTCCACTCTTCGGCCGCAGTCCAGCAATAAAATAAACTCACTATGGTTCTGAATATTTTGCATTCTTGTGACTTACCCGACACCTGCTGTCACTTTGGCTCCACTGTGAGTGCGTGGAGCGCACAGCGGTAATGGCAGTAGCGTAGCAACTCAGTTCAGTTCAGTTCAACCTTCTGTTTCTAATGTGCTGGCGCAACTGCTGTGATGCCAGCGGCACAGAGCACAGGAACGCAGGCTCAGATACATGCAGTAACAAACATCAATTGAGAACACATGGATAATGATAATAATACATAATTACGTCAGGTATAATTGTTAAGATGAAAGTGGGTACAGAAAATAGTTTATTCCTCAATGTACGTAGTGTTGGTAGCACTGTTGGCTGTTGAACTGAATTCAATTCAATTCAATTCGGTTTATCTACCTGCAAGCCTAAAAGCGCAGGTTGGGTTATCGAGCCTGCGTTTTATCAACCTGCGGGTTGCGGCCCAAATTTGGAAGGCGAAAATATTGTCAGTGTGTCACAGAATAATCATCCGCGTGATGATTTCACCTCACATGTGTGCGTGCATGCGTGCGTGCATTCACATGTCATTAAACACTTGAAGTTTTACATTCGTTGTAGCTGTTTCTATTTCCATACGTTACGCCTGCCTCTATTTCTAACTCCGGGGGTCGCAAGGAAACCCCTTTGGCCTCATCTGGGTTGCGGCTCAAAAACTTAAGAAGCAACGTGTGACAGCAACGCACGAATACAGCACGATTGCACGGCAAGTGGACGCAAAGCCGGGATAAGCTGAGGTGGGTTAGCGTGCGGCCTCGAGAGGCTAATGATGGCGATGATCATAATGGTGATAATGATAACGTAACAAGAAAAAGCAGCCACACTGCGGAGAAGCAAATGTCATAAAAGTAATAGCCTAGTGGTTATAACAAACAGCACAGCTGTGTTTGCCTAAATTAGCATGTGTGAGTTGACAAGTTATTAAGCACGACAGACCTACGGTTACACAATCCGCTGACCGTGGCAGCCGGTGCACGTTCGGCGGAAGGACAGACAGCTCCAATGTTTGGAGTTGACAAACAGTGAAATATCTGAACTTCCAGTCGACACTCGAAGGCCGACAGGTTGCTGAAGGCAAGGGCACAACTTTACTGTGCTGCTGCCATTAATGAGATGAGGCCTGCTCGCACGCAAGGTTCGACACGTCGGGCGATCCAACTGCACAGCAGACGACAGTGACAAAGAAATAAGAAATTCCGCTGGATGCGCTCAAGCCTACTGGCCTACGGAACTGCACACAGCGCAGCAGTCTGACTTAGACCGCAGTTATGTGAAATGCAGCATCAGAAGGGAAGTAAAACTTTACTCCACGACATACACAGAACACCCTAACTGCTACTGAACACGTGCTCTTGTAGCAGCAGCAGCAGCAGCAGTAATAGAAGTAGTAGTAGTAGTAGTAGTAGTAGTAGTAGTAGCAGTAACAATAACAATAATAACCAAACTGGCTGCAGCATGTAACAGGAACGAACAACTGCAGGGTGCCAAACGTAACGCTGAATTAATTATAGACCAAATGGACGAAGACTACTTGGAAGACCTTTAAAGAGATCATTAGACGCGGCCGAAACAGGTGTATTGAGGCCTGACTCGTGACGGATGATGATGATAATGATGATGACGACGCTGATGATCATCTTCCTCTTGTTCTTCAGGCATTACAGTCCTCAGTGGACCTTATCCTCTTCCAAAATTGTCCTCCGCTGTTGTTGATTCTGTGACTTGCGCCTCCAATTCCTTACGCCCGTGTTCCTTAGATCTTCCTCAGCCGTCTCAAGCCACCTCCGCCTGGGTTTTCTAACACGTCGAGTGCCTTCTGATTTATGTGGAGTTAGCTTTCTGCAAGGATCCAATTCTTGCATTCTACAGAAGTGTCCCAGCCATCTCAAACTTTCTAATTTTATCACTTTGACTGTCGAATTCATCGTGGAGCGCACACGGCGCCTTGTTGTGTCTTGTTCTCCGTGTGCCGCCCTCGTTAATCGGGCTTAAATCGTTCTCAAGAGTCTGCTTTCAAACATTCACAGCACATTTCCATCCTTCTTTCAGAGGGACTTTCACTTCCGCGTGTAAGGACGTCTATAATATTAGTGGAACGAAATAAACACCCTCCGTCTCTTTGCGTCACGCACGGACCGGCCCGGATCATCTGCTACAGCACATCAAATGTGGGGCCAAAAAGTTACTTGTCTGTGTCCGCTGCATTAAGGCTCACAGGAGCGTGGAGGATAGCTCGCCACATTCTTAACCTCTGTGCTGCATGAAGGTGAGTGGGCAGCTTTATGCTGCGGCCGCTTTACGCCCGGTGAAACAGCGTCAAGTAGCCTTGCACAGCAGTGTAAGCTCCGCAGCCGGTCTGAAAACTGCTGATAATGGAACCACGGTCCGTCCGTCGTCACGCCACTAAGCGCAGTCACTGCAGTTTGTCCCCTTACAGTACAGTTGGGCCCTGAATGTTCTTTGGTCCGTGGATTCCGTTACTCATTTACACAGCCGCTTCACTGTGCGTCCCATATGCCACTGTGTACTTCGCAGAACACTGTCAGACTTGTCAGCTCGCCATCTTGCAATACAGGTACAAGACGAATTGACTGTGTCAGTATTCATCTCTTAGAGTCCAGTAGTCGCTTTATGTACCATTTATTTTAACATTCAGTAATTCTACGTTCTGCCCACACAGTGTGTTTATGTGTTTTGTGTGGATCTCAGAACAAACAGCGATCACTTCCCTATACAGCATTAACTGACTGTTTTTTATAACCTAGACGGAGTGTGTTTACGGCGCGGTACGAGATGAATCTTTAAATATAATTCAGGTCAATGTTAATTTTCAATAGGCCATGCCGTGGCTCAGGCGGTTAGTCGCCAGTCCCTAACCACGCAGGCCGGTTTGATCCCAGGTCAGTCCATGTGACATTTATAGCGGACAAAGTGACACTGAAAATGCTTTTGTCCCAGTAGTTCGGTTTTGTTCTAACACCATCATTGCACCAGAGCCCCGTACACGTCTCCATCTGCATGTAGCTTTTACCAGCTAAACAAAAGGGCGAAATCTGGGAACCTTAAAAGAAGCGATGGTGTTTTCGAAATCTGGAAGCGTTGTATAGAAAGGTGCGTTTACTTTTTAAAAAAATTTTGAAGGGTCAAGACAAGCAAATAACTGTTGTGAACTGGATGACGTCACCAGCTGGAATTCTCCGCCTGTGGCACAGTCATGCCTCAGATGCTAAATGTACTTACAAGCAGACGTCACAGATTTGTTTGGCGCTAGGCTGCAGCGTGCCGCGTCTCATGCCACCCACACTGCACAGTGACACTGTGCCAATCAGGCCTACAGCAGTCTTGCTAACCAGCGTGTTTGTTCGTGTCGCAAGCAGTACTTACTTCGGCTGTGTTACAGTCTTTGGTCTTACAGCAGACGTGGAAACATGTTTTGTTTTCTTACAATGTTCACACACACACACACACACACGTACATACATGTGTGTGTGTGTGTGTGTGTGTGTGTGGAACTTGATCTGTCACATTGAGGGGGAACACAGGCTGAGGGTGTCTGAGAACAGGGTGCTGAGGGAGGTGTGTGGGCCTGAGAGGGAGGCAGTAAGAAGGCACTGGAGAAAACTGCGAAACATATTATTCCAGGGCGTGTAGCCCGTATGAGGGAGAAGAGAATTGCGTGCGTGTGGTGAGTGGCGAAAGCTGAAGGAAAGAGGAAACTTGGAGGGGAAAATGATATTGAATAAATAGGATGGGAAGCTGTGGACTGGATTAATCTGGCTGAGGATGGGGACAGGAGGCGGTCTCTTTTGAACATGGTAATGAAGTTTAAGGCTTCGCAACTTGGTGAGAAATTGTCGGCGAGGTGAGGAACTGTCAGCTTCTCGAGGACTGTGCTGCGTGAAGTTCGTTTGTTCAGATGTAGGTATTCCTTTCTGACGGCAGGCAGGCCGACGTTTTGTGTTACAGCTGAGTGGCAATACAAATAAAGGAGTATAAAGAAAATTATTTCGCGTGCGACGGGCCACGTGGCATTGCTGTCTCTGGTGAGAGGTGGCAGTTTTGCTGGTATGACCACGTTCATAGACACAGAGCTTCGGTGTGCGTGGCAGGCTAGTGTCAACCCTGAAAATACTGCAGTACGCCTATCCTGAGTTATAAGCAAAGATTCAGTCCGTACCGCGCAGTAAACACACTCCGTCTCGGTTACAAAAACCAGCCAGTTAATGCTGTATAGGGAAATAATAGCTGTTTGTTCTGAGATCCGCACAAAACACATAAACACACTGTGTGGGCAGAACGTAGAATTGCTGAATGTTAACTTGGCGGTACGTACAGTACCCGCTGGGCTTTAAAACGTTATAGAGTTCTGCTGGTAGGAAGACACGTGGACTTTAGAGACAGGGCTTAACAGGGGCTGAGAACACACTAAGGAATTTAGTGTTTGCTTGGTGTTGTGACGTAACATGGAACAGACAGCAGCTGATCGGGCGTGTGGGCTTGTATTTCACGGTCAGAGTTAGTGTTCTGTGCACAGCAACACTACTGAGACTGCTGGGTCAGAAAACGCAGCGCAAACAGGATGTGCACAGTGAGATTTACGGTGGGCCGAGATGTAGATCCGATGTACCTGGCTGACAGCTTCGTCAGTCATTTTGCTGGCTGCTTGCATGAACCGTGACACACATATGCAGTGACGCACACGGCGTCACACGCCGCATACAGATCAGTTATTTTGTAACTTATATTTTCTGGCTGTCCGCAGAAGTTTGCGTGCGGACCTGCCCAGCTCTCAACATTTTGTGGCTGAGACCAAACTGGGCCAAACTGGGCCAAAACTGGGCCAGACTGGGCTAAACTGGGCCAAACTGGGCCTAAACAGTCTCAGATTGTGACTGAGTTTCCAAAATGCGCTGCGCATGAAAACGAGGGTGCGAATGTGTTCTCTGTGGCGCAGCACACGGACTTCACCAAGGCGTTCTTTACTTTCGACATGTCATAATATTTGGCGGTGCGTACGTAAACGTAATATTTTTACGCCCACAAAAAAGTACGACGCTCCCCAATGCCATTTTTACTTAACTCATTAACGCTGCACAAACGCTCAGCAGCATTGTGTGCGGGTTGCTGTACCGAAACCGGGCAATGAATATGGCAACTGCGGGTAGAAATATGTTAACACCCCTACATACATTTTCATGAAAGTCACGAATGTGCAGTAACACTGCATGCACATTTCTTACACCGATTTTCACCCAATGTATGGCAAGAAAATTCATTTACGTTCTTAAGGGCTACAGGCCGCAGCTCTCGCTGTGCCGATGTGCGCGGACTGGCGCTTGCAAAGAAATCTTATACCGATTTTTTTGAATATACGATAAAGGATTTAGGCTCTGTTACTGGGTTGCAGACAGACAGACAGACACGGATTCCACATAAGGCGTTCTTCTGTTTCATAAGGATGTCCAAAGAACTAAGAAGGAAATGTTAAGGGGTGTTTTAGTTGTTGCGAAGTTGGCATACAGTTTAACTTGTGGCAGTTTCCATTGCACTTTGGTTCGAACCCAATTCGGCCCGTCGGTATTTTTCTTCCAAGATATTTCGCCGTGCACCGTGCACCACCTGCGCTTCTCTTCACTGTTTGTCGGGGATAAGTCGGACGGCGTGTGAAGCTAAGCACGCTCTCTTACAGCGCCGTGTCAGGCACACAAGCTCTGCCGTGCAGCCTGCAACTTTATTTCAGTCCAGTTCGCTTACTTACAGTCGCTTTCGCTAACATTCAGTACTTCTTCCCCGTGCATCTCATTGTCCCGGACGAATATTCTCTCCGCTCGCGCTGTATATATCGTCCACTAAGCTCCCGTTGTACTCAAACGTCGCACACAAAATGAGCGGGTGAAGAAACAAAAGAAAATTTGAGGTCCGAGAAAATCGGAAAAAGGAAGGCCATGGGCAATTCGCAGATTGATAACGTAAACTTTTACATTTGACTGAGGATTCACGCCTTCAGGGATGTACTGCTGTGTCGTTGAGCACCTATTTCCCGACGTTTCGAAGGATCAGAATGCATTCATTTTCAGGGTCAATCAGCCCACAAGACTGCAAACACCAACAGCACCGCTGTGAGAACCTCAGATGGTCTCGTATTGCAATGTGTATTTTTAGCAGACCCCGACAGGTGTATGCTGATTGCAGGGAATGTCATGGGCATTAGGTTTACATGTTAGCTAGAACTAAGGAATTTTCTTCTTCGTCAGTTGGCAATGATCACGAAAGCCTTTGATGAAATTGCAGTTCTCGTATGTGAGTTCATCGAAATGAGCCAAAAGCGGAGTTGTTGCTTAACGTATGAAAGCGCTCGGCTGGCCTCAAATCGCTTCAGTGTGCGCCGATAGCGAGGCGAGTGCGGTGTTGATAGGCCTGGCTGGTAGAGAAGAAATTGAAGGCCGAGGAGCTCCAAGTGAGTAGCTTCGTGTTCAGCCCACCGCTAGGTGGCTGGCGACACTGCGTGCATGCTAACTGCAGACAATTGCGTTGTGACGCAGCCGCATGACCCCGTCTTTGTTAACAATCATTCCCTTTTCGTGTTGTTGCTGTAAACAGAACTGTGTGGGCCTGCAACTAGAAAACCAACGCGGGACTGCTTGCGTCCCTTTCTGCTTGCGACACACCTGCGAAATTCTGAGATGCAGAAGGTATCAGTGCGATGTATTTTAGAGGTTTCACATCTAGCATGCGGGCTAGCATTCTGTGACTCGTATAGATAACCCTTAAAAACTAAGTGAAATTCCTTTTCTATCCAACGCTCTCCACTTTGCGAGAGAGCGCTGCTTTTTGGAAGGTTCCTAGGCTTCAGAGTTTGTCCTGGTAAGACCAACATGTAGATCAAGCTGAGTACGGAGCACTGGTGGAATGATACTGACAGGGGAAACCGAAGTACTGGGAGAAAAACCTGAATTACACATAAATACTTAGCAATGATCTTTATACACACTCCATCACAGTTATAAAACCAATCAGTTAATGTTGTACAGGGAATTAATCGCTGTTTGTTCTGAGATCCACACAAAACACATAAATACGCTGTGTGGGCAGAACGTATATTTAAAGATTCAGTCAGTGCCGCGCAGTAAACACACACCGTCTCGGTTACAAAAACCAGTCAGTTAATGCTGTGTAGGGAAATAATCGCTGTTTGTTCTGAGATCCACACAAAACACATAAATACGCTGTGTGGGCAGAACGTAGAATTGTTGCACGTTAAACAGGGCGCTACGTATAGCGATCACTCTTTGAAACGACCCTTTGCCAAATATGTCTGTTCAGGACATTTTGTTCTCGTACGAATCCTTAGCAAGATTCCTCCAAAATGTAGTTCCGCATTTAGGTAAAGTGGCAATTGAAATTAACTGAAATAGGCCAGTGTCAAAATTTAGTACTAGTCTACCTTACAGACTTTGATGGAAATCGGTGATATTTTGCGCTTTTACTTGAGGACGGACAGAAAAAATTCAGGGCAATAACGAGCGCTTTTCGAAATGACGTGAGCCAGGCAAACACTGTGTGTCTAGGTAACGACGCCATGACACTGGAAGGACCAACGGCGGAGCAGTTGAAGCGCATGCGTGAGGAGATCCAGGAAGACCCCGAGATGGTTAAGCAAGACCTGGTGCACCTCAGGGACTGGCTGAATAAACAGCCTCACTTGCCACATCACATGGGTGAGTTGGGTGACAACAGGCAGCAGTAGTAAAGATCTGCCTCCGTGCCTGAGAATTATAGGTAGAGCTCCACTCATTCGTTATGTCTGCACCAGGTGCAGGTAAGAGTTCAGCCTCGTGTCCCCGCCTCTTTGTGTCTGCACCAGGTGCAGGTAAGAGTTCAGCCTCGTGTCCCCGCCTCTTTATGTCTGCACCAGGTGCAGGTAAGAGTTCAGCCTCGTGTCCCCGTCTCTTTATGTCTGCACCAGGTGCAGGTAAGAGTTCAGCCTCGTGTCCCCGTCTCTTTGTTGTAGGAAGCTGGGTGGATCCCAGAGCCTGTCTGCAGGTTTTGTAGATAAGAAAAATCTCTTGCCAAATGCCTCGTGACGAACCTTGGATCTACAGGGCGTAGGCTACTCAGTGCACTGACTGAGCTACCCCGGATCCTTACAGCTGCCATTATTACATAATGTTGGCTACACTGTGCCAACTGTGCAGGTGTGCACATGTAACATCACCGTCCATGGAGGTGGGCCTCCTGTATTTTTGGTTGTGTTAGGAACCGCTGTCAAGCGACGGTGCGAAGTCTCTCTGTCATGCCTATGTGTGAAAATATTTATGTAGCGCAGAGCTGCATAGAGTTGTAGTTGTCGCTCATGAAATCGTGAGCTCTGGGCGGCCTGTCACACAGAGTGCCCTTCTCACCCGCCAGTCAAAATCGTATTGTACAGAGTGGACTGTTGGCTATGGGGGCACATTGTCAGCCACGCCCGCTCGTATCTTACAAGTCGATCAAAGAACTGTAATGACAAATGTCTGTGTCTGTGCCAGAGGACGCGCGGTTGGAACGCTTCCTGTACGGCTGCAAGCTGAACGTGGAGAGGACGAAACGGGTGTTGGACACGTACTACATGGTGCGGGCTACGGTACCTGAGTTCTTCAGGGACAGGGACCCGCTATCCAGGGACATACAGTTCAGCTTCCGGCACATGCACTACGTGCCGCTGCCGGTGCTGACACCTCTCGGCTACCGGCCAACACTACTGCGTCTGGCGGACTGCGATGTGAAGAGTTTCGACATACGCAGTCTAACGACGCGCATTGTGATGTCACTGGACGCGCGCCTGCTGGAGGAGCGCTGCCTCAACAATGTAATGTTGGTAGACCTGGAAGGATACACGATGGCCCACTATGCCAAGCTGTCCCCTACACTTGCGATTGTCCGCAAGGCGCTGCTCTGCATTCAGGACGCCTTCCCACTACGACTGGCCCAGGTACAGTCTAGCTGTGTCACCCAGGACCTGCCTATTGTAAAGGAAGGAGCCGACAAATTCGCTGCATGACTGGTAGAAAAGAGCTTGCATGTGACTGAGAGGTTAGGACTTTACTTTGGACAACATAGTGGCCGCTGCGTTGATGGCGCTATATTTATATGAGGCAAAATTCGGGAACAGTCACTGTTGTGGAAAAACATGTTGGGAAGATAATTTGGAAAACCATTGCGTTATCCGCCAGCACGGCTACAGAGCAGAAGTTTAAATTCCAAGTATGTGATTTCAGTGGTCGTTCCATTCGTATTCTGCGTGCGCTGTAAGGTGCTGATGCACAGCTTACATCGAGCATTTGTGGAACGAATTTGGGCGAACTGCAGCGGCTTGCTGTCACCACACCGCTGTTCTTGCCGCAATGCTCTGTAGCGTGGAGGGAGAAAATGGATCAGTTATTGGAAAATTGTTAGGAGCATTTCCCAGAGCCGCTCTACAGCAAGTGGAAACATGACCACTGCTGGTTTCGTGGCGTAACAACTCACGTGAGTGAGCTCACCGTGCAGCTGAAGGGAAACTCGATCTTGTGCTTGCAACTACAAGATCGCTGAAGTCGCGAGTGTTCGGAACTTTTATGTCTAGTGGAGAAGTGGCTCGCCTTCTTAGCTGTGAGAAACGGCTGTTTCTGTGCATGCAAGCCAAGCTAGAGAACAAAATACTCCAATGATAATGAACTGTGAATGCGACGGTTTGAAGCGAGATTCACGTTTTCCAAAGAAGACGCATTATTGAGGTTGATTTGAGACCCGTTTTTATCGAAGGTCATTAGAGGCCAGAAATTGTCACTTTAACGAAGCAAACATAGGGAAGGCAGATTTCCGGATCTCTGCATTGCTTGGACGTGGTTTGTTTTGCTTTATCTTACCGGGATTACAATTAATTAGTGCAGTAATTAACATATTCCATTAGTGTATTTATTGTCACGTAATTAATATATAATAACTTTCGCCTGATATAGCAGGAAACGCGGAACTGCGGCCCGAGTCACGTGTGTAGTTTATGTTTTGGCCCACGTGTGCAGTTCTGATGTCGCTGTGCTCCTGTTTGCTAAAAATTTGTTGTTTCAGTTGCACCTGCTGAACACCCCGGTCTTCATCAACAACGTCATAAACCTGTTCAGACCCTTCCTGAAGGAGAAGCTCATGCAGAAGGTAAAGACAATTTGCAGAATTAACAAAGTCCTGCCTGCATGTCCGCTGCAAAACTGTCGGGCCTGTTCGCCAACTTTGCAGACGGTATCGGGTTCAAACCTCGCGCCGTGCACCTCGACTTGTCTCCGTTGTTCCCGCTACAATTTATTAATTTGCTTTGGGGAGGGCGAGGAGGGCAGGCGAATTCATGTCGGCAGCAGCAGTACTGTGGTCATGCTGCCACTGCAGGCAATTCCAACGTCGCCCTTGTTTATTGTCTAAATCAGGGGTTCTCAAACATTTACGCCAGCCTGTCACTGTGTGAAGTTTAACAATTTCAGTGTACCACCAACAATTTTAGTATTTAAATAAAAAAATTGAAATTGTAAAAACTGGCTTACAGCGGGGATGAGTTAAAGCTATAACGTTGCTAGCAACGTTGCGTGTTAGCAAGTGTTTGTGGCTCGTGTGTTCTTTACGTCTTAATGTTTCTATCATTTTTATATTTCTATTTTTTATTTAGGCTTCGCACCATCAAACAATCGTTGGCTTACCAGCAGTGGCACACGTACCGCAGTTCGAGAAATCATGTTCTAAGTCATTAACAACAACATGGCGGATGCAATAACTTAAGTGGTGGGAGTGACACTAGCGCCATTAAATGTAGCGTTCTGAATTTATTTATGACAACAAATGTTTGGAACGAATTTTATATTAATAGTAAAATAATGTCTCAAAGATTGCACTTCTGTTACGACATTTTTTGCAGAGTTCTGTACAACAGAGTGGCGGCTGCATGAAGTCCACATATAGGTTCCAACTTAATGGCGACCACTAGTGATTCTCGGGAGCCTCTATATGCACCATGCATCATAAACATGCCTATATATGGCACGGGAATAACTTTGTTCTTGCATTGGCTGTTAAAAATATGGCAAATTTGCAACGCTTTGAACTTTCGTCTGAAAAATGTATTATACTTACCTACGTTAAGGCAAGGTCTATGTTTAACTAATGTTACTATCTTAACGTACGACGCAGTTTTACTTCAGGTTTCCATAGTATACGGGGCGATCGCAATCTTAGGGCACGTTGTGGGGACAGTCTGCATACAGCCCGTCTTAGGCGAGGCGCAGGAGTCATGGCACGGACGAATGTTCCCGCATCACACTCTTGTTTTTCTTAAGACGGGTTTGGGTTCCTGGCTTATTACGTAACGTTTATTCTATTTAGTGTCTGTTCCGAAGTGCCTTTCCATACATTGTATGCTATTTAATGTTCTTTATTACACCTAACTCTACGATTTCCTACCCTAAACAGTGCCACACTATAGTGCGAGTACTCTATGTGGAGCATGTGTTTCTGTTCGGTTAAGAGAGGGAAACACGGAACGATCTGCGCTCTGTAACTGCTTGTGACCATCTAACCTGATGCCCCTGTTGTACCTTGTGCGGAGCAGTCCATTAGACCGACTGCAATCAGTTCGTCGCGCAGCGCCTTAAGACTGCGATCGGACTCAGCATATAGCTTACAGTATATTGGTTCGTTAATTCCATAGCAATAAGAAGCGCACAGACACGACCTCCACTTCGTGCTTGTGTAGGCGTCATGGGGTTGCTTAATTCCACTGGCAAATCTCTGAGCACGGCGTCGTGTTTCAGTTTTTCTTCCATTGCTCCGGCTACGAGTCCCTTTATGAACACGTTCCGCGTGAGGCGCTGCCGCAAGAGTACGGAGGGACGCTGGGCTCTGTTGCGGAGCTGACAGGTGAGTGCAAAGGAATGCAGACCTCACTCCCACTGTGGTGGTGTAGGTGAGTGCAAAGGAATGCAGACCGCACTGTAACTGTGGCGGTGTAGGTGAGTTCAAAAGATTGTAGGCTCAGAGCCAACAGGTGAGTGCAAAGGAATGCAGGCAGCACTACTCCTGTGATAGGGCGTGGCTGGGGTTGGTCGAGAGATAGTCTGCTCTGTGGTGATTGCAGGGTGACTTGTCGCTTTTCACCGTGACTCTGAACGGTGATTAGGCGTCATTTTAATCACTGCCAAAGTTGCAGTGCGGGATAATACTGTTTGGTATTTGCTTTGTATTTGGTTTGTGTTTGCCGCCTAAACGTGAGCTCCATACTTTTAGAATAGAATAGAATAGAGTAGAATAGAATAGAATAGAATAGAATAGAATAGAATAGAATAGAATTTATTTACATACCAGAGAAATAGTGTAAAGTTACAATTGCAAGGAGCCTTCGTCCAGTTTGGTTCATTTGAACGTATCGTAACTTTGACTCCTCAGAACGCTGGAACCAGAAACTCGTGGCCCTGCGGCCCTGGTTCCTGCACGAGCAGTTGGTGAGCAAGTCGGATGAAACCCGGCGGCCCCCCGGAGGACGCAGCACCACGGCGTCGGCGCTGGCGTCGGGGTCTGAGGTATACGGGACGTTCAGGCAATTGAAGATCGACTGACTGCATTCGGTGACGCAACGGAGTGACGTAATGGCGACGACTCTGACGATAATGCAACAACAACAACAACAACAACAACAACAACAACAACAATAGTAATATAACTCATCGTTTCAAATATTCACTGCGTTGTCCTTTGTCCCGTGAAACTAGACCTCTATAGCCTGTACAGTTGAAATAGCGGCGTTCAATAAAGACACAACAATGCCGTCTCTTACGTGAGAAGGTGGCCCAGCTCCGTCTCGTAAGATCTATGTTTAAAGGCGCTGTCAATTGCCAGCTTTGTGTGGCGTCGATGATGTATGAATGAATGAGTATGGGGCATTGATGGAATGATACTGATAGGGGGAAACCGAATTACTGAGAGCAAAACTGTCCCACTGCCACTTCGATCATTACAAGTTTCACAGGGACTGGGGTGAGATCCAACCCAGGCCTCCGCTGCGAGGTAAGTTGTAGCAGCACATTCTGTCCTTTCACGAAAGTGCTCTTCGCCCATTTCATTCATTTCCTAACACCGAATATCACATTCCGCTCTCCAGCCGCCGTATCCGTCCTGCCAGTAACCTCTGAACCAGCTATGCTTGCCTTGGAGTGAAAACCGTTGATAATTCACTTCTTGTGTTCGTTCTTTTGCATAATGAATTCAAGTTGATTTGCTTTTATGTCATTTACGAATCCTAAGATAACGGTCGTCTGTGTTGTACCATGTGTGTGTGTAGGTTTAAGGCATCTCAGTATCGACCGTTACATGCACATAACTAAAGTTCATTCTAAGTTCCATAACGAGGTTTAGAATAAACAAAAAGCGCTAGGACTGTTGCAGAAGGGCATATAGGCCTGTGTTCTTTAGATATGGAGGTAACAAGCACATCACCAACGCCGACAGGCGTCCGCAGAGCTTCACCGCGTTACAATCTAGAGCGCCACGAGCTGAATATTTCCCACATTGGAAGACTACAAACATTACATTTTCAAATGTTGGTACGTTGCGTTGCGCTTGGGATCCACAGCTCGGCTACATGAGGTCGCACTAATCAGTGTTGCTATTGCCATCTTGTAACGGTACTTCGAAATAGCTTGCAGGTTCCGTCGAATGCTCGTCATGGTATGGGCCAGCGCTGTGCCACTCCCCCTTATCTGAAGCTGGTAAGACATTTACACAGGAACGGTGATATCAGAATCACAAGCCTGTAAACGAGGAAGCGAACAGCTGCGCCGAGTGACTGCGTTTTGTTCTTCGGTACGTGTGTGTGTCGTGTGCGCCGTCAGCTTCCTGTTTTTGTTATTCAGGCGTTAACGAACACAGTGTGCCGGTTTTTCGTGTGACAGGCACATGGTAAAGATGTCCAGACGCGGCCAGCTCTGGGCTATCCAGGAGATTCGTCGCTGGTCAACGGAGCACCTTCAGAAATTCCTCACAGAGGTAAGTTGCACATGTGTGCAGATGCACAGGTCGCAGTCAGTTTGAGCCATGTTACTCATGACGTCACATATCATTGTGGAACAATAAACTGAGCAGGTTTGTGCTTTTTACGAACGCCGTCGCCTGTAGAGGCAACAGCAGTCGCTCGGTTCACGGTCTTAATTCATTCCTCGAAAACAGCTCGAAGGCTAAAACTCGTAAAACGAAAATTAATTTCCCGTTATTTCCGACATTAAAAATTGTAACTGGTTCCAGAGGTCAAAAATTTCTCCGTAGACATAAGAGTTCACGTAAATGCAACTCAGAACCGTATTTGAGTAGGGAAAAATACTATTAATGGACTGTGTTTAAATAACACTCGTAACTGTTACCTTATGCCTGCACAACAGTTGCATCATTAAAACTGTACGGAAAATGCATTGAAATTGGGTACCACCCTTATTATAACAGATTATATATGTTGTGTTGAAGGACTACCCGTTGGTTTCTTTTTAACGTGTTATAAATTAATCGCTGCAAAGTGTTAACACCGTGCAGACCGAACTTCACAGAAAACATACGAGAACAACGAGAGATCCAGCGATGCTGCTGCTTCTGCACAGACCCCTCAGGATGCCGTGACGTTATGCGCATTCGAGACGATTACGGAACCGACGACAGCCGAGAAGAGGCGCCTCAAACAACAATCAGTTTGCGTGAGCAGGAAATTCTTGTAGGCGAAAACTGGTTTGAAAGATGAGAAGTGGCTATTAATTTGTGCATGTCTTACGGGGTAAGCGAAAACACTTAAACCGAATGCCCGCACTGCACCGAAGGATTGCCGTACTGGCAATTGTCTCTTTGTGTGGGTGCAGATCACTTAGTGGAAGTGTAAGAAGCGGTTCTAACCCCACGGGTGAGCATTGCAAGTATGGACGCCAATGTTTCCCATCTCCCACACGTACAACCTGTTTGCCCAAGGCCTGTCTTAATTCTGATCTTCGTATTTCCTCAGTTTTCGAAGCGATTGCTTTCCAGGCGGGTGCCCTAGTAAAATCCTTGTCTCCCAATCCTAGCTACGTGCCCAGTTCATCGTAGCCTGTTATGTTTGCCTGCCCTAAATGCCGTGCATGCTGTTCAAGGACACCGTCAGTTTCTGCGATTACATTGCGTGGACGATGAATGCATAAGTATGGAGCACTGGCGGAGTGATACTGACAGGAGAAAAGCGCAGTACTCGGAGAAAGACCTGTCTCAGTGCCACTTTGCCCACCACAAATCCCACATGGACTGTCGTGGGCTTGAACCCAGGCAGCCGCGTTGACACCCCGGCGACCAACAGCCTGAACCATGTCAGGGCCTCGGTTTTAATAGCACCACGTGACTAGTGACGTAATACGCTGAACTTACTCTGTTCGGAGATATCTCTCTGTTTTCAATCGATTAATGCACTTTCTGCCCTGCAAGTCAGGGCCGGTGTAAGGCATTTCTGTGCTCAGCCCAAAATAAATTTGGGGTCTATGAGTAGCCTTGAATTGACGAAGCAGATACAGCGCGTGTGCTGTATATTGTACAGTACAAAACAACTGGTAATATTTCCGTGCTTTGTATACAGTATACAGTTACGGGTCTCTGTACACGGAATATATAGTCTGCACACTGCGTGCGGGTCTTCAGATGCTGGTGTTCCGTATTTTGCAAAGCCGACGGAACGGCAACAAACGTTTGTCAGTTTGACATTACCCGCGGTCCGTGCAGTAAGACAGTTTTGCAATGTTTACACCAACAAGTGCACATCAGCTGTCACTCGCGAGTGTGCAGCACACACGTTGTGTTCTTCACGTTGTGTGCAGCACACGCGTTGCGTTCTTCACGCTGGGCGCTTGTGTTTCTGTTGTGCAGTTGTTGGAGTAACATCGCGCGTTTATTAATTTGTTCACTTAACTTCGTCATGAATCTCTGTTATATTTGTTAGTACTGTTTGTGATGCATTCCAAAATACTTTAAACGAACTGTTGCGACGCGGTGGGCAAAGTATTACACACGAAGGACGTGAGACATGGCGGACGTGCTGCTGTGGACTGTCGGTCTTCGTGAATAATTGACACCGATAAAACCATAACGAACGTCGGAATCCGTTTTCAGTATGAAACGGCTCTTTGGTTCCACGAACTTAAGAAACACCAGCAATAACAATATAAAATAACCTCAACAAACACAGAAAGCATTAAGTTTATTTTTAATAAAACATAAACACCTGTTGGCAGCAGAAGACACACGAGACGACTCAAGGAGAACCTTTCTGTGCAAAGCGCCTCACTTAATGCAAGGAGGTCGAGACTGAGCTGAGAGCGATGTGCTCAGTAGCAGGAGAGTGGGGAAAGTAGACTTGTCAGGCACGTGGTTTCATTCCGATTCGTCGGAACCAGTCACGAAATGTCGAAAATGTGACACTAAAATGGTTTATCACGAAAGGTAGAAATCCCGAGCATCGATGTTCACGAACATAGGGACTACACTGTGCGTGTATTTGTGAAGGGGCGGTTCGCACTGCTGGAAGTGCCGAAACTGAAGGACAAACACTGAGGGCTACAAACTTTTGTTTGCGACTGTCACTCCTTGATGTTAAACTGAGAGCTGTTGACGTTTCGAAAGACATGGCCACACGAAACGTCTTAGTTGGGATGCAATTTTCAGTATTCTAATCCCACTCCAGACTGTTTCTGACACCCGAGTTTCTCACAGCGGCGTTGCTGAAGATTCCTTATTCTTGGTTGTTACGCCGTACTGAATGGTACGTAGTTAGTGACATTTGGAAAGATGGCAGTGCCTTCGTCTTCAGGGTCAGGCAGTCCAAGGGAGCCCCCTCCTTATGGAGCACTAGTGAGATGCAGAGGCAGTGCAACATCACTGACACCATGAAGCGTTGAATACGTGCAGCAGCGCTCGCTTGTGGGTGTGTTTGTTTTGAACGGTTTCTCGTATTCATGTCAACAGCATCACATGAGTCAGCAGTAATCGCGTGCACTCACAAATAACGTGTGCTGAACGACGTAAGCCATACGAGGACTTCAAGAATACTGTCATCAGATTACTGCAAGGTTGTTTGTCTCTTTGAACGCATTTGGGTTATTTTACGGACGTTTTCACCACAAAGGCTCGTTTGAACAGCAGCAACTGGTCTGGCTGCTATCCGGAAGGCACCAAGTCCCTATCGCCGTCTGCACTAAAGCTTTCCCGAGTCCCTGGCATAGTTTTAAAATGTGTCCGTCTTAAGGAGTGTACAGTGCACAACATTATCAATTGACATCTACCTTGCACACTGTGCCACTCATCCCAAATATTATCAGCCGATAGTGTTGCATATACAGTGCGTTTGGTGTGAGTGAGGGAGTCACACCCTCTGTTGTATGTGAGGTACGCATGAAGGCTGAAGAAACAGCTGAGCATCGACCATGTGATACATCATCTTGCGAGCAGATGGCAGCACTTCGCTGTAAACATTATGGCAGTCAGTCACGTGACGGTCACGCGGCTAATAGTAACTAACTCCACAGAACACATTTGTTTTCGGGAATTTAATAATCGCTTAGAGTGTCAAGGAATTTCGCACCTTTTATGGACCCCGAATGTTCACCACCGTGTTAACAACAGCCGACCGCTACACCTTATTATGAAACAAAAGAATGTAATTCAAACACCGTTAATCTGGGACCCTCTTTGAGATTGAGAGACCGTTCACACTCATGCAAAGCAAGTAAATTTCCAGTTTCAGTTTAATCTTAACGTTTTCAGACAGCACACGGGAAGACGAAAGATTCTGAGCTGAGTGGCGTCCAGCGTTGGGCAGTTGAAAGTGAACGTTGCCGCCATTTATAAAGGGTCGTCAGCCTAGCGGCAGACAGGTGGTGAGTTATCATGGTGCAAAATCATGGTAGTCAACATTCAGTGCTCAAGGCTGCCAGCAGAGTGCTTCATGTGTCCATAGTGGCTACGGAATGGATCGATTTTTATGAAACTATGCAAGGTGGGCTTTCCTCATATCAGGTTTTAAATTTCGGAATTTAAACATTATAAATCTGGCGGCCACGTGAATTTAACGACGTAGAACAAGGCTAGCGCGAGACTTCGTAAGTGAAGACGCAGGCTGAGGTGCTGAGGAAGATGCGCATAGCGATGAACTGCGTGATCTGGGGGGGGGGGGGGCGCATGTGGCACTGTGGGGGAGAAGAGAAATGCCTACAGAATTTTGCTGACGAAGCCTGAAGGAAGTACCGCTTAGAAGACGTGGGCCTAGATGGGAGGACAATATTACAACAATGTACGTATAAAGTGTTGTGGCACGTTCGCGTAACCACTGTTGCAGTAGAAATGCAACAATGCGTTCTGTGTGTATTGTTGAGCTGCATGTCGTCGTTAACAATATACAGCACGTTGAGTGTGCCAGAAAAATGCTAAATTTATGTCGCCTGCAACAATAAAACGTACTTACGTCTGCACGTAAAGTGCCGCTATTTGTGTCCGATTTTAACCAAAGTAACTGTTTCGTGGCAGATTTTAATGAAAGTCCCCAATATCAAATTTCGCGGACGTCCGCTCAGTGGGATCCGTGCTGGTACGTGATGAACCTAAAGGCGATTTTCGCGACTGTGCGAACGCGCTTAAAACGTATATTTAAAAAGAAATAGGAGTGGAGGGCGTTGACTGAATTCATCTGGCCCTGGGCAGGAGAAGGTGGCGGGCTGTTGTGAAGGCGGTAATGAACATTCGGGTTCGATAAAATGCGGGGAATTTCTTGACTAGCCTAGGAGATATTAATTCTTCAAGGACTCTGCGACACTTGTGTTTTATTTACAGTGTGACCAGGTTGTCATTTGCGATAACTTATAATCGGTTCTATTAAGCTTGCAAATATTTATTTTGTTAGAATAGCGGCGAATCGAGCCGCTGACAGAGATGTCACGGTGCAATCAATGCAATGCGCTCCGTCCGCGCTTCCTCCAGCATGCAGAACACGGACGCGGAGTTTCGCCCGCCGTACCAATCGTGACACGGAAACCTGCCAGCACGCCGTGACGTACATACGTGTATGTGACGTAAAGGTGCGGCAGAACCACCGACATGAAGTTAGGTCGGTGTTCCAATTGCGGCAGTACAAACAAGGCACAAAGTTTCCTTATGTCACGTAATTGCATTGTAAACAGCTGTCTGCTACCATGCTTTTGCACTCTCTCTCTTCTGCCTGATACTGCTTTTCCATTCTGTATTTTCAGCTGCCACTTCCTCCGTTTCTGACAGCCTATGTACGCAATATATATAATTTTAGACACAATCCGGTTGGTTGCAATGTAAGACGAAACAAACAGCCATCAGGCTGTGTGTCTTAAGGCGTTAGGAAACTGGAAATCTTAGACCAACCCGCACACGCGGCACGCTACATCGCACTTGCATTCTCGCCAAGGACGCAGAGTCAGTGTTTGGCCAAACAGTCCAGAGATGTCAGGAGCATGCAGACGTGTGACAATTTAAAAAATCGATAGTCTGCCGAACTCCCCAGCGGCACAGACCCGAGAGCGCATATATTTTCAGAGGATTCAAATTTTCATTCCTGTGGTTAACAAGGCGGTCTTGGACTTCGGTTGACACGTCAGGTTCAATTAAATTGGAACGCACATGTTTATTGTTTATTTACATTCATTCATGCTTTTTATTGTTGTACATGTATTAATGCTAGAAAGTTACAGTGTGAGGAATAGCGAAACAGTAGTGGCGCAACGGGCAGACCAAAAACGTTGAAGAAAGCATGTCGGGCATTGTGATTATTTTGAAGGGGAAAAAAATGCCCCCTTCTACGTTGTGGCTATCGGGGACGTAACACCAGCAATAAACGGGGACTTGCTGTGCACACGCCGGGCCCCCCCCCCCCGCGCTTATATTGCATTTTGATGACGATAGCGGGTATGACACTTGGTACTGTTAAGTGTTATATGCATGAACAGAGATGGTGAGGTGTCCTATTGAACAGTCCTGATGCAGTAACCATGTGGCGGCCTGTCTCTTGCAGCACAGCCTGGCGGAGTGCTGCGAAGCGGTCAGGAAACGGGAGGTGGATGGTGAGGTGTTCTTGGTGAGTAGGCCCATAGAATTATTGTTCGTATTTGCGGGAGGCACTGCATTTAGTTCTGTTCGGCCTTCGAAATGAACATTGTAATTCAGTTCATTAAAGCCGCGTTCCACTTGTGTGAGAAGGCATTTTTGGTTCAACGCAGAATTCTTGTCCAGGAGCTGTCGGTAGCCTACCCGCTGATCAGTTACAGGACGGGAACAGGGATCGGCAATTGGCTCACACTGGAGTTGTATCCGGCCTACTGACAAGTTTTTCAAGAATAAAATCTGTCAGCTCAAAATTTCGTCCAAGAAGGACCGGTGACCAGATGCATCATTTATTTTCTTAAACTAACGCAAACAAATGCACATGCAGCATACACAGCAGTCTAGTCTTTCGTCATTCCAACATGCTGCGGCACTACTGTGCCATCTGCAGGGAATTCTTACACCAAGTTTTCAAACCAGTTAAAATATGCTAGAGTACATTTCAAAACAGATGCGTCACTGCTTACTTCCTTATGTCACCAACTTTCCTACATATATACATTTTCTTGCTGATAAAATTCATCCGTAATCCTCGTCTACATGTTAAAGCGGAATTAAATTATTTACAATGTGTTTAAGTGTAGATTGTTCTAAGGTTTTGGATTTGTAAGCTATCTGTGTTTCAGAATGCTTAAAACGAAACATTAAAAGACTGACTCGAAATCTGGGGGCATAGGACTGCCTCGTCACGCTGCAGTTAGAGAGAACAAACAGTGCTGTGCGTTCAAAGGCTGCCCATGTCTCACACCTAATTCAACTGCTGTTTGCTTGATTCTGTAACAGTCACTATGTGTCGTTCCGTTTTCAAAATCATTTGTACAATTTGTAGTAATGTGTCAAAACAAATTGGGCCGCGGTATATATGTGTGATTTTTCTCTCAGGTAACTGTAAAACGCACGCAGAGCTATTATTTCGGCTGTTGTTTTATATGGGTGTGAAACTTGGTGCCTAACTTGCAGGCTGAGGGTGCTTGAGAACAGAGCGCTGAGGCGATGTTTATGAATCACACTCGCAACTATTTTTAGCCAAGTCTTTTTTCATTGTCTAAATGGTGCTACATGTTTCGTCCTAATATGTCAATAAACCGTCACCTGGCACCAGTAATGAATATGTGTGACGGTAAAACAATAAAAGGCGTAAAGATTTCACATAACAGTTGATACCTGGCGAAACCACTGCGAATATGTTAGTGTATTAATTCAATATATGAATTTCAGCTTAATTCACCTTGCGGACGTCGGAAAGTTAGACGTATAAGACCGAGATCTCAGTGCGTATTTGAAGCGGCACTGATAACTTTGAAAGGTGTTGCTGTTTTCGTCACATACACATTTGTTGCCAGTGCCTGATGATGGCTTATTAAAATATTAAGCCGACACATGTAGCGCAGTTTAGACAATAAAAAGAGTTGTCTGAAAAGCAGTTGTCGTTGGCGGCAATTTGCTGATGAAAATGTCTGAACGTAAGAGGAAAAAATAGCAGGAGACTGGAGAAAACCGCGCAATGAGGAGTTTAATGTTGTGTATTGCTCACCGGGTATTGTTTGGGGTGATCGGATCAAGGACACTGGAATGGGGGGGGGGGGGGGCTTGCACGGGATGGGGAGAAGAGAAATACGTATATAGGTTTGTTTGGTAACCCTGAAGGAAAAATACCACTTAGAAGACTTCGGCGTAGATGGGGTAATATTAAAATGGATCTTGAAGAAATGGCGTTGGAGGGCGTGGATTGGATTGATGCGGCTCAGGATAGGTAAAACTGGCATGCTTCTGCGAACATGGTAATGTGATATAATATGACATGATATTTATTAATTGCAGTTGGGTTTTCGCGTGGTGGTAGTGGTGCGTACACTATGCACAAATAGAAAAGAAACAACTGTATACATAAGGAAAAAATACACAAAACAATACAAAACACAGAACACACAAAATAGGAAGCAAAACATACGAAGAATACAACAATCATAAAACGAATAACAACATAAAACGAGTATTTTAAACATTACAAAGAGCGAAAAGACATAAAGCAAATAATTTTGGTATACGCAACAATGACGCAGGTATACAAAACAGTAAGACAACATACAATATTTACCCACATAGGAATTACATAACTGCAAATCAATGATAACATATTCCCCACAAGACCACTTCATTTCATTTCACGCTTAGACGCTTCATCACCACACTTCACTTCGCTTAATTTCACTAATAATTACCTTCCTAACCCTCTTTCTAAAAACATGTGGTTTTCAGGGGGACCTTCAAGCTTCATAAAATGCGGGTAATCTCCCGACTAACCTAGTAACTGCTAACTTCTCAAAGACCCTGCCCCATGAGTTCTGTACACTTTGTCATGAGAGCACGGAGTTTAGTTTATCAGCACTTCTCTTGATTAACTGAATCGCGTTTTACGTTTTCAGACGTTAACGGAAGGTCAGTTGGCCTTATGGAAGCGAGATCTGAATTTAGCGACTATCAGGTAAGTGAAATGTTTGAGATTTCAGGTCTTCATGGCAATGTTTATGAAAGCATGTGTCCCGTGAAATACGAATGGGCCGTTGTCTATGATGGGAACGGCATGTTGGCGCTTGTGTCAGATTGGCCGAGCGGTCTAAGGCGCCAGACTTAAGTTCTGGTTCCCGAGAGGGAGCGTGGGTTCGAACCCCACATCTGACAAATTTTTGTAGATGTTTTGCAGCACAATGCAATGAACGTATGGGGTTGTTGGAATTTTTTCCCCAGTCTCGCAAAGGAAATACGTGCATAAAAGGATATTGCCAATTGCATGGAAGTTTAGTACCAGGTGGCAGCAGGTGTACGTTACTGAGTTGTCATCTGTGCTCTAGCTGCGCAACGAAGTGGAATCAAAGGCGAAAGGAATGTACGTGTAGGAAAAGACGTAACTTCTGTTTTGCAGTGACTGAAGCTGAAATTTCATAATGAGTGATGTGTATAATCCGTAGAAGTGGAACACCAGATGTGTAGTTTCCCTTATGGAGTACACACCGTCGTTCACAGCTGATTGATTAGGCTGCATACGTAAAGCAGTGTTAATGTTGAGTTCATGTTGGTGATGGTTAACATTTCCAGTTTTAGGTAGATTTTGTCTGCCAGTATCTTCGTTCATGGAGATTATATCTCTGACAGACAAAAATTACTGCTGACTGCTGGGACCCGTCTCGACTTTGATAATTTATGCGCATAATGAGGCAATTCCCCAAATTTTAAGTCACAAGTACGATTATATGAAGGTTATGATTACCAAACTGGGGTTGTACAAAGTTACATAATGTTAAAAACTTGAAGAAAGCAGTGTGTTGTGTGACCGCCTGTGTCAACACCAAAAAATCTCTTAGTCTTTGGAATCACACGCCTGAAAAAACATTTTTGTACCAATACGTAAAGCTGAAGAACATGTGGAAGTAAAATTTAGAGGTATTCAGTTCATAATATTCACATTAATGACATGAATTTCAGCAAACAACAAATACATAAAATTAAATATATTAGATAAAATATATGATTGGGTATGGAGGCCTACTTGTAGTCATCGCAAGATGTGTCATGTTGTGTTGTGTGCGTGTTTGCAGGAAGCTGGTGTCCCTTGTGCAGGATGTGAATGCCCAGCCTGAGAAGTATGTACAGTCAGCCAGCAACGTGTGAGTCTTTTTGTGTTTTTCTGTTGCAAATACATATCTCTTTGTAAAGCCTCAGTATAGGAAAGAGTTGTGATTTCTAACACAGTCATCACAAATTCATAATCAGACTGATTTCCCTAATATCACCACACACATATGGGATGCCACCTTAAGTGGACCATGACACTTTCTACACACTTCCAAACATGAGCAGTAAAAAAACATTTCTCTTTCCAGAGTGGTACGTGGTAGAGTATCAGCAGCAGCAGATGTGCCCTGTGGTGTGAGCCATATCAGGAGCAAGCAGCAGGTGTCTTCTGTGTCTGGGAAGAGTTCACCAGTAAGTGACTCCTGGGACACAGACTTCAGTGATGATGAGGACATGAGTAAGGTGAGTGACATGAACAGAAAGCTGACATAGAAGTGCACCATAAGAAAGCCATGTTCAGATGCCTTTTGTAATAAATGTCGCAAGGCTGTAGTATAAATGAGTAGACAGTAGTCTGGGCTGAAGGTTTGTCAGTCACTTCACTTGACAGGCATGTGTTCAGTGGCATTGATCAGCAGTTTTTAGAACAACCGTTTGTATTGTGACATAACATACATTTTTTTCAAAATAATGGAGTCTATAATTTTACCATGCGTTCATGCATATAACCATTTTTGCATGGTCATATTGGGAAACAACATTACTTCTGCTTATTGTTTCGTGTTTTGAACCTGTTAATGGCCCAGATGGACCAAAATGTGTTGCAGATGTAATAAGATAGTTGTGGCATCCCAACCGCAGTGTACATATGTGGTTTGCATTGATGATGGTTAGAATATGCATGGTAGAAACACATCATTAAGGTTGTACCAGGAAGAGGTATGGCAACCTTCAACCACAGGGTTTAGAATGTGTGGCTTTATTGAGAAAGGCCAAGCTGACCGCATGCTGACAGAAGGTTTATCTAATGACATCAGGTCTTAAAAAGCAACATATATTAACTTAACCTAAATTTTGATACTGTTATTTCACACCAGATGTAGTGGTTATACAACCTTGACTTGTCTCAGAGGCATTTTTTATGAATGAACAGTGCATTAACCAGGTGCTGGGGCAGAAGTGGTTTTATGAGATGTGACTTATTCCTTCAATCCCAAGGATGTGAGGAAGTTTCGCTCCATACTTTCATATGCCTTGTGGTGTGGTGTGCCTGAACACAGGAATGATTTTTGTGTTTTTTCTTGGGCTGGACATGCATTGTGACAGAGGTCACATAGGTAATGTAGCGTGGAACAGCCCAGATTTCTGCATGTGCTCTTTTATGTATGAGAGACTGCACGTTATGATGCAGGCCAGGACAGGGCAGTGCAGATGTGTGTCCAGCTGCACACGTTTGTGCTTGGGGCATGTGCACGTATGGTTCATGCATATCTCCATCATTATACTGCAGTGATAGAGGATATGACAGAAAAAGTGTGAACGGAGTGGCTAAAGAACTGAACCAAAAAGGTGGTAAGTAATCTTGCATGAATGTTTAGTTCTCCAACTTGCTTGTATGTTGCAGTTTATTCCTCAGATACAATATATTTTATACAAAGACGGAAGTGAACACTGGAAATGAAGTCAAGAGGGGAAGTATACTTAATTTCTATGTAACTGTGGGAAGGAGCCCATGTGTACATAATGTAAATTGTCTCTGTGTGCACAACATTGCCTCTGCTGCTGTGTGTCTCAGTGTGTGCCTAGCCTTGTTGTGAGGGAAGAAGCCACATCAAGTTGGCAGTGTCTTTTACTTCCAGGCTTTCAGTGTGGCCAACACAGGTGCTGCAGCAGTTGTGACTGAGGCAGTGTATTGTAACAGTGAGGCCCTGGAGAATGAGGAGACATACACGAACAGTGAGGCCCTGGCGAGTGAAGGGACATATTGTAATGGTGACATTTTGGAGAAGCCACCTGTACCAGGGCGGCGTCCAGCACTTGCCCCAAAACCAGCCTCTGTGACATTGGCACATAGCAACAGCTGTAACCTGCCAAAACCACCTGTACCTACGTAAGTTGTTGCTTGTGTGCTTGCACTTGGAAGTTTTAGAAGTCCTGTGATAATAATTACATGTGCAACTTAAAATCTGCCACACAGCTAAAAAGTTGTTAGGGCTGGAAGTGGGGGTCGATGCAGGTAGATGCCATGTGCCTCAAAGATTCCAGTTCTGTGGTGTGTTTTGCTGCGTTACTGGGCAAGTAGTTCCCAGCATTTCAAAGGATCATAGTGCCTGCATCTTCAGGGCCAAGTAGTCCTTCAAAATGTCAGGGGCCACTCATCCAACCACACAGCCTCACGTCCCATAAAACCTGAATCATCAGAGACTCAGCTGTGAGAACAACAAATCTTGCAAACCAAAGGGACTGTTGCCATATATGGAAGCAGTAACCAATGTGCACGATCATGAAAGATCACCTGTTGTAAGTCAGGGAGACTGGTTTCGAGGTTTTGGGCTGGTTCAGAGCAAAGTGTCTTCTGTTCCAGGGAGAGCATCAACTCACTTGTGAGCACCCTCCACTTGCCAGAAAACACTGATCAGGTATGAAGTGAGTGCTGGACTACTGATATTTTTTCTGTGTGGTTAGTCTGGAGGCATGGTCCTATGTTTGTGTCGTAATTGTAATTATCGTGTGGTCACCAGAAATTCATACAGTTCTGCAGCTGGGAACATAACAAGACTGAGGCATCTGTACAGTATTTATGACTTGTTCCACATCCTGTTGTCTGTGTGACACACATACGGATACATGGAATGTATGTAGGTACGTGTGCATGTAGCTGTATACAGGACTGCTGTGTTACAGTAACATGGTAGTTGTGTCATGACAAGTGCAGTTGTGGTGTGGAGTTCTGTTATGCTAATGGATGATTGTACAGGTTTGTTTCAATGTGGTGTACAGGGGACTTTTTTCCACTGCTTATTTTTAACTGTCAGTATGTTAAGCAACAGGAACCAAAGCCTCAAAATAAGGGTTAATAAACATAATCCTTTGTGGACAGGCACAGGAGTGCATTGGGGTGTCCACTAGCTGAGTATGGGAAATACAAATTGTGTGCCAAGTAACATATATTTAAATAACAGTGTTACATAGTTCACATTTCTGGGTTTTTTAAATTATTAAACAATTAAAGAAATATTCATGTAAATATGTAAGAATATATAACGCTATACCAGTACAGCCTCATGCTTTTATTCAAGATGTACATCATGAACAACATATGGTATGGTGCGTGGCCTGCAGCTTGACAAATCACAGTGTACTGGTATGACATTCAGAAGCTGACGTGTGGAGAACGTGATGTACACACACAACACGGGGCATGACACACGTCATAAGGAAATTTTAACATGACTGACAGTGGACCATGCAAGTTGCACTGGTCTGGCATGTGGCCATGAACAGCACTCACAGTGCTACACATGCATACAACCATATTAATCTTGGTGGTGTGAGACACACTGTACTTCTGTTTTGTTTTGCTGGTCTCAGTTTGATGAGGAAGACTATGAGAGTCTGGACAAAGAGTTGTCAGCTCCTAGCAGTGCTGTGTTGGCAGCACTGCTGAAGAAGTCGCTGGAGAACCGGGCACAAGCTGCAGTGAACAAACGACCTGTCCCTAATGCTCAGCCCAAGAAGCAAACATTGGAGAACATTCCCTTGCAGAGCAGGACATTTGTTGAAACTGCCCCGCATGTGTCAACCTTCACACAGCAGAGAAACAACCTGCATGCTCTCGAGGGTCATGTCAATGATGGCTATGACTCAGAAGAGTATGAGTCTATCCAGGAAAATGTGAGTGTGCCGATTAGTATTTAGGCCTTGACTCGCCAAAAATGAAACAGCAATAGGTAGTGACAGATTAAGGAGACTTTAATATTTTAGTACCTGGCAGTGACATTAATGAATGGAACTTATGTTTACTTGAAATTTGGAGGAGAACATTTTAGATTTTGAGAAGGGGGAGGTTCATGTTTTGGTCTTGTGGGTTATGAGACTGTGCAGACGGGTGGGTGGGCACCGACATGTGGCTACACCTGGAGTTACGATCAAGAACTACTGTGTGGCAAGTAATTTGGACAGCATCCAGCCAAATCGAGATTTTTATACATAAAACAGTAGTGTGAGTATTTGTTTTGAATAGTTTTGAAACAAAGTGCTGCTCAACGTTTATGACGTGGTGAATGTTATGATTAAATCAACAACATTGGTAGTCTGTATGGGGAGACAGAAAGTTACACAAAGAAGTTTCAGAGGGAAACATGTTTGAGCATGCTTACTTGTAAGAGTGAAGAAGATATGGGATAGTATTGAAAGTAACTGTACCATTTGGGGATTGTATATAATTATGTATTTTGATATTAATAAAAATGGAGGAGACTATTTCCTTACCACAGAACAGTTACAATTAGCAACACAGAAGTCAGGGTGTGGAAGTGGCTGTGAAAGTAGAATGTGCTTAACACAGTTTTAAAATGGTGCGGTAAAGATTATTTTTGTATGCTGCAGTTTTCAGCTTGATTTTATGTATGGATGTTTTCCAGCAGAACAATCCATCTTGTGCACTGATGTGACATTGTGGTAAGAATTACAAGTGAAATGTTACAGAGAACCAGGAACTGAATAGACAGGTGCGAAACTTTTTGTGTACGAATTATTAAGAATATGGTCTTGCTCCATGTGGCGCCATGTAATATGGCAGATAATGTTGGTAGCAGTGTGATGGCAAATTGTACTGTTTGTGTCTTCATGCTTGACCCCAAATATGAAGGCCGGCATTCCTCCAAAATGTTGTAACACATTTATGTGGCATCACTTTACAGTTTTAAATGGTTTACAGCTGATTTTTAACCTCACCCCCCACCCACCCCCAGCAGAAAAAAATGTCAAAACTGTGAAGGTGTAATGTAGATCTCAAATTTGGGGATTGGGTGGTGGGGGGAGAGGAATGGATGAGATGATAGGATGTTTAGATAAAGTGACTTGGGCAGGTTTGAGGGTGGAGTCAGCATCAGCAGCATTTGAGGGTCAGAGGAAAACTTGACCACTGTTGCAGGAAAGGTCAGCCCATCTGCCACCTGGTGATGGGACAGAGGACTACCTGCCGCCAGTCCAGCAGCACAAACAGCAAAACACTGGGGGGGCTCCTCCACTGCCTGCAAAACCATGGAACAAACCAGCTGATGCAACCCTTCCCTCCACAAAGCCACCTTCACCACCAAGGAGAAAATCGGTAAGGGAATGCTTTATCAACTTGCCACTTGACTGAAGTCCTCATTTTCACAGTCTGCCTTCGTGATCTCCTTTTAGTTACTTTTCACAAAACGGTTCTGAATAGTGACTGTTAGCTGTGCCATGTCTGTCTGTCTGTCTGTCTGTCTGTCTGTCTGTCTGTCTGTCTGTCCACTTGGAAAAAGTTGGCTCCCAGCAGACAAGAGTTTCATGAAATTTTATGTTGGGTGATGTTTACTAAAATCTGTCAAGCAGATTCAAGATTGGTTAAAATCGGACAAAAATAGCAGGTACTTTACATGAACACATACTCAAATGTAGGTCATGTGTGTTTATAATGGAAGCAGACTGTGTTGTCTGTGAGGTAGAAATTGAGGCTGCAGAATGAACTGTTGATCTAAACATAACAGTTGAGTGTGATCAGTTCAGATCTATAAAGAAAAGTACAAGAACTGACAATCACAAATCAGCTTTGACAGTTATTTAGGGTCAGAATGCGTTACATCACCAATGGAAAATGAAACTTGTTTACATCTACAAAGTGAAGGACAGGAAACCAAAACACATAGTTTTCAAAAGAAGAAGTGGCATTTAAAATGATTATTTACATTTCAGTGATAGGTTATCTCATGTTTCAGCAAAATTTGAAGTAAAAACATTATAACCTTTTTTAACTTTACACATTTCTGTAAAAGAATGAGATGTCAATTTTATACATGAAATTTTACTGTGCTGTGCATAATTTTCTCAATGTATTTCTACAAATACAAGTGTCTGATGATGGCTTGTGTAAGGCTGAGACATGTAGTACATTCTGACATCAAACGGCCGGGAGAGGTGCGTTGTGATTGTCGGTCCTTGTACTTTTGTGTGTGCGTGTGTGTGCGCGCGCGTGCATGTGTGTGTGTGCGCGCGCGCGCGAGAGAGAGAGAGAGAGAGAGAGAGAGACTCTAAATGTATGGAGGAGAGCAGATAGAAGACAGCAGACTGTTGCTAAGGTGTGGAGAAAACTGAAAATTAACTGACTGACTGACTGACTGACTGACTGACTGACCGATCGACTAAGTAGCTAGCTAACTCCATGGAGCAGAGTCCCTTAGAAGCCAGTAATTCCTTACTGAGTTACATTCCACATGTTTTATGGAACCTGGAGTTTCTTTACCGCGTTCACAAGACATTGATACCTGTCACTATGAGGAAGCTGAACCAGATCAGTTCAGTCTGCACCCACCCACCCTCTTTATTTACAGTCTTTTTCAGTATTATTCTCCTGTTTCAAATGGTCCCTCCAGTTTTCTTAACAAAAACTGTGATTAAATAATAAATAAATTAATTAATTCTGTGGATCCTAGCTTGTTTACAAAACCTATGGATATGGAAACAGTCAAAAACAACAGAACAGGTCATGGAATACTTAAATACATAATATCAGCTACTTTCTACTAGGGGTTGTCACAAATTTTTTATAGATCATGTAACAGCAGTGTACATATTGCTGTTAAAACACATACAGTGATTGAAATATTGTATATTGTATAGTGTGATTATTATCTATAATATCACCTGTGGCAAATAAAAGAATTACGAAAGTTTACCTGGTAAAGGACCAAGACCCAAGACCAGTAATTGAAGGTACAATTAAAATATTCATCAAAGGAATAAAACAAATTAGAAAGAAGAAATCGTTTTAGGGCTGGTTTGAATAATTTCACTTCATTACTTAAGCTTTTTATACTGGGTGGGAGAGGATTAAGAACTCTAATTCCAAAATAGTAGGTTCCTCTTTGAAAAACTGCCAAATTTGATGTTGGGAGGTGCAAATTCTTGCTGTATCTAGTATTGAAGCTATGACTGTCTTGGTTTGATTTATACTGATCTTTATCATCTACTGCAACTAGTAGTAAGGAAAATATGTATTGTGCATATAAAGGTGAAATTCTTAGATTTTTAGACAGTTCCCTACAAGAGTCTCTAATTGTTGTATTCATAATAATTCTGATTATATGCTTTTGGATCCTGAAGATATTAATACTGTAGGGTGAACTACCCCAGAAAATCACACCATGTGTTATCGTAGAATATACATAAGAGAAATAAATCATCCTTAGAGTTTCCTGTGACACAAGATCTTTTACAGTCCTAACTGCATAACACGCAGAACTCAGTTTAGTTACTAATTAGTCAGTGTGATATTTCCATGATAATGTTTCATCAGTGTTTAAACCAAGAAACGTAGTGCTTGACGTGTCAGTGATATGCTTATTTCCGTAGCACATTCTTATATTATTTTCCAGGCTATTTTTAGTCCCAAATTGTAGATAATGAGTTTTTTTAGTTTGATGATAACGAATTTGTTTTGAACCATTCATTTGTTTCTATGAATACTTGGTTAATGTTAATTTTAAAATCTTGAAGGCTGCGATTAGATACTATAACACTGGTGTCATCAGCATGTAGAATGATTTTAGCTTTGTTAGTTGTTATTTTAGGCAGATTGTTGACATGTAAAAGAAGAAACATTGGACCGAGGACTGAGCCTTGTGGAGCGCCGTGCTTGACTGTCTCCCATCCGGAAGAAGTACTATCATGAGTTTTTCTGTTATCTGTTACCACTTTCTGATATCTGTCTTTTAGGTAGGATGTATTTAATGCATTAAATTCACTTACTATCCCATACAATTCCAGTTTGGTAGTAGATTATCATGGTTAACACAATCGAAAGCTGTCTCCAAGTCATAAAATATACCACCAACAGTTGATTTATTATTTATGGCTAATAAAATCTCATTTATTAATTTATAGGAGGCCATTTCAGTTGAAGAGTTACTCCTGAACCTATATTGTTCATTTAGGAGTATACTATTTTGACTTAAATGTTGACTGAGCCTTACATGTATTACTCTTTTAAGAACTTTGGAGAAAGCAGTTGGTAAAGATATAGGTCTGTAATTAGAAATAATAAATTTATCACAATTTTTAAATACTGGTTTTACTACTGAAAATTTTAATCTAGATGGAAAAATACGTGGGGAAAGGGATTTATTACATATGTACATGTTAAAGGAGAACTAATAGAAGGGGCACTCAACTTTAAGGTTATGGTTGATATCTCATCATGTCCATGGTAGGGTTTTATTTTTAGAGATGTAATATTTTCTTCTATCTCTTTAGTTCACGTATGTTTAAATTTAATATTTGGGAAAGGGCGCTTAAAAGTTTGGAGCGTGTAGTTTAGAAAATTATTATTATTTGACTGTCCTGTTTTAGTATTTCTACTGCTATCTGTGATTTTATGTGCTGTTGTTAGGAGGTAATCATTAAATGAATCTGCAGTAAGTTGTTGGTTGTATGTTATGTTACCATTAATATTCAAGAGATGTATTCCTTGCATGCTTTTTTTTTACGTGTTTTGGTTTTAACGATATTCCAAAAAATTTTCCTTTAATTTTTAGAATTTAAAATTATTTTATCGTGGTGTAGTGTTTGAACAGCTTTAATGACTTTAGATAAAATTTTGCCGTATAATTTGTAATGCTGTTTTAGTTTTGTGTCATTACTGTTCGTGCAATGTAAATAAGGCTTCTTTTATTAATGCATGAGATCTCTATCCCTGTTGTTATCCATGTATGGCCTCTAGGTTTACTCTGTATTTTTTTAGTGCAACTAGAATAAAAGATCCTTAAATAGGAATTGAGAAATTTATGAATATTACATTAACACCATCACCCCCACAGATGCTGTCGCAGGTTTGACACCTCAGTTTGATCTTGAACTTAGTTACAGAATATTTAGTGAAGTTTCCTGTGATTTGTGTTTCATTGTGTGTCCTTGTGTATTGAGATTGTTTAACATGCTACATGCCCCACCCATCCCATTCTCCTTGATTTGATCAAGCTAATAATATTTTATGAGCAGTACAAACCATGAAGCTTCTCATTATGCACTTTTCTCCAGTCTCTTTATTACTGTCTCCCTGTTATGTTCAGATATCTTCCTCAGTGGAGGAAATTTATAGGAAGTCTTGCACCCTCCATACATCTCCCAAGTTATATTGTTATTCCGTTTACACCTAGGTATCCCAAGTGGTCTCTTCCTTTGACACGTCTTATCCTCCTTCATGTGTTTGCTCCAGTAACACACAGTGCAGTGTACAAATCGTGTAGCTCAGCACTGTGTGATTTTCCCCACTGTTGTCTCACTTTCTCCGTCTCCTGTCTCTGTGTGCTCTTTATTGCCCTGTGCAGGTGCTATCATTCGATTTGTCTGTGTGTTTGACTGTGACACATATTCCATCAGTCAGGTGTACATTACACTGGGTGTGGATGAAATATTAGATGGGGCAAAATAGAGGTGTTGAATTGTTCAGGATGTGATGGCTGTGGTTTGGATTCCTTACTAATGGAGTTTCTTGGTAAGTGTGACTTTGTGTATGGTGTAGGGGATATGACATGTGTAAACCTGAAGGGAGTGAACACTTGATAAACCAAAGCATAGATGCAGTGATATTATTAATGCATCCTAAAGAAGTGGTATGTGAATGTGTGAAATAGATTTGTTTGGCCTAGAACAGGCACCAGAGTTAGGTTGTTGTAAACACAGCTGTGGAGCTTTCAATTTAAATTAATTTTATTTTATTACGTGTTCCTTAAATCCACACTAGGCTCAGTGCCTGTTTGATGTAGAATTTGTCATTGACAGAGACACACGAACATGCCAGTAATACAAATACAAATGCAAGATGTGTGTGCCACGCGGAGGCATATGTCAGTAAAACTGATCACGCAAATGTACAATCATGATGGCTAATAATGAATGATACGGTACATCTCAAATGTGTATAAGGTCAAACTTTGCCAATAAACTATGCATCTGATTATTAATATAAAAGCTAGAATAACAATAATGTATATTTTTCTGGCCCAGAAAAGGGACTGGTGGTTGGCTGTTGTGAACTTATAAATGAAGCTTGAGGTTGCATGAAGTGCAGGGAATTTCTTGTGAGTAATATCAGCTTCTGAACAAGTACTCTGCTACATGCAGTTAGTTGGCTGAAGCTGTCACAGTCACTAGACACTGATGCGTGGTGTTTGTTTTAGGATGACACTCCAAACAGTCCTGGCAGCTCGGGCGATGGTGTGACAGGACGGATTGGTGAAATTTTTAGAAAACTCCGGAGCCCGGGCACGAGTAGCTCCCAGGACTCTAGAGGTGAGCGATGTACCCATTTCGTTTTAGTATAAAGTGTGTCTGTGATCATCTTTTTGAGCATAGGGAAATACAAGCTTGGCAACACCAGGTGAGTCAGCTGAGTGTTGCATCGTCGTGTCGACACTGCAACATGTGGCTCTAGCCCAGTTACATGATGTTGTTTGTGTAGAGCAGGTCTTTGCATAAAAGAAATGTTGGCCGTTGAATGCAGAATATTTATTGCAGCACTTGCGCAGAGTAGACACGTCATGGAAAAAGTCACTAAAGGTCTTGTGTAAAATATTCTGCATCAACATTGCCATATAAAAGAATATAGAACAATGGAAAATTACCGATTAGCAGGTTCAGTGTTGCACAAAAATAAAATATTAAAGCTTGTATTTTGTTTGGATGATGCATGGCTTACATTAAGTAGGAATGTAAACAGCAAAAGTAACAGATGTTGGTGTCACGAAAATCCGCGTGCTGTTTATATAGTTTCCTTTACATGACCTGAAAGTTCAGTCTGTGTGCACAAAATCATAGGACCTGCGTTTCTCAGAGAAACTGATTCAACCATTATGTTAAATTAATCCTGACACCATTATTCATTGAATTAAGAGAAGAAGATAACATTTAGAACAGTCCACTTCAACCTTTAACAGATGAACAGGAGGCCATTGTCCTGTTAAATGTACATTGTCTTCACCCAAAATAGAAAACATTGTCCCACAGCGGGTGTTTAAATTGAATAGTGCTCCAACCACAGCAGGAACCTGCCATTTAAAGGGCCATACAATGAGGTTAATTTGCAAGAACTAAATTACAGTATTCAAAGAGAAATTCCCAGTATTTCAAGACAAGAGCTTTAGTGTGTGCTATGAAATATTTTCAGCATGTGCAAAGCCTGCTTAGAAGCTGGAGATCAGCAGTTTGGTTCTGTTTTGTGGAATACAGTGCAGAAATGGTCTAACTGCCAGTGAATGTAGGCTTTGTGTGCGATAAAGCTGCCATGAGAGCTGCAGTGTCAAGCACAGAGATTAATGAGACACTGTGTACTGATCTTGGCAGTTCACTTGGTCACTGTTGGCCTGGAGGTGAAGAGGCAAGCTGGTAAGCAGGGGGAAGCAGTGCACACGGCTCCAACCGTCTGCCCTCTGTTTCATAAACGCAGTCATATAACTCACAGGACTCTGCAGTTTCTTTTAAACAATGGAGAAAAGTAGGATATCAAAAAATTCTAACAAAGAACACAGTAAATGGTAGGAAAGAGATAGTGAGACCCAGCATCACCCTGTGATAGACGCTGTACTCCCGAAAGAGAAGATTTTTTGGAATGTGTTTAACATTGCCTGGCCATTCTGACATGATCCAAGTAGCAGTGGCTGGACAGTGCTGAACACTGCTGTGTGCTCTTTAAGGTTGGATTACACATGAGAGTAAAACCTGCAAGAGTCTGTCTCAGGTACTCTCGAGGTACGGTCTCGCGTGTAGCCACTGTTGAGAGCCGACTCTCGGAGGTCAAGGTAACCTTGCGGAGAGCTGGCTTGATTTGGCATTTCTACACTTTACAACCACTGACCAGTCATACACACCTCAATGATTCTCCATTTTTGCTTAGATAACATTTGTTTGGTGAGATTGTACTTACACATTGTTAGTCAAATGTACATAACAAGTCCTGTATGTTAGCACAGTGCCAATTTTGAAAATTAAATTTTACATGAACTCTGACAAATAAAGATAGCAATGATGACCAAAAAAGAGGTAGAACTGGTAACGTAAATATAATGTTGCCAAACACATGTAAACTGGGGTAATGCAGATGGTCACTGATGTTGATGCGAATTGTGTGTTGAAACATGTATGACTTGTCAGTGGGTATAAGCTGTAGGAAGGCTGTTGGTAATTACAGTAAACCTGTATTACTCAGAACCACACTGTGTACCTGGCCTGAGGTTCTTCATTGATATACCATGTTGACTGGTAAACAGTAACCAACATACTGAACAACTGAAGTTCCTTCTGTCTTGAAGTGAACTGGTGCAAGATTGAGTTGAGGATGCTGTTGCTCTGAGATACGATGCTGCGTCACACGGTTGTTGAATCCCCACATTTTTATGGAACCGCATTCGTTTGAAACATCAGGAATTGAATTATGTAGTGATGTAGCGTCATATCCCAGAAGGACAGAGTTGTCAGTCTCTCACTCGTAGGTCATGGCACCTGTCATAAGTGGTTCCTCATATCAGCAGGTGTCTCTCCAAGTGACAGGATGACTACTGATGCAGTCTTGATTCTGCCTATTTTACCAGTTCTGAGACAAGTATTGTGTCCCATGTGAGAGTTAGTGCAAATGTAGGTGTACTCCTACTGGGATACACGTGTTGTTTGTCATATTGTGTGCCTGACTGTGTTGCCATTATTGAAGTTCACTACATGTAGCTTTTTTGTGCTAGGTATATTCTGACATTGAAAGTAGATGGTAATCACATTTACATATATTTTAGTTCATGTACATAGTTTATTTTTTATAGTGAAATGTTTTTAACAAAATACCACAGTTTCAGTTGCCTGTAAGGTAGGGTTTGTGTTTGAACCACAATCAGATTCAGTAACGTAATCTGGTGTAGACGTCTGACACCAAACTTATCACAATCTGATGGGCAGATTCAGGGGCTACATGGGCATGATGTTCAAAGGATGCTGTAATTTAATGGGTATAGAATGAATGGGAGAATTTGAATCATGGAAGTAACTACTTTGATGAATGTGTCTAATGAAGATTTAATTTTATGCCATGTTACCAAATAGTGTAATTATAGCAATAGCCACTCAGTATTCACTGGCACGGTGTGAGGTGGCATTATATTACATCAGTTGCAAATTCAGCCACTGTGGTTTGGAGGGTGTAGACTGGATTAATCTGGCTCAGGTTAGGGACAAATGTCTGGTTCTTGTGAACATGGTAATGTACCTTTGGGTTTCATAAAACGTAGGGAATTTCTTGACCAGCTGAGGAATTGTTACCTTCCCAGGAAGGACTGTGCTCTGTGCAGTTAGTGTATTGTGCTATTCGTAAGTGTGTGGTAAAAAAAAAAGCAGTCCCACTACAGGCCTGGACAGGCCCACAGGGTTCCAGGAGGTTGAGGCTCCCAGATTTCTAGACAGTCGGCACATGAAGGTGGTAAGGTTGTCAGCCCTACGCACCGGCCGCGTTTACCCCCCAGGAAATATTCCTGGTACTCATTTGTGTTAGAGGCTGTCGACCCCAGGGCCATAGTGCGACCGACAGGATTATGCCAATGAAAAATTCCACTGACACCATCGGGAATCGAACCCGCGACCTGCCAGTTTGTAGCACAGTGCCTCAACCAACTGCGCCACCGCGGCCCCCGTAAGTGTGTGGTTCAGTTATAATTGTGAATCCGTGGTGTTTTTGATGGCATGGTTTGTTTATATGGTGTTTAGTGTAATGGAATTGGTACGTAACCTGCAGTGGTGAAGGTAGATGGATGTGTCTGACGCAGGTGCAAATAGTGGCTACATTTAACCTTTTAAAGCCTAGCGGTAACTTTACGTACCACCAGGTTTAACACTAAAAAATTCTACATGGTGCCCACATTGCGTGTATGTGTTTTGTACGGATCTCAGAACAAACAGCAACTTTTGCCTTATAAAACATAAAGAGATTGGTTTTTATAACTGAAGTGGAGAGTGTTTACAGCACGGTATGCACTGAGTCCTTATATAAAACAGATACGCTTCGTCTTTAAAGGGTTAAAGGATTTGTCAGCTAACGAACTACACACTAACTACACCCTTCAAACCCCATGAAAGAAACCACTGATCCCATCTGACAAAATTCGAGAAACATGTCAAAGTGAAGTGATGGTTTGTATGACTGTGGCTTGCAGATGCAGCATGGAGTGTCCAGCATCGCAGAATGCTAATAACCTCCCAGTACTTGACACCTGTAAGATGTGTACCAGATAGCAGTGGAAATGAGATTGTGTGCTATAAATATTGCCTTCTGAGCAGTGATATAATTTAGTATGTTGGTATCAAAGTTTCAAAGGAACATGCTCATTCCATCTGCAGTGTAGAAGAGTAGACATGAGACATTCTTCTGCTCTGAAGATGGAGGCAGCCGATATTTGTGGAACATTTAATCCTCATCCAGTGAGAACAGCAAATCATGTATAAGGTTACTCATGTTGCAGTCCACAGACATTCGAGATTTCAGGCTTCTGTGACAAGGTCGTTGAGGTCTTCACTGTTCTGCGTTGTTCTGCAGCGTGGGTTGGTTTGTTACCGCCATTTTGCAACGGCGTACTGATCCCACGTTCAAGGGTCAAGATGTGCTTCCTTCCTGGCATCTTGGCTCTTGATGCTGGAACCAGTGCGGTGTCCGGGAACACCGACAGCACGCCAACTTAAGCTGCATAACAACCCTGACGAGCGAAGACATGCAGGCATTTGTTTGAGAGTGACCGAGTGTGAGGGTAAACATTATCGAATGTAATTCTGTACCAGACGGTACAGTCATGGAGGTTCCGTGTTAGTTCAAAGCGTTATTTGAAACTCTTTGTTATGCTGTATTGTGTTCAGAAGAACTTCCTCGTTATGTGCGTGTGTACATTATAGTGAATGTTGTTATCAACGGACTGCCAGCTGTTCACTGCCGGGAAGGTTTTTATCGCATAACCGCAAGTGTGGGAAGACAAGCCGGGACGGGAGCGCGGAGTATCGTGTTGCTGTGTTAGAGTTTGTTAGTGTGAGTGCAGCGGCCAGTGGCTGAGTGCGTAGTGACCGTGGTGGTGTAGAACGCAAATTGCTGTGACGTGTGAGTTGGAGCGCTCTTGCTTTGTAGTGTAATGCCCAGGTGCAAATGTGCCGGTCAGCTTCGTGGTTTTATTCAGACCGTCTTGCAAATGCTGGGATGGTACATTGAATTGGGCCATGAACGCTTCCTTTCACATCCTTCCCGATTCGTGGTTCAGTAATCGTCACGTCATTTGATTCTGTATGTTCTCTGTTGCCGAGTGCGTCGTTAAATAACCGTGACTAAGCAGCGCACACAGTCAGAACTGTGTGACTGATGTAGGCACTTCATGATTGTTATGTTGGCCAAGCTGAATAGCCCGACACACAGTGCCGATGCTCACAGCATAGATCGGTAAAAAGTAAAGCTGCCCCAGCCAAATCATGAAGGCATATAGGGAGAGTAGGAGTATAGCTCCACTCATTCTTATCCTCGGCACTAGGTGGAAGTGAGTGTTGAAATTCACGTCCCTGGCCGCTTTATCCCCGGTACTCGTTGGGTGGGCACCAGGGCCCGTCTGGACGTTTCAGAGAAGAAAAAAATCCCTTTTCCGCTGCCGGGACTCGACTTCCGGACCGTCCCGTTCTCAGTCTGGTTACTATAGTGACTGAGCTGTTTTGATTTTGCATATTTTGATACATAAAGCTGATTGTGGGATGATACTAAAATGGATCGTGTCAGTGTGAGCCAGTGGCAGTAGTGCGTCAGCATTAGCAGTGTTGGACCTTACGGCGCTGTCGGTGTCTCCTGTGTCCCTTTTGTAACTGCAGGGTTGTGGTGACTAGCAGGCGGCTGTACCGTGCCGCGTGTTTATTGGCTGTGTTGTGCTGTGTTGTGTTGTGGTGCTCGGGGGCCACACGTAATGTAGGGAGGGGGGGTAATTTCCGTGCCGCGAGTTGCCTGTTGGACGCAACTGAGGTGGTCTCAAGAAAGCTGGTGTTAGTAATCTGTACTGGAACTTACTGGACATGTCGCAGTTGTGTGTCAGTGCAGACTGACAGCAGATTTATCAGAATAGCAAATCAGACTTCATTAAATTTATGAATTTGAAGGTAATATTAAAATGGGTCTTAAAGAGAGTGGCCGGGTGTGCACTGTGTTTATCTGGCGCAGGTAGAGACGAGTGGTGGGCTGTTGTGGGGACATAACGAATCATTGGGTTCTGTAAAACGAAGGGAATTAATTAATTGGCTGAGCAACTGTCAGCTTGTCAAGAAGAACCCCTCGTTAGGCAGATAATGTTGCAGTAGTGAAGGCGCCTGTTTATGTTCTGAGGCCGGTCCTGCCTGTGGCTGTCGTGCAGGCAGTGTCAAAAGGGGCGTTCCATGTCTTGCGCGATGTTATGCCCTGCCGACTGGCACCCAGTTGCTGGCGGTTCGGAGGTAGTATGCTCCTTTGAAACGTCGGTAACTCTGAATCGACACACCGTAGCATGCCTGAAGACTTGAATTTTTGCACACGATTTGTTTACAGTCTGGACAAAGTCATAGGACAAAGATGGCAAGTAAATCCTTTGAAAATGCGGAGAAGTTCGAGTAGCTGGGAGCGGCAGTAACACCTCGAAATTTCGTGCATGAAGAACTTAAACTCAGGGAACGCCTGCTGGCGGGCGGCCCACAGTCATTTGTCTTCCTGTGCGATGTTTGTCCGAAAGCAAGAACATTAAATGTACAGAGCTGTAACATTGCCTGTTGTGTGTGTGTGTGGGTGTAACTGGGTCTGTCACATTGAGGGGGAACACAGGCTGAGGGTGTCTGAGAACAGGGTGCTGAGGGAGGTGTGTGGGCCTGAGAGGGAGGAAGTGAGAGGGCACTGGAGAAAACTGCGTAATGAGGAGCTTCATGGTTTGTACTGGATATTGTTGGGGTGATCAGATCACGGAGGACGTGACATGTGGGTGGGAAAAGAAGGGCGTGCATGGTTTACTTGGAGGCCCTAAGTGTGCATAATATTAATTGGACGTTAAAGAAATGTGCTGGAAGAGCCGCACTGAGTTAATTTTGGTGAGGACAGGGATGAATTGCGGGCTGTTGTGAACACGGCACTGAACATACGTACGGGGTTCCTAAAATACAGGGAATTTCTTGACTAGCTTGGGAACTGCTAGCTTCTGAAGACGGACTGACCGCCCCGTACCTCTACAACAAAAGGCGTGCAGCACCGGACAGTGCTGAAGCACAGTGCCGAGGACAGTCCAAGACGGCAGAACTGCGTGCAGCCGGTCGAACGTCGCGACGCCATGTGTCAGTTTGGTGCAAGTTTTGGGTTTCAGAATGCATGTGGTGACTCGAGTTATGTTCAGCAACAGACGTTTCAGTGTTCCGTCCGACACACCACCATCAGGCTATCAATAAAATATTAAAAAAAAAACTGTGTATAAATGTACTGCGTACGGATTCACTATGTATGATTGTTACTGTGTGGACTGCGCAGGCGTACAGTGCTGGTTGTTTCGTAGCTGGCAATGTGAAACTGTCATGTAGGTCTTAACAAGCAGGGTACTAGTGATGCTAAAGTACTTACAAGGTAGGTTGAAACAATGTGTGTAAATTGGAGTCCAGGCGTCGGTTGCGTGTTTAGGTGTATCTGATGCTTATTTGTTGTGTATTTCAGGCCGAAAGTATAGAGACTGGTGGCGTGCTGGCCTCAGCGTTTCTTATATCTTATAGCTGGCCTTTTGTTTATGGCTGTTATTGCATTTGCATCATTTTTATGGTTTTTTATGGGAAACCATCGAGATATTCGTCATTAGTTTCCTGTATCGCGCGACAGTTTGCAGTGTACTGCTCACAGTGGAGACTAAGACCGAGGTCATGTTCGGTAAGATCAGCAGGGCAGGCAGGCGGCCACAGAGGCTGTCGAGCCGTGCTGTAGGCCACAAATGAATCATTCATCCCGCAGTCTGCCTTGCGACAGGTCCGCAGCCTCTTCCAAAGCGAGTTCTCCACACAGTGCGATCCAGTGCTTCCTCTATCAATTTCCGGTATCTTCTCTCTTCCTTAAGGTCATCCACTAGCTGCTTACACCTTCTTCCTCGTCTTCCCGTCATTTCTATGCTTCCTCCTAACTTTCCTTAAATCACGTGTTTCAGAAGGCAGTATCTACGCAGGATGTGACCAATCCAGTTAGCCTTCCCTCTTTTTGTTGTATGCAGGGCATTCCTCTCCACCTGGACTGTATGCAGGACATTTCTCTCCACCTGGACTGTGTGCAGGACATTCGTCTCCACCTGGACTGTGTGCAGGACATTCCTCTCCACCTGGACTGTGTGCAGGACATTCCTCTCCACCTGGACTGTATGTAGGACATTCCTCTGCACCTGGACTATGTGCAGTTCTACTCCATTTCGGTCAGACTGATCTTCTCCGTCCTCCGGCACCACATTTCGAATCCTTCCAGGTATTTCTGGTCTACGTTCCGAAGTGTCCGCGTTGCAGCACCGTGCAAAGCTGTGCTCCAGATGTAGCACTTTACTAGTTGCTTCCTCAAACTTAAGCCCAATTTACTGGTGAAAAGCGCCTTCTCCTTCTTGAATGCTGCTTTTGTCATGGTAATTCTGCATTTAATTTCACGTGTACATCTTGCATCTTTTGTTATCATGCTACCCAAGTAAGTGGAACAGTCCACATTCTCCAATTGTTTATGATCTATTAATTTTTATTGGGGATAGTTGCCTTGAGATTCTTATTACGGTAGTTATTTTCACATTCATTTCCATTCCACAGCGTCTTCCGATTTAGCACCGTTTCTTCCTGAGCCCCGTTTGTGGTAAGCCGGAAAAAATGCAGAAGGAGCGTTCTGTTGCGTCCGGTCGAATATTTAATGCGGACGAAACGACATTGAACAGAAAACACAGGGAGCTGGGGTGAAAACACAGGGAGCTGGGGTGAAAAAGGAACTGAGTACTAGACACTGCTAGCGGTAAAGTTGAAACTTCAAACTCTGGTCGAAAGAAGCAGCAGTTCAGTGGTGATGTGGCAGCAGCTGAGCCAGGTATTAAACAGCGTGCGTCATCTGATGAACTATCGGCCAGGACTCGATACAGTGTCTTGCTGGTGGTGGTTGGACCACGAAAACTGCGCCGTTGCAGTTGGAAATGTGGCACATTACAAGTGTGATACTGCAGCAGAGGTTGAGCTGCGGGGACCAGAGGTTTCTGTTTAAACTGAGAAAACATTTTGAGTAAGGTAATGTGCGGTACTTGACGCCGATTTGGGAAACAGTGAAAATTCAGACAGTTTCGTACCCGCCTGTCCTCACTTTGGTGACAGTTTGTGTTATTCAAAATATACGTGTCACGAAGAGGAAATAGTCTCTTTTTAAAAGACTATAATATTTCAAAATATTATCTTTCATATTCTCGCGTCACCCCCAAAAGTTTCCTGTAATATTCGACCTTCCCCGACATCAGTAAGATGTACAGGGTTTTTGGAATTTTTTTCTGTGTAGCAAATCGTGTATTTTCATGCGATGAAAATGTCTTCATTGTCAACAGCAGAACTCCTTGCTAATTAGTTTCCCCTTTGACATGCGACCTCTGGGTCGCGACCTTCGCGCTGGCAGCTGTGAGTACTTCAACCGTTCACCTTATTGACCCCAATCAAGCAGCAGGGAGACCAACAGATCAGCATCGCAGTACCTGTTCGGCGGTGCTTGCCATTAAATGCTAGGATAGTGCTAGACTTCCGTAGTTGATACAAGAATATTAAATGAGCCTGTTCCATCGAGGTTCAAACGAAAACCTTCAAGGTGCGAAAAAAGAATCGAGAACCTACTGTGTGCAGCTGTAGGCACAGCAAGACATCAGCATGCGTTAGAAGCGTGTACTGTGTATGGAGACCGTACTGTGTGCAGCTGTAGGCACAGCAAGTCATCAGCATGCGTTAGAAGCGTGTACTGTGTATAGAGACCGTACTGTGTGCAGCTATAGAAGCGTGTATGTACTGCATGCGGTAGATTTGGGACCGTCGAAAAACGACAAAGCTGGACCGAACCTATTTGTGTTAAAGTAATTCATAAAAAAAGGTTTTAATGTTTTCGCGCGACTCACTCTCGTAGCTACAGTTGCTGGAGTGCGTGTTACTTTCATGACCGCAGGACACACCAGGATATTACAAGACATATTTAAGAAAAACGTATTTTATTCAGGTTTGAAGCACCTTTGGACCACAAGAAGCAGGACAGTTCGCAGAGTATTTGTCAGGAAGAAAGTGCGTCTGTCCACAAAACGTGGGAACTGCAGAGTTAGTCCCTCCAGGCGTACACTGGTGGCGTATGGCGTATGTCGGGATGTTGGCATTCCTGATACAGTCGTTTCGTAAATAAATGAATAAATAAATAAAATAAACAGCGTAAGTCACTGGTTCAACACTGCCAATAATAAGGCTTTTACAACTGGACACAATCCAGAACCGTGTGTTCACGTCTTCACAATTTCACGCAGGGTCAATTTTGAATAGGTTTCATCATCAAAATTCTGTATTTGTTTGGTGTTTCTCCGTGCAGAATATCATTGAGTGCTTTGTCTTGTATGGCACGACCAATAAACTTCCTGACATTGATATCCCAGGTGCAGGAACGTCTTGTGCAATTAATCGCGGGCAGTTTACTTGTCCTGGGCCACTCGTACTGTGCTGGGACCGTCTGCACTTCTGGACTGATGTGGCACGGTAATGGTCCGCGCTGGTAGGGTCACCCCTGCTCAGTGCCGGCCCTCAACTAACTGCGGGGTGTGGCGGGGGCAGTATGTGTTTCTATGTGCGAGTCGCGGGGCCTCTGGCCCAGAACCTCCTGCAGCGACTCTGCACTGAGATGGCCGACGTCGCTGTCGGCATGAAGAGACGTCTGCTGTACCCCCTGCGGAGGCTGCTGTCTCGGTACGACGACGTTCTGCCACCAGACGGCAGCACTGAACCGGAAGGTAACATGTTAATAGGCCTGGGGAAAACCATGGTTATAATGAGGTACTGGTGAGGATTGTAGGCAACTTCAGGCGTCCGCTCGTCTGGCATGTTACGCGGCGCAGTTTCGGTGGTTACCAACGGTTCGGGGCAACCTGTCGGTCCCATCCGCAAGGGTCAAGACAGTTCCAGGCTTATTCAAGGATGAAAACATTCCAGTGCTGGATTACTTTGAAACATGAAGATGGGTCCAATATGTTGTCCCGAAACGTCGGTAACTGGCTACCAAATTATGCCGCGTAACGTCGCAGAAGAGCGAAGGCCTGGTGAGAATTGTGTGGAAGTGGTAACAGTCTATTTTAAGTGTAAAGTTTTCATTCTAAATAAGTTTGTAAAATGTGACTATTGCTGTACTGTGCCTGCCTGCTTTATTATGGGAAGTAAATTAATTTAAATTTTCAACAAAAGTAGGCGTGTATTCCATAGTCACATCTTGCGCAAAATCAGGTATGTATTTGATATGTAAATTTTCGACAAAATTAGATGGATATTCCACATGCTTGTCTCTGTATGGAGCTGAAAACAGGGTAGGTCTATTCAGGATCAGCATGGAGTGTGTCAACAGAGGCTGTCTTTAAATAAAACACCGGTGTGTGTGGTGACTGCAGGCTGCCACATTGCGAGTTGTCTCCTGCTGAAGCTCAGCCTCTTACTCAGTTCGTGTTGTGTTTGTCACTGGTGCCATGTCCACCTTCGTGCCGTCACAGGCAGGTGCTGCTCAGGGCGCAGCCGTCCGCAGGGTAGCAACATTCAATGTGTCTTCGCGTAGGGAGAAGAGTTTGTCTGCGTCTATCAGTTACACGACTGCGCCTCCACGCATGTTTACTAGTAAGTTATGTGACATGTAGAAATGTACCGACGTTTCGGAGGAACGTACTGCCTCAATGTTTATTATAGAAACCAGGGTAAATGGCGTCACATTCTAGAAGACACATTCGCAGCCACTGCCGTGTTAAAAGTTGTCAGCCTTCCATGCGGTGTGGTATTAGTGCTGTGTTAACTGAGAAGTGCGTGCGGCCGCCATGTTGGTAAGAAGTATGTAATGTGACATGTGCTTAAGTGAATAGATAGTTGTATGGTGGTGGTAATTTGATGTTATTGTTTCAACTGCATATGTTACACACACAGGAGACTGCTGTGCTGACTGGCCACCTGTCACTCTGAGCCTGTTTAACCCACTCCACACATTCATAACTCAGTTTTTAGGGACCTTGTATCCCCTCATAGCTCAGCAGGTATAACGAATGTCTACGGCCTTGATGGTCAGGGGATCAAATCCCGGTGGGGGCGAGATTTTCCGCACCCGTCCAGACTGGCCGTGGGGCCCACCTAGCCTACTATAAGTGGGTACCGGGTTATTCCCGGGTGGAAGCGGCCGGGGCATGGCGTTGACCACTCGCTCCGATCTAGCGCCGAGGTTAAAGAAAGAGTAGAACTACACCTCTACGCCCCCTTGGGCCTTTCATGGCAGGTTATAGGGAGAACTTTACCTTTTTATCTCTCTTAAATCCAATGACTCTAACCAGTTTGTTTTCAGATGCCGTCAGCTGGTGTGCTTTCACACCCATCCAAGACACCAGTACCACTGTGGTGTAATGATCAGTGCTTTTCTGTTTTAATTTCTTTCCTCAGTTCCTTCAAATATGCCACAGCCCCTCCATAATGGGCTTTGCCATGGCTCAGGTAGTTAGTTACCGACCTCTCATTGCAGAGACCTGGGTTTGATCCCGGGCCAGTTCATGTAGGATTTGTGGTGTACAAAGTGGCACTTGTACATTTTTCCACCAGGTACTTGAGTTTTTCCCTGTCAGTATTATTCCATCAGTGGACCATACTTATTTACTCATCTGCAAGTGACACTGTGTAATGTAGCAACTGACAGGCTTCTTCTGATTAGGCATCATTAAATATTCCAAGGATAAGTTAGTTGAAGTCAAGTACCAACTACACTTATGTGTGACAAGATATAAAATGATTGGTGGTGCCCATTTTATCAGAAATGGTCATTTGTGTTATTCATGCATAGTCTGTTTTGCTCTCTTGAAAACAAGAGACTGTATAAAGAAACCACATTTATGTTAGTAGAAGGTAAAGGTAAATTTTCCCCTGGACACGCAATGGAGGCGTGCAGGGGGAGCGGAGGTGTAGGTCCACTCATTCCTAAGCTCGCCATAAGGCGGAGGTGAGTCATCATCCTAATGCCCTTGCTGCTTTACCACAAGGGAAGAGCCCCTGGTACCTTTTGTGTAGGAGGCTAGGTGGGCCTCAGAGCCATTCTGCACATTTTGGAGAAGAGAAAAACCTGTTACCTCTGCTGGGATTCAAACCCCAGCTCTTCCAAGCTGTAGCCTAATCACTGTGTTGGTTATGTTATCGCAGCTCACCAGCATTGTTAGAAACTCTGACATTTGTCAGAACATCCTGGTTTGTATCATTTCCTTGTTTGGTGCACATGTTGTGTTTATTATTGGAACATGTGGTTTACATCCTGTGCATGTCTGCTGCAGCACACCCGTCAGTGTTGTGCTGGCTGTCTCCAGAACAAATGCAATGCTCTGTGTTGCAGAGAGGACGCTGACACCTGAAGTGAACAAGGCCACAACAGTCCCCCCATCCAGTCACAAGCCATTGCTGGTTGATCAGCGACCAAACGCATTCCAGAGCACCCAGCGCCCCCTGCCACCAACACCAGGGGACAACAAATTGCCAGAGAAGCCTAGTGGTGAGTTATGAACCAGGCAGTTCATGCACAGGAGGAGACAGTTGTGAGATTTGAGATTCTCTTGATGCTGTTGCTGAAGAGTCAAGTGTTCAGGGGTGTTACACTGTGTCAGAAACAGAAGACTTGAATCTTTAGACAGTTATTGGTTTGTGTTGTGTCAGTGCCTAGAGGAGCACACAAGGAAGAGCAAGTTATTTGTTCAGTGCAGTGTCTTTTTGGTCTTGATGGTATTACAACTGTTGGAACACCATGCAATGGATCTGCATAACCATAGATGTAAGTTCAAGATCCAGGTCTTCTGTGATGTGGAACCATGTTGTTGGGTGAGGGGTTCCAAATAGTTTGAAGAAATGTAGCACCTTCATTTTGAAGGGTCAGTAGTCTTGGACACAGACACATCCTGGAAGGCTGAATCCTCAGCAACACCACTGCAAGAACCTCAGATCTTGCATGAACGTAATTTGTGTACAACAGCAGTTGTAGCATTGCTACTGTCCTGTTGCAGGTGTCGGGTCGCGCAGGATCTCACAGCAGCCATGGTATCACCACGTGGATCGCAGACAAGCAGAGGAGATGCTGCGCAATGGTTGGTACTGGGACCATCAGACTGTGTTGACAATTACCATATTTACCAATTGGGGGGGGGGGGGGTGGCAGGTGCACAAATTTAAACAAGTTCTGAATACGTATTTTGCAAAATACTGAAGATTGGAATGGGGAAGGGGGTTATCATATATTTGAATAAATACAATAAATCTGCTTGACATATACATAGCATTCCGAGGAATGATGGGAAGTAGTTGTAGAAACTGTTGATGTGTGACGTCAAAACACACATGGAAGAAAGAAAAACTGTCCATGTACAGGCCTGGACAGACCTGGAGGGTACCAGGAGGTTGAGGCTGCCAGAATTTCTAGACAATTGGCACATGAAGGTGGTAAGGTTGTCAGCACTATGCACCGGCCGCCTTTACCCCCCAGGAAATATTTGTGACACTCATTTCTGTTAGAGGCTGAGTCGACCCAAGGGCCATAGTGCGGCCTGAAGGATTGTGTCAATGAAAAATTTCAATGACCCCATTGGGAATTGAACCTGCAACATTCTGGCTTATAGTGCAGTGCCTCAGCCAACTTCACCACTCCGTGCCTCCACAAAGGGAAGAACTGCACTGAAATTTATTTTGGAAGGAAGGGTGTAGGGAAATTTGTTGGGTTGGCGTAGAAAGAGCCTCACGTTAGCTGTTTGAACCACAGATGGTCAGTTGGCAATTTTCTTGTCAATAACTAACTCCATGGAGCAGAGTCCTTGTTGAAAAGGTAGTAGTTGCTCAGCTGCTGAAGAAATTCCCCACATTTTATTAAACCTGAAGGTTCTTTACTGTCTTACTGTGCTATGCACATCAGCCCAATACTTGGCCTTATCCAGTCCATACCTTGCCATCCTGTTTCTTGGAGATAATTTTAATATTGTCCTGCCATCTGCACCTGGGCCTGAAAGACCTGGCTGTGGATGGGAGAGGTCTCTGTCCTACGGCTTTCCCGACCACAATGCTGTATGCATCTCTCCTATCCTGCGCAGGGGCCACGTGATCACCCAAGTAACATTTCGTGAGCAGTACAATCGAGGAAGCTCTCCATTATGCGGTTTTCTCCAGTCTCCTACTACTTCCTCCATCTTAGGTCCAACTAGCTTCTCAGCAGTCTATTCTTGAACACCTGTAGCCTGTGTTCTTCCCTTAATATGACAGATGAAGTTTCACACCCATGTAAACAACAGGCAAAACTATAGTCTCGTGCATTTTAATCTTTGGATTCTTAGACAACAAACATGAACGCAAAAGATTTTGGGCCAAGTAGTGGCAGGCATTCGTTGAATTTAATCTGCTTTCAATTTTTTCATGTATGCAATTTTGATTGCTACTTGCCAACACAGGATCTTATTTGTGTAAGCACCCAGAAGCATGACAGTGGAGGTGGAAAGACAGTGAACATGACTTGTTTGTGGACTGTTTCAGGGGAGGATGGCAGCTTCCTTGTGCGCCCCTCATCACAGAATCCCATGACACTCACACTGTGGTACAAGAGGCGACCATACAATATCGGCATCCGTCAAAGGTCAGATGGGCGCTATGCACTTGGAACTGAGAAGGCAAATGAACAGGTGTGTAACTCTTCATCACAAGTCTGTGTGCAAGACTACCACTGCTTCTACAAAACATGAGGGTCTGTCATTGTGCCTGTTTATTGATAATTGGGCCAGTTCAGTCCACATCTTCACCTATTTCTGTACAATGTGAGGGCAAGTCAAATGTAATTCCTAAAAGTGCCAAAAAGGAAGGGGGGGGGGTCAAGAAAAGACCCTACTGTGTGCAGCTGCAGGCACAGAAACCATCAATATATACTGTGTGTGATAAATGTGGAACTGCTGAAATGTGATCCAAGTAATGACAAATCTGCACTAAATTATTGCTACTGATATTGTCCTCCCATTTAAGCTGTTCAGGTAAGCTGTTTGTATCATTTTAATGAGTGGAATGCTGTTTTAACTTCTTGTATCTCCCATACTTGCTACTTATGTGGCAGATCTGTCCCACGTTTGTTAAATAACCCCAGCAACATTAGATGATGTGCGCTTCATTTGTAACTTCCTGTATTCTGTGTGTCCTAAACATTTTTGGCAGTCTCATTTTCTTACCTTAAATCATACCAACTTTCACACTAATATTTAAATAGAGGCAGAAGTATAGGGTCATTATTTTACCTGACAACTATCAGTTGCCACCTCTTTTCAGCTTGTGTATTGTATTAACATAGCCTGCTCATCCAACCATCCATGTGTGTGTAGTGGAGTAGCAGCTCACAGTGACAAATGACAGTTGTCAGGTATAATAGAGACTGTGTAGTGTGCGTGCTGATCTGTAGCTTATTCGGCTGTGGAGGGTGCTTTGTTGTGTGCAGAGTTTTGCATCTGTGGAGGAGCTGATACAGAATTACCGGTCTGAGAAGTTAGTGCTGTACAGTGGGGGTGAGAAGGCAGGCCGCACAGTGTTGACAACTTCACCACCTCAGGGCTACCAACGCAACATGTGATCATACACAGCAGGTGTGAGAAGAGAAGCTGCACAGTGCTCACAATGTCACTGCCTCAGAGTTACCAACATACCATCTTTATAGTATAAAAGCAACGCAGTAGTTGGGAAATGGATACCATGTCATTTGGTCAGCATAACAGATCAGTGCTCTCTGACTCATTGTATTTGTTTAATGACCACCTATTATCTGCCAGGGTTGTGAATTCCCCTTGATGAACCCCTCAGTCATTACGCTATGTGACTGAACTGAAGGAGTGCATTCAGGACAGTAGCCACAAGTTGATACAGAATTATTAAATGAAGAGTTTCTGAGGGTGTAATATGGACCCATGGGCATCTGTGATATGTGTTTCGCACACTTAGTTGTTGAATGCCATGCCCACGGTTTAGACACGTATTGAAACTGAAGTGTTCATCACTGTAACAATAACAGCCCATCATTCCCCTGTGTATATAGATTGCATTTGGTTTGCTCCTGTGAAACTGAAGAACTCAGGCCTAAATTGCCAGCAACCCCAGGGAGCCACAGTTAATTCCTGAAACTAATGCTACTGGTGCATGTTTTTGATGACTAGTTGACCTTGAGCCACTTTACAATGAGTCAGAAAAAAAGGCACCATCAGGCCTTAAAGGTTAATCTTCACAATCAAATTCCTACTGTTATGTCACAGTTTTCAGTCAATAAAAAAAATAGTTATCAGAACTGAAGCTTATGTATGCCTGTTCAGCAAGTTTCACAGCCATGTGACCATGTTCCTACCCACAGTAGGGTCATTCTCAGGTGGAAGTAATGATTAACTTACATAAAAGTGTCATGTTAGCCTGTAAAGTGTGAACTGTCCATAATATTTCTTCAGATAGCCAGCATATTCATGTCATATGAACACAGAGTGTATTATCACAATTACAGGAGCCTGCCATTGCTCCCACTCCACGTACCTACCATGCACACATGCACACCCAGTTCATTGTTAGCCTGCCATTGCTCCCACTCCATGTACCTACCATGCACACATGCACACCCAGTTCATTGTTAGCCTGCCATTTGTGTCTCGTCGTTCCAAGTGGCCTCTTTCTTTTTTTTTTATGTCCATACTTTGATGCCTTTATTATCTCATGCATGCTCTGTACAGTGTCTAGGCCCTGTCACCCTGAGTTGATCCTTGTAATGACATTTCATAACAAATAAAGTTTACTGTACTCAGTATGAAATATTTCCTCCTTCCTGTCACTATTTTCTTGTTCACTGCTCTGTGTGTGTGCACACTCGTGCTTGTGTGTGTGTGCGCGCGTGCGTGTGCGTGCATGCGCGCGCGCGCGCGTGTGTGTGTGTGTACCATGCTGTCGTAATTGGAGTGACTGATTTTCGTGAAGTGGAAAGAGATGAAACACAACACATGGTAATGACACAGTCATCTCCAGGCATTATATTTTGAGATAAAAACCACATGTAAAAGACCCAAACTGCTACAGCTATGAAGGGCAGGCCCCATAGCCCTTCTGCTTCATGGTGGAAGGACAGAAGCCACAATGCTGCTACCAGAAATCAAACTGAGCCATGCAGTTTTCAACCCATCACTTTACTCACAGCTACAACATGTTTTGTGATGAAGCAGCCAGTGTTATTTAACACACAGACCACATCTGTTCTGCCATAAGCTGTGTGCAGCTGTTAGTGATTTGTTCTTTCTGATGGAACATGTGCTGTGTTGGAAATGGACATGAAGACACAATACCAGGAACACTGACATATATAAAACTTGCTATTTGTGTCTGGACACTTAAACTTACGAAATTCATTGCTTAACTTTGCAGGCCTAGAAGCTGGGGAAGTGTAGGGGAGGATAAGCAGAAGGAACATGTATGATTGGTGCTGCAGGAATGAATGGACATGGTGTGATATGGTGTTTGAAAATATTAGCGGCAGAATTCCATTTGGAAACAAAGTGATAATATTAAGTGATCAGAGTCCTTCTTGAGAACACAGCAATTCCTAAGCGAGTCAGGAAATGCCCTGCAATTTGTGGAACCTTAAGGTTCATTACCATGTTCACAAGAGTCTGCCACTTGTCCCTGTCGTGAGCCAGGCCAATTGAGTCAGTCACCTCCCAGCCTCTTTCTTTAAGATTCATTTCAATGTTATCCTTTCATCAATGCATATGTCTTCCAAGTGGTCCCTTTCCCTTAGGTTTCCCCACCAAAACCCTGCACCTGCCTCCCCTTCCCCCATATGTGCCACATGCGTTGCTTATCTCATTCTTCCTGATTCGATTAGCAAGTCATATGTGTTGAGGATTTTGTCTTTAAGCTTCACGTTATGAGGTTTTCTTCTTTGCCCTGTTAACTCCAGCTACTTAGGCCCAAAGATCTTGCTAAGCATTCTAATTTCGAACACCCTTAGCCTGTGTTCTTCTATCAATGTGACAGACTGAGTTTCAACACACACATAAAATTTTCAGCAGGCAAAATTAGAGTTCTGTATATTTTAATCTTCATATTTTTGTGCAGCGTGTGGCAAGACAAAAGACTGAGGAAGGAATGGTAGCAGGCATTCCCTGACTTCAGTGTACTTTTTATTTGTTCATGATCAAAATTTTGATTTGTTAGTGTGGTTTCCAAATGTTTGAAGTTTCTGCATGTTGAAGGATTTTTACTTTTCTTTATGTTGTGATATTTACCTGCATTCTGTTCATGAGACATGAACACATATTTAATTTTCTCACCAAGTATCTGTATGTTTATGTCTTGTGAACTGAAACGTGTGTAAGGCAAGTGGCAAATGACTCCTCACCATAAAAACTTAACTTGTTCCAAAGTGTTTGACAAAGCCTACGTCTTGGATACATCCTTTGGAATAGTGTCCTGTAGTGGTCAGTAATGAGAATTGTGTTGACTTTGACAGGTGTATTATAAGAAACACAATTCATGATTTTTATATTCGTGAAATGGTACCACAAAATACATATTCCCTGGTGGAATACATCCCTCAATATACTCATGAAAAAGATGAGTTTCAGATGCAAAAAAATGCCATTCGAAATGGAGAGTGATGATGAAAGAAGCCAATGCAGTAGCTAGTCATGAATATTTCGTGAAATACAGTATTTTCATCAAGCTGGTCAATAAGTTCCTTGACGAGAACTAACAAAGCAGTAATTTGACTTCATCCAAGTGCTACCGAACAGAAAATGAATTTTTGGGTGTCTGTATTTGAATGCAAAAAAGAAGCTCGACTTTATGTGCAGACAATATCCATGGTTCCATTTCCTATGCACAGCTTGCATACAAAGCTAACGTAACAAGCAGTGGTTACCATGGCCAAGTGAATAATATTAATCTTGAGGCCTTCGCTTGTCTGGGATGTTAAGCAGCGTGGGTCGGTAGTTGGTTACTGACGTATCAGGGGAGCCTAACGGTCCTGTCTTCAAGGATCGAGTAGTGAATTCATCCTAAGTATCGGTATTGTGAAACTAACAACATTCTTTGCAACTTAAAACATTTTGTTGCGTCTTTCAGCAAAGAAACTAATATTACATGGTGATAAAATATCTTTTCTGTTAGTAGTATTACCCCATTATAGTTGTATTCCCCCTTAGCAGGTTTGTCTGTTTTAACGTTTTGCCAGGAGATGCAGTGGTGGGTGCCAAACCAGACACAAGTTGCTCCCTGAATGCAATAGTGACACATTTAAAAATTACGCATTTGGAGTTGTGCCACTATTGCATTCAGTTCGCGATATTGACCATTTTATATTCAAGGGTAATTAGGGTGCATATAGATATCCGTTACATCGTTGACTTTGTACAAAGTAGATAATACAATATCTTTAAGCTTTCACAGCGACTGAACTGTGTAAAATCTTCGCGGGCTGATAGCCGTGTCAGTTGTTTAAAAACCTCTGACGTTTCGGAGACCCACTCAGTCTTCATTCTCACGGACCAGTGCACCGCTCCCTGAGGATGGAGACTGAGTGGGTCTCCGAAACGCCGGACGGTTTTAAACAATTAACACAGCTATCAGTCCGCGAAGATTTTATATAGATAACAGAACTTTCCTCTGAGTACGCTGTTGATTTCGAACCGTCAGGCTCGCGGTAACGGATGACGATCACATCTTGCAGCACGCTGCGGTGGCAGTGATGTGCTTTAGCCCGACCGCTGTGCATCCACCAGGCTGTGACGAAGAACACGTGCTCTCAGGGGCGAGGAGCGTTGTGGCCGCTCCCCCATCTCGCTCCTTCAACTTGGCGCGCTCATTTCAAACTTTCCTTTTCTATACACGCAAGCACTACACGGCCACTCGAGACAAACTTAGGTTTGGGTCTAGGCTATATCTCTGTTATAGTCGGCGCGATATTTGAGCCCCATCCTCCTCACTCCACGAACGGTTCTTGGTGTGTGTATTACGGTGCCGGATTCACCCTCACTCCCTAATCTATTGTCTTGCCGAATATATGTTCCCATCTCTTTGCCGCGCACGCGATATTGACCCCTTTACGATTTTCACTTTGTGTATTCCGTGCATTGTCGTTAAATCAGTCATTATATCACTGTATTTGGCCAACTAAATGCACATTCACTGTACATCCCGAAGCTATGCATTACTCCGACATGTTTCGGCGCTATAGCGCCATCTTCAGGGAGCGCACCACTATAGAATCATCTGCCTGGAAGTCCGTCGCCTTCGATGGAGCAGCGATGCAAGGCGACGGACCAACGATGTTTCTTCCCGTCACAAGAGATGTCGAGTGGTCGCTGCGGCATGCGCACGCAGACCCACACCCTTTCGTCCCCTGCAACAAGCAACATTGCTCCCCCTCTTTACTTCACCCCCCCAACAAACGGTCCTCTAGACACACTGCGTTGCTTTCTAGTGAAAATTTTCCGTCTGTGGTGTGGCTAAGTTACATCGGAGCCGCTGGGGTTATATCCCTCATTGAATGCAATAATGGCACAAATCCATAGGGACGCTTGATATGTGCCACTATTGCATTCAGTGAACGAAGCATTTCGCTGTTATTCTCGAGCGAGTTTTGTTCTCGTTCTTCAAATTAGGCGCTTTGGTAGAAGGAGTGGTTTCTGTATACCCGTAATTCATTGAAATTAGATCATGATGTGGGATGTGTAGGGTGTTGCTCGTTGTTCGAGTGAACGTTGCGTTTTATAGAGGGCTATTTGTTTCTTATGCAGACCAGAGCACAGCCAATTTCTTTATAGAATAATATTTTATAAAAACAAAAATGACTAACATTATTCATTCGTCTGGGGGAGGATCAGGATCTGATCAGTCGGCTAGTACGAAAGGTTAGTATCTTTATGCAGTTAAGATTGTTCGAGGGGGTACTGATTTCAGAAAGATTCCCAATCTGTGCTTCATGTTCTTCATTCGTACATTTTATGTTGAAAGAAAGTCACCTAACTTACCATAATTTGGCCTGTTGCGATAAGGTACTTCCTACATGAAGGTACATTTAGAAGACCTAAGGAGAAGGAAGACGTTGATGAACGTTCAGCGTTTGGTTGTGTATCTCAACACATTTTCGTGATACCTGTGTCAAAAAGCGTTTATTTGGTATGTGTATATCTGTTATGAACGGGCAGTTGTTGATGGACGTTGACTGTTGTGTTGAGCGGGGTGACCTGTCGTTTTGTTTGAGTGAATTGATATTGAAATAAATGAAGTTTATTTCAAATAAATGACATGTGAACACACTGTGTGAATGCAGGCGGGGATATGTGAATGGACACCGCACACAGGCAAGAATATTACTCTTTCCATGATGGTGATTATGATGATAATAAGTGTAACATGGTATTATCATTCATTGAGTTACTGTTGGTGAGGAGATTGTTTATTTCAGTTTGTTTATTAAATGATTTGACAAGTGCAGCAGTGTTTCCTGTACTGACAGCACTCAACTCTACAATTTGCCTGCCACAGGCAACTTTGTTACAGAGATCCAGAGCATGATGCATGGTTTTGGAGATGCCCGGACGCCGTTACTGGAATCTGCTACTCTCATACAGACCGTTGTTCAGCAGCAGCAGTGGGCCCTTATTAGCCAGGCAGCAGATGTTTCAATAATGCGTGGTGCGAAGTCCATTGGCCCAGAAGATATATTTTTTTTGCTAAGGAAGGATCCAGTTAAAGTTCACAGACTGTTAAAGTATCTAGGTACATCAGCATTACCAGTGGCTTAACTTTTTGAAGCATTAAATTAATCTAAATAGTATTTGACAATTCAGTTTGTATGTCACAGAAAATAATGTGCAAAGATGATTTAGTTAATAATGATTATGGAAATAGTCACTGTTTGGTTTGAGAATTATATGAAACATAAATTATGCTGTGTGTACAAAATGCGGTGTTTTTAACATTAAAGCAGGTGGTATAATAATTTACATTGTGTTTTATAGGGCTGCAATGCTTATTCTGTACTGTTTGTTCTGCTAGATGTTATGTAACTGAATTTTGTTGAGGAAATGGCTCTCGTAACCATATTCTTGCAACCCATGAAGGTGAAATGCCAATTTGTGACAGTTTGCTGTTGCACATTTGCATCAGGTTCTGTGCTTGTCTGCAGGTTTAATGTTTGGATAAAAAAAAAGTGACATCAGAAACAAAAAACTGCATGAAGAAGTTTTCTTACCTGAAGTATTCCTACTCATAGTAGCATTTTTTAATATGTTTTCATGTACTTGGCAACTAATCAACATGATTTAAAAAAGTCTAGTTGTTCACATAACAGTTACTGATTAAGACTCAAGTTTTCTGGAATGTAACGCTGAGTCGTTGCAGGAGTGGTTTCCAACATTATTAAGGATCATGATGCCTTGATATTCTTGGACTGCAGGGACCATGATCCCTTGAAATGTCAGGAACCACTTGCCAAATGACTTGATATCACGTCTCAGAGGGCTTGAGTCTTACGCAGTGTGGCTGTGAGAACCTCAAATCTTGCAGCTATAGTTTAGTTATTCTGGTCCCAGCAGGAATGAATATTGGCCTGTATGGTCTTATGAAGGACCCTGAATACCAAATTTCTTTAGTGTACACCAGGAGTTTCTCATATTTGTAAAGAGAAACCAAACAGTATCCATACAGTAGAGTTTGAGCTGGGTTTGACTGCATCTCATTCTGTTTTGTACTGGGTACTGCAAGTGCATTGTGTTGTATTTTGTGCTGGCTGTGTGCATTTTGTTGTGTTTTGTGCTGGGTGTGTGTGCATTTTGTTATGTTTTGTGCTGGGTATGTTTGCATTTTGTTATGGTTTGTGATGGATGTGCCTGCATTTTGTTGTGTTTTGTGCTGGGCATGTATGCATTTTGTTGTGTTTTGTGCTGGGCATGTCTGCATTTTATTGTGTTTTGTGCTGGGCATGTCTGCATTTTATTTTGCTTTATGCTGGGCATGTTTGCATTTTCTTGTGTTTTGTGCTGGGCATGTCTGCATTTTGTTGTGTTTTGTGCTGGGTATGTCTGCATTTTGTTGTTTTTGTGCTGGGTGTGTGTGCATTTTGTTTTGTTTTGTGCTGGGTAGGCATCTGATTCTCTTTTGTGCTGTTATGGCAGCCGTGAAGGATCTAAAGAAGAATATCAGTGGTATTCTTAAGGACTCTTCGTTGGATTGGGACCTTGCAGTGGAGACATCTTGTGCATCAGGAACAAAGCAAAGTCATGTGTGCATGGAGTTCTTGCAGTCAATTGACCAGACAGGTGAACTTACTGATACATCTGCCATTCCACTTGATGTGGTCAAGTATGAACGGAATGTTCGTGCTGAGCGTTCATCACGCATGCTGGATGATGCCAAGTGAGTGCTGTTGCCTCAAACAGGTGTTGTGATGACCAGAAGCTGTAGTTAGTGTCCACTGTGTGGCCAGCACGTAGGTGGTAGTAATATAGAAGTAACGAGTAGCAGGGATAATCAGAAACTACAGTATCCAGCAAATAGTCTGTGACAATGAAATAAAAGCAGCGAAGTTCATGGTTGTGTTATAGATATGACTTTTAACACATTTGTAATATTACTTTGTAATTGTTGAAGTCAGTGTGGGATTTGTGGTGGACAAAGTGACAATGGGATAGGTTTTTCTCTGAGTGCTTTGATTATCCCTCTTTCAGTATTGCTCCACCAGTGCTGTATTTTCATTCATTTATCTGCCATTAGCACCGTATAGTCTGTCGACAGTGTTGTTAAATGACATGCGTGATATAGCAAGTTCTGAAATAATGTAACCCATTCCTGGTCTTAGGTTTCGTGGCAATTCAGTGATGATGTTGGTCCAGCTTTTTGGGTGAGGGTACCATGTGGATATGGCCTGTGTTGCCAACTGTTTGTGTGATGGCACTGCATGGATATAATCTGTGTTGTGAAGTTTTTGAAGTAACTTGTACAAAGATTCATCAGCTGTAGTCATGAAATGGCACAATAAGAATAGTCACTATTTTCATCCTTGTATTTTAGAGAAGTGACCTTAAAAATGCATATATTTTGGAGATTAATTGTTTTTCAAAATTTTAGAATTGTACATGAAGGCACCAGTTTTTCTTACCAGTATGCATGGTCTCTGAACATACCATGTTTGATGAGTATCCGTACATGCACATGCCCACTGACAACCTAACAGGATGTCTTCCTCTTAGTGTATTTTGTATCCATCCTGCAGGTATCTGGAGTTTGCAAATGCACGTAGAGCCTCATTTACTGGCCTGAAATCAGCGTCTAAGTTTCGTGAGTGGCTGCGAGTAAGATCAGATGGCAGCAGTGAAGCTCCAAAAATCAGCAGCGTTACTTATGATTTGCTAGGTGAGGCAGGTGTATGCATTTGAGGTACTTCATGGCTGATACAAAAATACAGTGAAACTCCCGTAAGAAAAACCCAGTTAAGAAAATTTTCCGCCTAAGAAGTCAGAATAAAAAAGTACCAGAATTCTCCAATTTCATTAAAATTAAGAAATTTCCCACTTAAGAAGTAGGATTTTCTTGGAATTTTCAAAATTTTCTTAACAGGGTTTCACTGTATGTACCAACTAATACATACAAAGTAAATTAGGGGGTTAATTTGAGTTCACCAGTGAGTAATGTGTTTGCAAGTTGGCTGCAGTGTGAGTTCACTGTAGTGTGATGGTGAAATAGGAGAAAATATACTATTCTGATGTGTGAGGGCAATTTTAGCACACTGTAATTAAACTGTGCTGTGTGTATGCATGTACGAGATCCCATGATAAATAATATGCAGCCGGAGGCAAGTATGATATGATTTTAGTTTACCGAATGCATGAATGAAGGCCTGGGTTTGATCCCATGTCAGTCCGTGTGAGATGTGGGATGGACAAAGTGGCACTGGGGCAGGTTTTTTTTCCCCATTACTGTACTTTGATTTTCCCCTGTCAGTATCACATTGTCCAGCAATGCAGTGTCATGTCCAAGAAAAACAGAATCCTTGGCCATGCCTGTGTGAGAATTTCAGACCATTGATTTGTTGGTATTTCGTTTGTTTAACCTTAGTGTATGTGTGTATATAAATAATTAGTTAAACATACTGTAAATTTTAGGAAATTTTTTTACAAAAATGATCTTGCATGGTGTTATCAGCTGTCATAGGATATGCATATGTATAGATGGTAATGAATGATTTTTGCATCTAAACATCCATGTGTGTTCTTCAGTTAGTATTATATACATAGTTTGTCCCAAAAGTAATGAGAATGATTTAAAAAAATTTTTTTTTATTGAACATACATGCAATTACAGTTTATCCCCTTCAAAATAGGCTCCTTGTGATCGAATACAGCGATTCCAGCGTTGCTGCCACTCTTCATAGCAGTGGAGGAAGTCTTCACTTGAGATGTTGTTCAAAGCCCTCGTCGCAGCTGCCTGGATGTTTTCAACTGTCCCAAAATGATGTCCTTTGACGTGGGTTTTGAGCTTGGGGAATAAAAAGACATCGCACAGAGCCAAGTCAGGGCTGTATGGTGAGTGGGGAAGCGTCGTGATATTATGTTGAGCCAAAAATTCCCTCACAGCGAATGATGTGTGACATGGCGCATTGTCGTGGTGAAGGAACCACGTGTTTGCAATTTCACAGTGGACGCGCACAACTCTGTTTCTCAAACGCTCAAATACCTGTAGGTAAAATGTTTGATTCACAGTCTGTCTGGTGGCACAAACTCCTCATGAACAATTCCCTTTGATTAAAAAAAAATGATGAGCATGGATTTCACTCTTGATTTGCTCATTCGGGCCTTCTTTGGTCGAGGTGGCTGGGAAGTGTGCCACTCTGAGCTCTGTCTTTTGGTTGTGGGATCGTACTCGAAAACCCAAGTTTCATCTCCGGTTATCACTCGCTGCAGAAAGTAGGGCTCACTTGTCACACGATCCAAGAGTTCCCGAGAAACCAACACACGATTGTCCTTTTGTTCATCGGACAAATTCTTTGGGACCAATTTCGCACAAATTTTTCTCATGTGCAGATCTTCCGTAATTATTCGGTGGATGTCCGTTTTTGGTAGTCCTACGTCCTCTGTGATTAATTGCACACTCAAACGTCGACCCCTGTCCAGAACAGCCTTCACACGAGCCACATTGTTCTCAGTTCTTGAAGTTGAAGGACGCCCTGCGCGCTGTCCGTCCTCAGCGCTCTCCCTTCTGTCCTTGAACGCCTTGTGCCACCTGAGGACTTGGGCTGAAGACAAAACAGCATCCCCATAAGCTGTCCTCAACAACTGCAACATTTCGGAACCAGATTTTCCGAGTTTCACGCAGAACTTGATCACGTAACGCTGCTCCAGACTCCTCTGCATTTTCGCCCGTGACAAGACACAGAAACTACTACGCACTTTGCTAACATACCGACTGCTACAAATGCGTGGACTCAACTGAGGAAGGTCAAAGTGTATACCTGGATTCCCCCTCCACCTGCCTCGACCACCACTTTCCTTTCCTGGCCCTTCTGCGCTGCGCAAAAAAATCGTTCTCATTACTTTTGGGACAGACCTCGTAATACCCATATCCAGTAATGACTGAATGTGAAGTTTACTAACGAAGTGAACACTAATACAGGGACTGTGTGTAATATTAAGACTACATAAGAATGTCAAGGGGAATGATGGGAGAGGTTTTGTTTAATATTGCTTCAGTCCAGCTTGCTAAAACTGTGGAGTCTAACAGTGTAACTTTGATGGACAGTGATCTCTGTAGTCATTACGTGGCTTGAAAATTGTGGCTTGGAATACACTGCTAAAAAAAAATAAAATTTGAGTTACTGAAAAAGCTGAGTCACTGGGGGGAGGGGGGCTGTATGAAATACAGTAAAACTCGTTTAAGAAGTCCCCGGTTAAGAAAATTTCCCGCCTAAGAAGTCAGGATAAAAAAGCACCAAAATTCTCCCATTTGATTAACATTACATGTTGCCCTTTTAATACATTCCTGCATAAAAAAATTCCCTGCCTAAGAAGTAACAAATTTCATGACTAAACAATTATTTTACCCATTTAATACATTTTCTGTTTCAAAATCTTAAAGAATTTGCCCAAGTTTCCATTCATTCTGTTTCCAAAACACAGCATTCAAATGGCCCAGTCAGCTCATAGAGGTTAATCTCCAAGGTCATTTCCCCCACATTTCACACAGTGGAATGGCGCAACCTCACAGCTGATGTGGGGGTGTCGTATTTCTTCTGCGATGCACAGACTGTAGTCAGTCCCCACTACTCGGTCTCTCATGACAACCGAAAAATTGTATCGGGCAGCCGGAACCTGATCCTAGCTGTTCTGTGACGTGCATAAGCCTGCGTTTGGCAACTCACTTGCCACTTCATCTGCCCGGAACTTGGAGGAAATGAAGGCAGCCAATAACATTTGAAGAAGTTTAGGCACATGCTAGTCGAAGTGACACGATGTTCCATGTTGTTGTGGGGACAGCGGTTTGACGCGAGTTAAGTAAGTGGTCGATTGCGACAACTTGTTTAAACGTAATTTATCAGCAGTAATAAAAAATGTGTCATGGTGTAGCGTGATAGTGAAACATTTGTGGTGACTGTGTGCAGATAAGTTACATCAGCAATTCCAGAAAATAAATTCAAGACACTGCAGAGTTAGCGAAAGTAACTGGAACTACTGACCACCCCTTATGGTCTACCTAAATGTGAACCTATGGAATCTGAAGATGTCTACTGCTACTGTTCTTGAAAAAAGAGCAACAACCCATGCTTGAAAAATATTTCAAGGAAAAGTATACATCTCTAATGAAATGTGAACTTGTGAATTAAGAGCCAGTAACAGTATAGGTAAAGGTGTAAATAAAATTGTGAATGAAAGGTTACAGACAAAATGGTTAAATGGTCAGATACGAGTGAGAATGTGTTAAGATAGCTCTAAATGATACAAATTCAGCATACATATGTAATAAGTTCACAAAAGAATTTAAAAAATGGAACTTTTCAGTCCTATCCTTCTAAGAAATTTCCCGCTTAAGAAGTCAGATTTTCTTTGGATTTTCAAAAACGTCTTAACAGGGTTTTACCATACATTGTAGTGTGCCAGTGTCTGTGTTCCTTTATGTTGACATTAAACCCAAGGGATGTGACCCACAGTGAATATGTTCCGTGCCTTTTATGGAATTTGCTGTTGGTGCTTTTGTATCCTTAAGAGAGGGAATTGTACTCATCTGAAAGTAGCAACATGTAGTATGAGCCTTCAGAGCATCTGTTGTTTACAGGTTATATGGCTTACGAGACAGTGGCGCAGATTGTGGACTTCGCATTACTGGTCCGACAGGATAATTTGGCATGTCCTGGTTCTCCATTCAGCCGGTACATGCCTGCAACTGGCTATTCCACACACCATTCTCTGGACTGTCGACAGGTGAGAACAGAACGTCCCTCACTGGCAAGGTCTTCAGTATTTTTGCTTCGAATAACTGCATAAATAGTGGCAGCTGAAGACACATTAGTACACCATATTCTCACAGGAGGACAGAAAGGTACAAGGTGCGGATTTCACGTTATACAATATTCCCTTCGCATACAAACAGTCGACAAATTTTCACTTTCACAAGATGCAGAAATTAACACCTTTTTCAATTTGCAGGTCACTTATTTCTTATATAAGCCCCTTTTTTCTAATGAGTCACTTTTCTTGGCTGTTGTCAGTTTGTGTATCTTCTAGAATGCAACAAATATCACAGCATGATGTTGCTACTGGTTATGTATAGGCAAACAACTAAAAATACCGTTTAAATACAGGAATTGACCATTGATGTTTTTTCTCATTCTGTGTTGTGTTGACATAAACTTTGTAAGCTTGCAGAGATGTTTTGGATCTCTGGAACCAATTAAAGTTTATAAACCTAGGAAGTAACGGGAAATTAATTTTCATTCTACAAGATTTTCCTTTGCAAGTAGTTGTGAGAAATGTATTAAGCTCATAATCTGAGGGATTACTGTATCGTGTTCCTTACTTTACCTCCACGTGATGGTTCATCTTTTCACAAATACGGCCGACACCTAGTCTTTGTTAGTTGATATTCTGGTGTCCTGCAGTGTTACACTGTGTAGTCTCGTAAATGGTTCCTAATGTGTTGGAGGAACCTGCTGCCTCCATATTCGAGGGTGAAAATTTTCTGTGTGGTGTCGTGTCCCATAAGACCATAATCGGGATGTCTGTTACCATAAGATTCTCAAATGGTACAAAGTTGTGGCAATAAATTCATTAAATTAATGTGCTGTTTCAGTTTTGATGAGCCTGTAGTCACACGTAATTCAAACAGTTGAATGGACTCTATCCATCAAGTAGGTCAGTGGAACAGTCTGTGTGCCTTTGGTTACCCAATCCATCCATTGTACGGGTCTGAACCGTACTTGTTGCAGATAGAGGCTGCTAACCCGCTGACTCCAGCAGAGATCAGGGAGGCACTGCGACGTTACTGGAGCTCCCCCATTGGACCTGCTGCTTCATTTACTTGCAGTACAGTGTCACATTTACATCCATATCTCCTGAGCTGTTAATAGCAGTACATTCAGCCCTTCATTAATTGAGAGGTCACCAGTGCCTGCTGGAACCAGATAGAAGTCTGAATTGTTATGTGTCATGCAGGCAAGTACAGACATTTCGTTTGTGTTTTGTAAAGAAATATTTGAATGAATTGTGTACATTCATCAATTAAAAGCTCTTGTTCACACAGTGTTATGGCTCCAGAATTGATGATCCATGTCTTCTGGGACGTGATGCTGTGTTATGAGGCAAGTAGTTCCAAACATGGCAAAGGACTGCAGTGCCACCATCTTTAGGGTCAACAGTTTGACCTTAAAGCAGGGCTGTGGAGTTGGTACACAAAACTTCCAACTCTGACTCCTTCATAAAATCTCGATATGCATTAATAATGGTAAACCTATAAGACATTTCATCACCACCACGTGAATCATCAGGCTACTTTTTTGACTTATAATCTATATTTAAGTATAAGTCGAATGGTTATTGTAGATATCAGGGCTCTGGAGTTGCAGTGTCCAGTTAAGATTTTAAATTGGAGTCGGAGTTGGAGTCGGTACATTTTTACCGATCCCACCTGAAATTCCTTCCAACTCTGACTCCACAGCCCTGCCATGAAGATGAACGCACTATGATCTGTCAGAATGTCAAGAACTGTGTCCCTAATGAGATGGCGTCACATAACAACAGACCTGAACTTTTAGCAGTTCTTCTGTGAGAACCTCAAATGTCACATCTCCAGAAATGCTCCTTGATCTAAGTTTTTGTCCTTTTAGAATTTCCGCAGTGATGTTATAAATATTCCAGTGTGTCTAAAAGTTCTCTAAAGGAAGTGTTCAGAACTCTGGTAATGTTGGTGTGGTGGCATTGATCTTAAACATGACTGTAATGAGAAGTGCTGTTATGGGCAGGATACCAACTGGTCATGAGCAAGAGGCATGGGAAAGAGATGAGGGGAAACAAGGTTGTGAAAAGGGGTGACAAGAACACAGACCAATCTCCCAAACCTGATGCTGTCTACACTTCCCTAATTTGCCTATGAACCTCTTGAGCCAGCTACAAACCAGTTGCACTCTACCTGTATATTTTGGTCTGTCTGTTCTGTGTAGCAGTCTCCTGAGAACTCTAGACCAGAGGTGTGCAAATTTTCTGAAAATCTAGAAGCCACCTGGCTGCCATAAAGGTGACATGTAGCAAGGTATGCCAAGGACACACATGTATTAGGTACCATGGTACTAAATGTGGTTGCCATGTCCACCTGGCAACCAGGATTTCTGCACTCCTGCTTGACAATGCGGGTATTATGTTCTTTTGAACATTGGGAACTGAGTATGCAGTGACACTGCATCATGTGCTAGAAGAATGAAATCCTTAACCATACTGCTGTGGAAGCCTGAAAACTCAGCTGAGGAGTATGTTAAGGACATTACAGCCTCCCTGTCAAGAAAGTCCATTGCATGATTGAATGACATAGTAACCTGGAGAATGGCACAGAAATATGTAAAATTGAGTTACTAGTTGGTGCAGGATGTTTGGTAGGCCTGCACTGTGGAGGGATCAAGTTATGTTGGAGAATACATTTGACACAAACCAGAATCATCTTGCAAAGTTTTAATAGTAGTCCTTGTGTAATTCACACAGGAACTACGTAAGGTATGGACATGTCATTGCTTGTGATGGAGAATCAAGAACAGGAATGCTGTGTGGATGAGGTCTTGTGGGACATACAGGAATGTAATAATTCTGGATTGACAGTTTTAAGTACGGAGTGTAAACCTATTAAAGTAATCTTGAAGCAGCAGTGGTTATGGAGAGGGGACATGGTTAGTATGGGATCCAGAGAGGCTCAAAATGTGAGCTTTTCTCTTTATGAGGCACAGTCGATGGGTTCAGTGGTCAGTTAGAAGAAACTGCTGTGCTGCCGAAGGAAGGCCCATGGAATTGTGTACGTTTTCAGGTTTTCAAGGTAGGGATTGTGTGATGTTGTAGGTGGACACATTTTGGGATAACATACCATTTCTTGCTTACTGATGTCCTTATAAATATGGCTTATTAAATGTCACGTTTCACTTCCCATCCTCTGGAGCCAGGGAAAGAGCCCTAAGTATGTAATTCTTCCTTTCTCCATTATACTCACATTCCTCATTCTTGTGTTCTTGAAATGTGCCATTTTGCACCGTGATTTCTCAGCTTTGCTCTGCATAGTTCCTGTTAGCCTGGTCCAAGCTGTATTGCCTTTTCCTTTCCTTTGGTTTTAATTGGCCACATTCCTTGCACGCACGTCCTCACCATATGTCACCAGTGTCCTACCAGTCACCCACATTATCCATTTGAGGTATGCAGGCTGGAGTGCTCCCGCACCCTCCTCATCCTGTTTGTAAATGACATCTGACCCTCTGTACAGATCACAGCAGCTCTCACACCTACATTTTGCAAGCCATTGCTGCTTGTTAGTTGTCTGGAGACCTGTCACATGAGGACTGGAGGATGGCTGTCAACATTTTGAAGAACACCACAAAATTCTTTGCTATGACGAAGTGACACGTCCAAAGGTCCAGGCTGGTCCATCTGTTTGGGACAGCCATTACAGTTGGTTGACAAAGGGCAGTGTCTTAGTATGATGCTTGACACACTACTGATTTGGTTGACTCTCAGCTGGGTTGGACAGAAGGCAGGGCAGAGACTGGGCATGCTTGGCACTGTCCTGTAGTAGAAGTGGCTGCTCCATCAAAACTTGTGTGCTGCTTTGTAAGTAACTCATCCATCCTGAGGTTGTGTGTGACCTGCTGGGTGGTACAGTCTGCAATGACATCTGGAAACTTGAATATTAACTAAAAATTCGTCAAGGACAATATACATTGTGAAGGCACTGTCAGTATTCTTAAATTCTTAAAAAGTGGCCTGCATGTGCTTCTGGGATTGATTCCCATCATTATTCTTATATATTTTTTTTTTTGTAGGAGGAAAACTTTATTAGTATCCATCGACTTACTCCAAAAGACCACTCCATACTTCACAGTTGAGTAGAAATATGCATGATATTTCAGTATTGCTATAATGGTTCATGAATCCGATTGCATAGCATGCATTGCTTAATTTGGTAATATAAACTTAATATGTGTTTTCTAATTCATATGTTTATCAGTTATTTAGATGGTTTGAATTAGATTTCATTTCAGCTTTTTTAGATTTAAATACAAACCATTTCTCATGAACCATTTGTGTATATTATCCAATGCAATTATAGATTTTGTTTGGACTCTCTGTATATCAGTACCAGAAATTAATACACTGGTATCATTAGCATATAATAGCAATTTAGAACCAATACTTATTGCTAATGGTAAATCATTAATGTCTAGTAAAATTATCAGTGGACCCAGAATTGAACCCTGGGATACCACACTGTTTATTGTTTCCCAGTTTGAAAAGATTTTGCCATATTTCAACTTTGTGTTCTATAAAAATGGTAAAAGCACAAACTAAATGCACAATATGTTTTAGTATTTACTGTTGGGATGACACGCTCGTATATGTTTCGACCCCATTGGGTCATCATCAGGGAGACAATTGGTTACACATAAAACAGCTATGAGACAATTAAAATGAATGTGTGCAGTTGGCTTTCATGTCCTCACATTCTGAAAGCACACGATGGAAGAAAACGAGATACGGAACCCAAGAAAAAGTTAAAATGAAATAAAATAATTAGTGATTAAACGATGGTCGCTAGGAACTCCTGTGTATGTCGTCATGGAACAATGCCTCGCCCATAAACGTAGGGCAGCCCCCCCCCCCCCCATAGCCATTTTACACCTGTCAGTGAACACGTACGGCAGAACTCCTATACCGTATTCTAAAGGAAAGGTAGTGCAATGTGTTGCTGTTATTCGTCATCGATTGTACACTACTAGGAGCTCTGTTTCCTCGCAAAATGATCTTAACGTCAGGTGATCGAGTAGGAACGGACAGTGGGTGCGGACGCCCTTGTTAACTTTCCTGTGATGTGCATTGCTTGTTTTGTATTTTAATACTATGGAGGATGTGCAGGAGATAAAGATATTCTGTGCTTTTGAAAACTGAGGATTGTAAATCTGCTGCTATCGGACAATCGCCGTCCTCTTAATGATGTCACTTGAAAATGAGGTTACGGACGTCGCAGTATTGGAATCTGCTTTCGAAAAACACAGACAGAATATTAATGTTGATAATGCAAGGTAATAAATGTGCAATAGTTGTCATGATCGTGTTGATTGAAGTTAACCTATATGGAAGAGTAGATGATGTTACTGTCACGCGTCAGTTCTGTTATATCGACAAGTCGAAATATTGAAGCCACTTGGTACAGAGTTGTAGGCTATTCTTCCAGGAGTTTGACTGACATTGAAAGTGGCCAGTTAAGAATGTAAACGCCCCAGTAATTTATTGTTGTAGTAGCAACGTCATAGTTCTACGCCGGTTCCTTTGTAATCAATTGAACATAAGTTTCCGGTCTAAAATCTTTAATATTGCCCTAGGTTTAGGCGCCTTGAGTAGGTTCTGCATGTGGATTTTGTACAGCATTTAATGTAGCTGGGTGAACTCTGGTTGGTCAAGGTGAGATTTGAACATGGTGTTATGTTCCTGATTAATTCCTGCTTTTTGTTTTACTATGTATATTGTTAGAAACTGCCTGACTGTTGCTCTGTATTTTGGTTTAGGTTGGCTTGTGAAGCAGCAAGGGAAGAATGGGACAATGTGGCAACTGTGGAGACTGTGTTTAGGAATGGCTTGGAGTTTCAGCACTCAGTTACGTCTCATATCACTGTGCACCAGGCATTGGCATACTTCCAAGTCCATGATCTGTTGGTGGACTCGGTAAGCTTGGTACTTCAGGAGTTTGAATTGGGAGAAGTAGCTTATTGTTGCCAATTACGGGTTGCTTGAGAAAGATGAGTGCATGCAAAGCTTTATTCTGGCATCTGTCTTCCATTTTTTCCTCACCTGCTGTGTGGAAATGTTCATTGTAATAGATGAAGTTGGTTCACAGTCAACCCAAGTGCACTTTTTACTTGATACTGTTAAGTCATTAAAATTTAGTGTTCTAAGAGACCACATCGTGCTTGCTAAAGAATAATGGCAAGTGGGCTAGCATGCTATGTACTGTCTGTGTGTTTGCGTGATAGCAATTTCGGTGTCCACCTTAGCCAGAAGAACTTGGGCTATGAAGAGATACAGTTGGCATTTCAAATCATCTTCTCAACGTTAAGCAGTTCAAAGTGAAAACCTTATCTTGCCCAAACTGCAGTCATTTTCATACCAGATGTAGCAATTACAGTGGTGTGACTGTCATCAGAATCTTATAGACAAGAGGCTTTAAGAAATACAGACCTGTGTAATAGAATTGATTCTTACAGGTGAATGACAGGGGTGGTGTGGAGCCCCGGGGTCTGTGCACACTGTTGTCTTGCCTGCTTGGCCCACCAGAACTGCATGACCACCTGACAGCGGAACGTGATCTTGTGTTCGCAATTGCCCAGCGTGAGTAGCAGCGGTGTGATACATGTCATGACTGTACTCATGTAATACTAATGAACCGCATATCTGCATTTGAAGGGAAAACCTTGCTCACAAGAATTCTGTTTTTTAATAAGTGTTCTGTTGTCAGACACTGTCATTTGCTAAGATTATGTAGTGTCAGTGATAGACAAATGAGTATGGAGTGTTGGTGGGTGGAACCTAACAACAGAAAACCAAAGTAATAGAAGAGTAACCTGGCTGAGTGCCGCTTTGTTCTCCACAAGTCTGACATGGTCTTCTGGGATCAAAACTAGGCCTCCTTGGTGAGAGGCCAGCAGCTAACCACTTGAGCTGTGGCACAGCTGTTAATGTGTGTTTGTGAGTGATGTGTGTATTGCATGTGATGTGGACACATGTTTGGCTTTGTTTCTTCAGGGTGTTCCTCCAATGACTCAGACCCTCAGTGCTGATTATAGTTCCAGTATGTATTTAGACCTATTAACCCTTTGGCACTGGAGCTGGACATTCAAATTTTAGTTCACCGTTTTTGTAAAATGTCCATATTTTATGAACCAAGAAGATAACGTTGTGAAACGCACAGCATTTTATGGAGAAAAAAACAGAGATTTTGCAGCATGTTTCGAAAAATTCAGTAAATATATTTGTTGACTGAATATGTGAAATGCAGTCATTGGGTGGTAGTGGTACGAGCGTCCCATGTATAGGCTGGGTAGGGGCTAAATTTAATCAGTTTCTATCGGCCTTTTTGTGGGTTTTATCCGTTGTCTTATATTCCAAACAGAACAGAACATTTCACAAACTGGATTTGATTTGATTCTGTGATAAAAAAAGTGGGGGGATGTACTCAGCTGAGTCCATTGTGTTCTGTTTGAATTACAGGATCCTCATTTTATCTGAAAGCACTCATTTGTCACATCCTGCCACTACTGTGCCAGGTGACCAGTCAAGTGGGCTTTGTTCGTATGATAAATGGGCCAATGGGAAGTGGCAGCTGATAGTTGTCAGCTAAAATAATGACCCTGTATTGGATGATAGACACAGTCCAGAATCTTGGTAATTCTAAGCATGAGGTACTGTCATCAGGTGAAGTTGTCCCACTTGTTCTTAACATAGATGTATGAGGGTGAGTGTTCAACTTCACACTCAAGCTGCTTTATCCCCAAGGTAAGCAACCCCCCCCCCCCCTCCATTGGGTACAAGGCTTGGTAGGCTCCAGAGCCAGTCTGGGCCTGTTATCAAAAGAGAAATATATTTTGCCCTTGCCAGGAATATAATTTTTTATTTTCAAGCCCACAGCCTACTCGCAGTTGCCAAAACCCTTTACGATTGGTCCAGCAAATATTATTTTGTGGGCCCATCTTTCATCATCTCTGTGTGTGCTACATGTCCTACCAATGTTTTCCTTCCTGATTTAGTACTAAATACAGGCAGATGAATCATGTAAATTGTGAACTTCTCCGTTATGTACTTCCCTCTGTGCTGTCAGCAGTTCGTGAAGCATATTCCTTCTCCCAGACTCGTCAGACAAGTTTTGCACACAGGTGGTATAGGGTGTGGAGATGTGTTGCAGGGGAACTGGATATGTCAGAGCCAGTGCACGTGCGCATGCTGCAGACTGTGTATCAGCGACTGACAGGCACAAGGCTGGACTGTCCACACTACGGGTCACACTGGGAACATATTGGTTTTCAGGTGCTTGTTATGGCTGTGTGTCTTTTTTAAGTGTTTTTTAAACAAAGCTGTTAATTTATAAGATTATATGCTGTTGATGATAGATGAGTGAATGAGTATGGAGTATTGGTGGAATGACACTGACAGGAAAAACTGTAGTACTCGGGGAAAACTGTGTGCCAGTGGCACTTTGTCCACCACACGAACTGGCCTGGCATTGAACCCATGCCTCTTCCTTTGTATACTGTGTATTGCATTTTGTTTACAAACTTCAACTGGAATGAAGGGACAAAAGCATTCCCATTTTCTTACAGACTGTACTGCTTTTTGTCGTAATGTGTTGTGCTCACCTTTGTTCTGCAGTAATATACCTAAACTGCGCAACAAAGAATTTCCATCACCACTAAAATTTTTACACATAGCTGACTCAGTCAGATGTCTTTGTGACTCAGCACAGATGGTACACATTTTTGAGTGCATGGTTTTAGGGGTACAGAGGGTTATTTTTGTGTAGAAAGTGGCACAGTATTACAAGTACATGACATGTGCGTTCATTTGTGTGTTGTGTTCATGTGAAGTATCCACTAGCCTTGTCAGTCACATGAAAGCATTTAAAAGGGCTAGACAACGTTGAAGATAAGACGGTTTGTTCTGTCACAAGGAACACAGCCTGTTGTGTTGATTTACCAGTTTAATTCAGATTACTTTTACTGCTAATTTACTGGGCCTGCTGTTAAGGAGCATGAAATGAAGATGGCTTATTGTGCAGAATATTAATCTGGAGAGGAAAGAACAAGAAGTTACTCATACCTAAAATTGCTTTAATCAAAGAACAACAGACAGGATAGTTAACATAAATTTACATGTTAATGAACATGCCATTCTCAGCTGGGTGCTACAATAATATGATTCCTGTTGCAGATGGTCTAATCCACATCCATTCATGTTAGAAATCTCCTCCTGTATTTGTGTGCCAAGGGACCTGCACATACATTACCTTTTCACCATGTAAATCTCTGGAAGCCAGACCAGTACACTGTGATTTTCTTAGTTGCAGGCTGGGCGCCATATCAGTATATGTACTGTTCAACTTATATGTGTTGTTGTAGACCTTCAACCATACTGGTACAGCTTACATATTTTGAAATATCTAGCGTTTATATTTTTTTAAATTTTTAGTAAGAATACAGTATTAATGTGAAATATGAATAGATGCTTTTTTTCCCAGTCTTCATTACTAGGCATCAACCTGAAATTTCGTGATGCTGGCCAGCAGACACCCAAGTGTGTTCCAGCGCCTTTGCTGAATGTGTTAAAGATGTGTCACTCTTGCTGTGTGAAGAAAAATTATATTAAGATTGATATAAGGGAAGTACGAGGGTGTGAAGTGCCTTAGGGATGGCGTGTTGCAGGGCACAGACCCTGGGACAGATCTGCGTGGTGTGGGAATGCTTGGGCTTCTGCAGCTGCTGTACCTGTCCAACACTCCGCACCTCATCCCTTTGGCTCGTGACATCTACAGGGTGTCAGTGGATGACCAGCAGAACTTTCCACTTGCTGTGATGAGCCTCAACATGACTCGAATCGCCCTTCAGGCTCTCCGACGTGGTGAGCTGAACAGGTATTTGTTTACCTTAAAAGTGTCTCTGTGTGTACCATGGAGGTATTTTTGGGTCTACATGTTTAGCTCTGGTTGTTCATAACCTTAGCAATAAATGGAGGTGAGTGGTCAGCTTCATGCCCTGGCCGCTTTCCCCTGTGGAAAGAGTTCTTGGTACCCAATGAACAGGAGGTTTGGTGGACCCCAGACGCAGTCCAGATGTTTCAAAGAGAAAAGTATGTTGCCCCTGCCTGGAATCAAACCCCAGATTGTCCATCCCACAGCCTAGTCACTATTCTGACTGAGCTAACCAGGTTGCCTGCAGTACACATTAAAAAGTTAATTTAGCTCTGGCACCTTTTGCATATGGCTGTCTTTTGTTAACCTGGGTGTTATGCAGTAGCTAGTTTAGATATTAATTTATTGGGCAGAAACATAAATGCTATAAAATACAGAAACTTTATCAGTTGCTAATAATGAGGTTTGTGTAGAAGCAAATACTGGAGAAACTGTAAGTCTTGCCATCAAAATGTAAGACAAAGTCATGACATAAAGACAGCTAATCAATCCTGTGAATATGTGACAGTTTAAAAATCTGGGAATGACACAAATCAAAATCGCATGCCTGAAGAAATTAAAAGCAGATTAAATTCGGGGAATGCCTGCTACCATTCAGTGAAGAATCTTCTGTCTTCCTGTTTGCTGTCCAATAAAGTAAAGATGAAAATACACATCTAGAATTTTGCCTGTTGTTTTATATGGGTGTAGAACTTGGTTTCTTGCATGAAGTTTTATTAGACAGTAGGGTGCTGAGGAAGACATTTGGGCCTAAGAGGGAGGGAGTGATGACAGACTGGAGAAAACTGCATAATGAGAAGCTTTGTGATCTGTACTGCTCACAAATCTGATGCAGGTATTGAAATCCAGGTGGTTGAGATGGGTGGGACATGTCGCTTGTATGGGGGAGAAGAGAAATGCATGTTGGGTGTTGAAGGAAACAGAATATGTGGAACAACTAGGCATAGTTGGGAGGGTAATATTAAGATGGATCTTAAAAAGAGTGGGTGGTTTGGACTTAATTTATCTGGCTGAGTACAGGGACAACTGGCAGGGTCTTGTGACCACAGTAATGAAACTTTTGGTTCCATAAAAGGCAGGTAATTTATCGGTTATTAGACAAACTGTTAGCTTCTCAAGAAGGACTCTTCTTCATGGAGTTACAGAGTTCATGCTTGTTTGTTTGGTTGGTTGGTTGGTTGGTTAGTTTGCCTGTGTGCGCATTCTGTTTCAGGGAATGCAATCACCAACAGCTTGTGTTGCACGTTGTGAACCAGTTCTATGTTGCTGTGTTTCACCACACACTGCACATCTGGACGTCACAGCACAAGACCATCAAGGACTCAGGATATGTGCTGAAAGGTACTGCTGTATTTGTGCAACCCTCTTATACACTATCAGTGCATGAGGACTCTGGTTGTGTGAGATGTCACCCTGCAACACTGGCTGAGTGATTCTTGCCATTTATGGGGAATGCAGTGCGTTCATCCTCAAAGGTCAGGTGGACAAAGAAGAATGCCAAAAATATGTTACAAAGTGAGGCTGTGCAGGCAAGACTGACCATTCAGTTGCTGGATGGCGTAAGGTGGTGTGGGAGGGGCCAGTGTTACAGAGAGATGAGGCCCCGAACAGGGCCATAATTAGGTATGGTGTGGAGGGCTGATGGCCATTTGATGGCCAACGTGAGAGCCCTTGGGTTCAGAGCAGCAGAATGGGGAAATAAATGAGAGGAAAAGAGGTAATGTGAAACATGGAGATCAGTCTGTCCCTGCTGGACTGCCCTTATCAGGACCTCATGTATCCCTGCACCTAGGCCCCTTCTATGTGTTCCTGTTGGCTCACCAACTTTTCTGGCCTGTTACTAACTGGTAAGATGTTGCCTTTATGTCCTTCCTTTGTAACCCGTTCTGGCAGTCTTCTTGGTTCACTTGACCCTGGAGGATGAAGGTGCAGCATTCCTTCAAACTGTCAGGAGCCATGTAACCACCAGGGCAGCATCATATCCCAGAAGATTGGAATTGTCTGTTACAGTGCTGTGAATACCTAAAATCTTGCATATGTACTTATGTCATTACTGCACTGTTTTAGATGCAGAGTTGTATTGTCGTGGCAATGTACGTGCCGTGTTGCGGGAGCTGCAGGAACAGCTGGCATCATATGCATCAAGCCATTCATATGACAAGGCATGCCTCCCTGGCAGTTTCCAGGATCTGCTCTCTCAGGCCAAGACGGAAGTGTTTATATAGGACAATGTATGTATTGTGCATGCCTGTGCTCAGCAGACATTAAAATAAGAAGGGGCTACCATTTGCTAACCCATGTTGACTGTCACAGGCTCGATGTAACTGCACTTGATTAGTGACACAAGGTTTAGATGATACATGGGAGACGAAGGAAGTGCTTGAATGTTCCCATGGAAGTGCTGCAGCACAAAGTGTATGAAGACATACCACGTACATGGACCGTGTTATGTGAACCAGATTGTATTCATAACATACTGTGCACCAATTATAATTCTTTTAATCTGACTGTTGTGTTGTGTACAATGGTGGTTATACCAAGGGTACTTTTTGTCACCAGACGGCTTGCTGAAGCCAGTAACATTATCCTTAACACAGCAGCCAGTGCTGCAGGCTGTGCAGTTCTCTGACCAATGGTAAAAAATAGTTCTTAGCCATGGGGTAACTTTCCTTGTGTGTCTTCTGTGATTGCAAAGTAGAAGATATTTTGATTTCCACACCACATTTTGATGCAACTGCATATATGGCACTGGTATATTAAGAACAGTACTAGCCTATCGTTACATGCCTCCACTCCAATTTCCAAACGGCAGCTGCCTCAGAGTGTTGCAGGGTGAAGGGGTGTGTGCCCCAGCAGTGCTCACAGAGTCTGTAGATGTCTGGGCGGTTGTCTGATGTCACCTTCGGGTTTGTGCCCTGTTGCACATCTGTTGGTCACCTGCATTCTGAAGGATTCGTAGAGGTACAGAAATACATTATTTATAAGACTGCAGCTTTCAGCACCCTGTCCTTGATAGTCTTTTACCTCCTGGTCTGATCAAAGGAAGGACTGGGGAAACTTTCATATGTATGAGTAGTTAGTGGTTAAATTGAACCATCTCGTCTAGTGTGGGTACGTGGTTGTGCATTTGTTACAGCATGAGGAACAAATTTTTTAACACTGAACTTACAGGAACATTATATAAACATGAGCAAGCATCGTTTCTGGTGGTATCTTCAAGAAGTTAATGGCTGTGAAACAACTGATGAGACTGTGTAACAGGTGCCTACTTACAGAAAACTTCTACCACCCTTTTGAATGGGGTTATGTTCATAGCTAATGTGCCATGGTAAAAAACCTTGCTGTGGAAGTTGGCTATGTGAAATTTGTGCAGGATGCTTGCGTATATCCACTATTAGAATTTGTTTGTGTAGGGAACTTGCATGTAGTCAACTTCAGAATTTGTTTGTTGAAAAATAACCCATCTGCTTTCGAAAATAGAAATGTGGCTGTCGCAAAGTGCGGCCTGAATGGGATGTGACCTTGAAACATTCCAGAAGAGGAAAATTAAAAGATAGTGTTTTGCCATGGCTCAGGCAGTTAGTCGCTGGTCTGTCACTGTGGAGGCATGGGTTCAATCCTAGGCCAGCCTGTGTGGGATTTGTGGTATACAAAGTGGCACTGGGACAGTTGCTGTCTCTGAGTACTTCCATTTCCACTGTCAGTATGATCCCACTAGTGCTTCATACGCGTTAAATCATTTATCACTGACATTGTGTAATCTTAGCAATTTACATTGTTAAACAACAGATACAGAAGTTACAGAAATTGAATGAAAAGGTAACATTTTTCCTTAAATTAAGCTGTATGCCATGCAGCTGTATGTTAGAGTGGAAGTATACTTCCATGTATTGAGCTCAGCACTAGATATTGGAAAATGGTCTGGTTTGTGCACTGGTCACTTTGTCCTTGAAGAAGAGCTCCGCTTTCACATTGTGTAGAGTCCCTTTACAGTCTTATGGCACGTGTGTGCAGGCAGTGTGCTTACACCCTGATATAGGAGAAGGGTTGGGGGTCATAGTGCAGTTGGATGGGGGTAGGGAATGTTCTTGCCACAGAGTCCCCTCTGTTTGTGTTCTTATCTCAGTAGATTATTTTTATTCTGATTTGTGTTCTTCTGGGATATTGCGTGGCACTGAGTGGTAATTCTGTACTGACGTTTTGGGACAACCAATCAGCCGCACCTTCAAGGGTCAAGAAGTCTATCGACATTTTGGGACAACCTGTCAGTTCCATAAGACTTTTTGACTCCTGAAGATGGGACTGATAGGTTCTCCCAAAACATCGGTACAGAATCACCATCTAATGCTGCATAACATCCTAGAAGAGTGCAGATCTCATCTTCATTGTGGCGGAAGCCTGAAATCATGCGTATTTTTATTCCATGTAATGGCTCTTTGACATTCACTTCCACACACTGTATGCTCTTGATTATGGATAACTCAGTGGTTTCCCATCTTATGCTGTGTCATAGTATAGTACAAGTGTTCTATGTAGAACAGTGTTTTTGTTCAGCTAACAATGGGCAACACAGAACAATGTGCTCTGTATAACTGCTCATAGCCAAGTAACCTTGCACCCCTCTAGTACTGCCTGCGGATGAGTCCAAGTGGTGTGACTCAAGTAAGTTCTTTGTGCAGTGCTGTAAGATTTTGATTGGACTGTGCAAGAATGGTTGGTCTCCAGAGCTGGTCTTATGGCTGTGCAGAAGAGCAGAACCTTTTGGCTTCCATTCCATAGCCTAGTCACTATGACTGAATTATTGCATCGCCAGGGAAATTCAGTTAATGTCTAAGACATTCATTTTATACATCCTCGTCTACCCACTGTTATAAGAGTCAGAGTGCTAAAATCTCAGGCAATCTGCTGCACCAGTTTGGGGTAGAAGTCCACTGTTCCAGAGACCTTGCATGTTCGTTCTTCTGTATCATTGGCTGACCTTTTGAAGGGTCATAACGCCTTTGTTTACATGGTCTAGTGGTCCAAGAAGAATAACCGTGCACAGAGACAGGTTGTGTTGTGTACACGGGATGTGAGGGTGGAGGAAGGGCAGGGTGGGAGGTGAGACAGTGGGAGTGGTAGTGATCTGCACTGTGTGGTGTGTGTGGTGTAGTGGCTGGGACTGGTGTATTGTTAAGCGATGTGGAAGGTGGTGTGGAGTGAAGAGCATACAGAATTGCCAGTGGAAGGTGAGAATACTCGTATGTAAGTTGGCTCTTTACGGGGTTGTAATTAACTTCGCAATATCAGAGAGGTCTCCTGTGCTCTTTCAGGGAGGGAATTAGGCATTTCTTTGGCCTACTGCAGATTGGGTCATTGTCACTGTCCATGTTGGGATGGAGTTTGATCAGAATTGTCTCCCAAATGATGCAGTCCATATAGCACTTTGGTGGACAGAAACACGAAGGCACTTAGGTTCCTTGAAACACTGAGAAGTACAGTTCTCTTCTGACATGGTAGGTGTGCATCTTCAATCTCAGATCTCACATTACAGAGACGTCTGTTACTGTCACCAAAGGTAAGCGCTGTTGGTCATATACAGGCTTCATCACACCCAGCCTCACAGAGAACAGTTGACTTACGAAGATCAGTGGGTGAAGTTGAGTGTAAATGCATTTGGGTCCTTGCTTGAACTGGTGCTGTTGTGTGTCACATGAGGCATGGTAGCACACTCATAGAGAGAGAGAGCGACAGTATCTGAAGCATGAAGTGCTGCTATAGATTGGCTTGACCAGTCACCTGTAGTGGCTGCTGGAAAAGCCTCGGGTCTTACACGGTAGAAACACAGCTGGTTGAAATTGCAGACACATTGCCCAAGTTACTGTTCAGGACACTTGTTGCCCAACAGATGTGTAGCTGGCAGCTCTGACCCACGGGGTGTGGTCTGGAAGTGAAATAATTCTTATAGCACTGAACACAGCTCTAAAGGACAAGCTTCATAATTTTCAGTCTCCACCAAACTGTACTAAGGCGGTCACATCAAGGAAGATTGTGAGACTGGCAGAGCATGTAGTATGCAGTGGACAGATGTCAGATGCATACAGAACTTCTGTTTGGAAAACCAGAATGAAGGAGACTGTGGAAGGGCCAGATGATGGTGGGACAATAATACTAATATAGGATTCCAGTGGGATAGTTTAGGTGATACAGTGACTAAGCTACGTGCGTGACTGTCAAGGGTTCGAATCCTGGTGGAGCAAGGGATTTTTCTCCTCCAAAATATCGAGACTTGTTGACTCCACACAGTCACCTATTCAGTGGATGCTGGAGGATAAGTGGAGCTATACCTCCAGTCCCCCTATATGCCATCATGGCATGTACAAGGGCAACTTCGCCTTTTTTGTGTTTCTTAAAGAGAGAATGGCTTAGGATTGGGACCAGCACTGGGCTGTTGTGAACATGCTAAGGACCAGCACTGGGCTGTTGTGAACATGCTAAGGACCAGCACTGGGCTGTTGTGAACATGCTAATGATGAGGACCAGCACTGGGCTGTTGTGAACATGGTAATGATAGGGACCAGTGGTGGGCTGTTGTGAACATGGTAATGATACGGACCAGTGGTGGGCTGTTGTGAACATGGTAATGACAGGGACCAGTGGTGGACTGTTTAGAAGACTAACGAAGTTCTGATCTTCAGTAAAAGTCAGAACACTTGACTACACTGCTGCCACTCAGTAGTCCCAAGGATGGTGGTGATGATGTGTGTTTACCACTGCCTGTGTACCACTGTATTTCCCATCAGTCCCCGCTGGCCTATGTCAACCAGCTCAGAGCACTTGCTTATGAATATTACCACAACAAATATGCCTGTGAACAGTTTGACTAAATCATTATGGGGCTATGGCATCAGTATAGCTAAATAACTACTAGCTTCTCAAGGACTGATGTACAATCAGGCTGTGTCACAACAGCCAACCCAACTGTTGGTATTTCTCACAGTTGCTGTCATCACTGGTACTGTGGAACTGCTAAGTCCAGGCAGGCAAAGCACTGCCCCTGCACTTGGGAAATGAAGCTGTGTGTCTAATTATGCACTAACATTTGTAATTGACTGCCCTTCTGCCTTACCCGTCCAGGTGCAAGTGGTGACAAACGCCGACATACCTGTGAACTCCGTTTGCTAGTAAGGGCAGAGCGGTGCGGAGGGGTACGGTACTCGTCCGGGGAATGCGTAGTTGTCGGGGTTGACCGTGCGGCAGATGGACCGGAAGCGATCCCTGCCGGAACGCCCGGCTCCTCCCAGCCTGTGCCTGTTGGTGTTCTGACTCAGCCAATTGAGCCACGGCGCGGCCTGCACCGTGAGCAGCATCACCACCAACACCAGCGCCACTGCCCGCACCATGACGACTGCTGGATACATCCGCCAGCGCTGCCTTATATCCTGTGACAGGCAGGTCATTGCTCGTTATACGACGGGACTGGGCATTGAGGTCCGACAGGCACGGCGCAGTCAAGAGCCAGGCAAATGTGTCACACTGCGTGTGAAGACGCGAGAGGACGAAACAGGAGACTGGAGAAAACTGCGTAATGAGGAGCTTTATGATTTGTACTGCTCAACTCATGTTGTTTGGGTGAGCAGATCACGGAGGTTGAGATGGGCAGGGCGTGTGGCACGTGGCGGGGCGGAGACGAGAAATGTATACGTAGTTTTGGTTGGGAGCGCTTTGGGAGGGAGGGAAAAGGAGCGAGCTTGGAAGTCCTAGGCGTAGATGGGATTATATTAAAATGGATCTTAAAGAAATAGCATGGGAGGGCGTGGAATGGATTACTCTGGCTCAGGATAGGGATAATTAATGTGCTGTTGCCAGCGTGGTAATGAAACTTCGGGCTCCATAAGATGGGAATTTCTTAAATAGCAGCGGAACTTCCGGTTACTCAAAAAGGACTGCTGCATGCACTTTGTGTGTTGCAGCGTCGTGTTGTGGATGTGATCGCTAGTGTGCACGGACAGTGCAGTGCGAACGGCAGCTCTTCGCTGTGACGTCACTGTCGAATGGGGCACAGTGCAGCGGAAGGGTGTGTTCCCACTGCAGCTGCAGAAAGGATCCTATTCTGATGGAAGTCTAACCCTGCCCACTGTGCGTACTGTACTGACGACTGCCATGGCTATAAAATGCTGATCGCCCAACGTGGCTGCACGTTTCTTTTAGACATCAGCTTGAGTCATCAGTATGTCTCAATGTCTCAGTCGAATTCAACCGAAATTGTACAGGGTGTTTCACGGGAAATCTGCCTTCTGAAGAACGTTCTGTAGGTGAAATGACGTCGATATAACCAGAAGTACTCGTTGCTTGATTTCAGGCTTTCGCCGCAGTGTAGATGAGATCTGCGCTGTCCTGGGATATTATGCAGCGTGGGGTGGTGATTCTGTACCGACGTTTCGGGACTACTTATAGGACCCACCCTTGAGGGCCAAGAAGTCCAGAAAGAAACGTATCTATATCCGAGGTTGAAGGATTATGACGATATGGACGCAAGAAAAATGTGGTCATCTTGCTGTCTCACGCACTGTACCTGTTTAGCGTGATGCGTTATGCGCACGCCGCGCAGGTTCGTCCTTGAGTCGGAGCCAAGCCAGGCGACGCGGGTACCATGTGAAGCACTTGTAGCCCTAAAGACGATTTTTATGAAACTGGTGCGTGCTTTTTTCACGTTTTATGTCGCTCAAATGTCCAGTGCAGACGTTAACATTACAGGAACTACAAATTCGTCCTCGTTTTAATTTGTATTTGGCAGTCAATAAATACGTAACAGTTCTCAATCTCTACAACGTATCTCGTTATATTCTCCGTAATCCTTCAACTACGGATGTAAGTATTTTTGGATATATCGCTGTATTTTGACCTAAGGGGCATTCTCCCAAAGTATGGCAGATTGCCCCTGGAACATTCTGCACATGACTCGTCAGCAGTACGCCTGCTTGCAGTTCTACAAGATCCGTTTATTCGGTACAAACTGCCATGTGTCAGTGTTCCCTGGTGACGCGCCACTGACAGTGTGCCTTCTGATAGGAATGCCCTGCCATTCTTTCCATTCTGAGGGGCGACGACCTCCGGAATGACATGTAAGTTGTTTGTCTGCATGTACTTTTTGAAACTTACAGCCATGACACAACTTAGCTGAAAGTATCGTCTGTGCTACGCGTGCCGTCAGTCCCACCCTTTGCCTTTAATCACCGTGGAAATTACAAATCATAAAACTTGCGTAATTTAGCTATGACGCCGTGTAATCTGGTACAAATTTACCGGATTCGGAGGAAAGTGCTGCTTCCATGTTCAGGGTTTAGCTGATTCTTTCAGTTACGTCCGACGTACGTTCTGCGTGGAAGACCAAATTCCAACAGGATCAGTAGTTGCTCTTTAAGAGTAGCCGTCTGGGATGTGACGCCGTGTGGTTTGGTAGACAGGTGCCAAAGTTTAGGTTGAACCTTCTGCCTCTGTCTTCAGGATAGGCTGTTTGTTTCGTACGGAACTCCGATATCATCGTTCACAAGTCCGGAATGTCTGATGTGGGGCAACACAGTATACAGAGGCTGATGACTGGACAGGGGAGAGGGGGGGAGGGAGAAATGCGCAAAGGGGTGATTAATACTTTATACCTTATGAGATGTAGGAGGCATGCAGATGGGATACATGAGAAATTTGTGCGAAGTTCTGGTCGGAAGATATGGTTGATGCAGGCCGTTTTGAAGATTAGCCATGACTGTTGAGGATTAGCATTGAAACTGGATTAATCTAGCTCAAACCCTAGCGTTCTAAAAACGTAGGGGGCATTTCTCGGTCAGCTGACCTGCTGTCGCCGTCCCAAGAACAGTTCGTCGGCACCGTGACCCGCAACACGGGCTGGACGGCTCGGGGGTCGAACCCTGTGGAGACAAGAGACTTCCTCTGCTCCATACCCGTGCAGACCGACCCTGGGCCCTCCCAGCCTCCTGCACATTGAGTACCAGGACTTTGTCCCAGGGTGAAAGCGGGCCGGGCGTGGCGTTCACCACTCACCCCATCTAGTGCCGAGGTTAAGTTTGAGTAGAGCTGTACCTCTACGCCCGCCTCTGTGCCACCCATGACATATTATAGGGTGACCTTTTACCTACCCAAATAACATTCGGATAATCAAATAAATAAGGATGGGATGGGCGAGGCAAATGGCACGAATGGGGAGAATAGAAATGCATGCAGGGTTTTGGTGGGGAAACGTGGGGGAAAGAGACCACTTGGAAGACGAAGACGTAGGTGTGGATGTGAGGATAACATTAAAATGGATGATAAGGAAATATCCTGGGATGGCATGGAGTAAATCTGTTTGGAGGAGTGTCGAGTTCTTTTTGAAACGGTAGTGAAATTTCCGATTCCATAAAATGCGGTGAAATTCTTGTCGTAATTACCCGGCATGCAAATCAAATCTTTCCTCCATGTTGTGTTAAGTGATATGTGGCATGTCTGGTTGTGTCGTATTTTTCGTAATTCTTTCTTAAACGGTGCGATGTTGAAAAAATATGTTTAATGTGACGCGTATTTTGATATTCTCGACACTTGTTGTCTTAAACGTTTATCGTTTCTGGGAGAATTAAGCGAGGAATTACAGACGTACGTAGGTGTTCATGTAAAGTGCCTCATATTTTGTCCGATTTTAACAAAACTTGGATTTTCTGGATAGCTTGTAATAAAATTTCCTAGTATAAAATTTCACGAAAATTGTCCACTGGCAGCCGAGTTGTTCCGGACAGACAGACGGACTCACACAATGAAGCTATCGGTCGCTTTTCAAAATGTTGCGAACGCGCCTAACAACGTACGGAAAGAGGGCACAAAGGGCAGTGACAGCTTATCAAACAGGAAAGGCTGCGGGATGTTCCCAGCGGCCAGCACGGTTGCTCTTTCCCGCTTCCTCCCGTTTTATCTCCGCAGCCGATAAAGCTCTGGTGTTAGGCTTTCGCGCGTGTGGCTGCGTGTGGCTGCACTTGCCGACAACGATGCGAAGACATGAATACTGTGACGTGACTCAGTCGGTACGCACGGTGACTTGATCGAGGACTGGACTGGCGTGGGATCGGGGTTCGGTTGCCGGTACGGACTGAGCTGCTTCTCTTCACAGCGCCCAGTTCGTCTCTGGGGCCAACCCGCCCTCATATTAAATGGCTACTAGTGGTTCCTTTACCGAGGCTAAAGCGGCCGGGGCGTGAAGCCCAACTCTCTTCTATCTAGTGACAAGGTTTACACACATCGAATGGTACAATTATTATATAAGGAAGAGGTCGTGGCCTATTTTAAGATGTGAAGGGAGTACTCGTAATGTCCGAGAATAGCTCAGGTAGAGCTGGGAGCTTTTGGGCTGGGTTTGAGATTAGGAGGCAGCAGCTTGATGAAACTTTGGCCACAATGGGGAGGGCTCCGCTCGAAGCATGCAGTGCAACGTGCATTTTGGGTACCAGTTCATTTGCCCTAGGGCCGAGGAAAACCACGGGAAACCTTGATCGAGTTGGCCGGTCGCATGACCTTCGAATGCACATCGATTTCTAGCCAGCAGTTTGACGTTCAAATACACGAACTCTAACGCCATTCCCTACTGCGTAGTTGCTTTATTTTTAACAGACATACCGATATGTTTGACGAAGATCTCCCTTGTACCTTTCGATAAGTAACAAATGCTTTAATGAAACTCGTATTCACGTATATAAACGCATAGACTGTACGAACGTTTGTTGCATGTCCAACTACATTTGGTTTCTATTATCTTATATTTTATTTCGTTTTGCGATGACTTCCAGTTAGCCTATTGCTTGAGGGTTTCCACTTTGTTCAGCGTAAGCAGTTGGCACTTGTGACCGCCTATGGACTGGAGCTCTTCGGATGCCCTCAGCGGTCCTCCGGTACATGGAAAGAAATACTAGACCGGCTGTGGGGATAGAAACTGAAGGGCCCTCATGGTTACTACTGGATTGTGTGATCAGCCATTTACGTACAGTACGTATTGTTATTATGATTATTATGCGAATTTCTCACTTCTCAGCTTTAGCTGGGAAATATTCACCTATCCTGGGATGTATCATCAACAGGATTAGGCTCGGTGGTCTTATGTGTAATTTAGAAAATTTCTTACAATTGAACATGTGCCGAGAATTTCCACTTTTTGCATTTGTATATATGTGTTTGGGTGCAGGTTAAGTCTCTTTAAACTTTGTGACAGTGATTTTGGAATTATTCCCGTAGCTGAAGTTACTATCGGGACCACTTGTACTACGTCCTGCTTCCACATAACACGTATTTCGTTCGCCAGTTCTTGGTATTTCTTTTTTCGGTTATTATTATTATTATTATTATTGCGTTATTTATATTTGCCATAGGGGATGGGTTTGCTGCACGTCAGGATCTGCGGTGCTGTTACTTATCACGGATGGCATTTTATTGTTCTAATTCCTGAATATTGTAGTTCTCACTGAGTGCCGACTTTTGATATAATGTGGATGCTAGATTCTTAATGTGCTTTTCTATCAGTGACACTCGTGCCTGTTCGTGTAGAATGCATTGGGGTTACTCTAGCCAATGAGACGACTAAGAGGAAGTGCTTTCTGCCCAGTGCTCCCCACTTTCCGAAAGACCGTTTGTTCTTCTGGTAAGAGGAACACGCAGATGAAGATAACTATGGAGCACTGGTGGAACGATACTTACACGGGAAAACCGAAGGGTTCGGAGAAAAACTGTCGCACTACCACTTTTCGACCACAAATATGACATGTCGTTACCTGGGATAGAACACGGACCTCCGCGGTTAGAGGCCGGCGGGTTAAGAATAAGATTAACCTGAATTATAAAGATTCAGTTCGTACCGTGCAGTAAACACACTCCATCTCTTCCATAAAAACAACTACTTCATGTTGTAGTGGCAAATAAATGGTTTGTTCTAACAAAGTGAGGACACGGTGGACTTCTGTACGATTCGGTTTAAACTCCGTTGGATTAAGGAATTCCCGACACAAAGCAAAATGACCGTCCAGGCACTACGACCACGCGTTCAGAAACTGCATCGAGCCATTGCCACAGAACTGTGTTGGTATTGGCTTTAGGATGGGAAATTTCTGTGCGGAAGGTCGTTGGTTCGGAATTAAAGTGTGAGAAGTTTGACTTTTTTTTATTTAAACTCTACTTCTACATTTTCGTTTCATAATGTTCACTCTTCTTGTATTTTTCTTCAAATTATTCCAGTGCTATATAGCTCTGAACACAAACTGTTTGCATAAAATGGTTATGAGAATTTTTGAATGTCAGTGATGTACGATTTCCAGCTTCTGTCAATATTTATTGTCAGTTGCATTCAGAGTTGCCTTCACTAGCTGTGCACGGTGAAAGTTCATCTTGTGTGTCGTGTGCTGTTGTGTCAGTACCGCCCTAATTCTTGTACAATTGCACAAGAGCCTGTGAACCAAGGAATTAACTCCTGTTAAAAGTAGGTTTGAAAGCAGTGATAAAGGGATTCTTCAGTAACCATCATCTTACCCTCCAAGAAGGTATAAATAAGCATCACAGTATCACATCTACATACGTGTGGGAACATCCCCACAAATGCAAAGCGGCCCTTTCCGCGCAGTACAGCGGTAGTCGGTCTCCCTACCACTGCAACAAGCTCTTCACGCCAGCCAATCGCAGACGGGCAGCCCAGCGACGGCCAGGTATAAAAGGCTACATTTCCAGCCAAAAATTGTGCGGTGGAGTGCGGGTGCATTAGTGCGGTGCGGGTGCGGTTAGAGTGGTCTGGTGCGTTTCGCAAGGAGTAAGTTCTGGAGTAAGTTTCTTAAGCGGGCGCTCACGTACTGTTGTCGGTTGGAGTACTCACTGCTCCCGAGGAGTAATCCTGTTTGCTGCTGCTTCTCTGGTCCTTCAGTGGATAAGAGGGGATAGTAGTTGAGCACGATCCCCCCTGCTTTTAGCGCTATGCTGAAGCAGGAGGAACTGGCCTTTATGAAGGCTATCTCCACGCTTCAGCTCTCCCCAGCTCTTCTCCGGGAGCTGAGGAGGGCTCTGGCGGCGAGCAAGAGGAGAAAGGCCCTTGCGCCAGGCAAGGCAAAGCCGTCCGGCGAGGTTGTGGATGAGGTTCAGTCCTCCCACAAGCCGCTTCAGCTGCCTGCGGGAAAAAGGAAAGCCGCCGAGCTTTCCACTTCAGACGGTGTGTCTGAGCCCGCCCCAAGGCGCCCAGCGCCCAGTGCGCTGGCCGTGGAGGCATCTGCGGCGGTGTGCGCTGCGGATGAACTGACTGCCGGGACCAGCCGGCAGCCCCGTCCGATGGAGGGTGGGCCGGCGTATGCCGCGGTGGTGGCCGGACGCGCCGTCCCATGTCAGGAAAGTGGGCCGCTCAAGCCCACAGCCAAAGGATCGGGTACTTCGGAACCTGCTGCCTCATCTGAGGCAGACTTTAGGCGCACGTCTCTTAGAGACGTGTCCGGGCCTCTGAGTGGCATGCCAGCTGGCACCACTCCTGACACTCCCATGGAGACTACCACGGTAATTCCCGCAGGCGAGCGGCACAACAAGACGGATACCCGTGGATTCTTGGCATGGTTGAGGGAGTCATGCCCCAGCGGTCTCTCAGCCCAGATGAAGGGCGAGAGACTTATGCTGGTTCCAAAGACGGCCGATGGCTTCCGAGCGACGGTAAGGGCGCTGCGGTCCCTTGATGGGAGCAAGGGTGTGAGTTTTCACACGTTTTCTCTCCCGGAGGACAGATGCGTCCGTCTGTTGCTAAAGAATCTCGGCAAACACATGCCTGAGAGCGTCGTTCGGGAGGACCTGGAGAGTCTGGGCATTCATGTCCAGGGCGTGTTGCAGCTCCGCTCTGGGCGCCGCGATCAGGATGTAGCCCGAGCCCTCACTCTGACACCGCACTTCATAGTGTCGGTGGCGCGAGGAGCGGAAGCCCAGAAAGTGCGCTCCTTAACTGAACTCTGCGGTTTGCGAGTTTCGGTGGAGTCGTATGTTGCACCGAAGGCTCCCCTGCAGTGCAAGCGTTGCCAGCGGTTCGGCCACACGCACCGCAACTGTGGGTATCCACCCCGTTGCGTTGCCTGTGGCGAGGCACACCTTTCTGGGGAGTGCTCAACCCCCAAGCAGCAGCTTAAATGCTGCAGCTGTGGGTGTAACCACACAGCCAACTATCGGGGCTGCTTAAAGTGGAAAGAAGCCAAAGCGGTGCTTGTGAAGCGGGGGCAGCCTGAGCGCAGGCAAGCGAATGGTGCTACCGGCCGACCAGCCGCGCCGAAACCTGCGAGGGCGGGACCATCGCCGGAACAGGAGAGCCTAGGACCCGGCTGGAACCACGTTGTTCAAGGGGGTCGCGTTGTGAAGGCTACCGTCCCAACCCCTCCTGAACCCTCCCCTAAATTGGTCACTGCAGCTCCTGATCAGAGCAAAGTGTCCGTCAGTAAGAAAGGCGGCGCAGCTGCCAATCCTGCGCTGAAAAGCACGAAGGCCCTCAGGCAGGCCCAAGTGAAAAATACGCAGGAAAGGTGAAGGCTGGTAAGTCTTCACCTACAATCCTAAACCCCACTACCCCTACGCTCGTACCTCAAATTACCCAGTCGCCCATCGAGGAGATCTCCGATTTACTCGACACCCTTCCCATCGACGCTTGTGTGGAGCTGACGCGTCGGCTCCTCACAGCGGCTCCCACCCTCCCTTCAGGGGCGGCCCGCTCGCGGGCCGTCCTCAAAATCGTTGTCCTCTTTGTAACCGGATATGGCAGCACGGCCTAGAAGGATGAACGTGGCGAAAGCTCTGCGGTTGGCCTGCTGGAATGCCGATGGTGTTCGAGGCAGGAAGCTGGAACTGGAACATTTCCTCAGTCAGCACGGAGTCGCTATATGTCTCTTGACAGAAACTCATCTGAAAGAGAGAGACGTCTTTCGGCTTGCAAACTATGTTTGTCACCGAACAGACCGGCCCACAGAGGGAGGCGGAACAGCAATACTGGTCCGTCGGGGTATAGATCACTACGCTGTACCCGTCCTCGGTTTGACCCAGCTAGAGGCAACTGCCATACACATTATGTTGGCTAGTGGCCCTCTTAAAATATTGGCAGTGTACCTCTCGCCCTCCCGGCCCATAGTCGGATCGGACCTGTCTGCATGCTTTGGCGGAGGGTTTCCCGTCTTGATGGCGGGGGACCTCAATGCCAAGCATGTAGACTGGAATTCGCGGCTGACCACGACCAGGGGCAAGTTCCTGCGTGATTACGCTAGCGGAAACTCCTGTCTGATTTACGGGCCGGACTCCCCCACCACTCTCCCGTATAACTCCACGGCTACCCCCGATGTCTTAGACATCGTAATTACCAAGGACCTCACCTTCCCAGTGTATCTGACGGCGTGCTCAGCACTAAGCTCAGATCACCTTCCAGTACTGGTCGACACGTCGTGCCGATCATCCTTTCGCAACCTGCCAGCCCGACCTGACTACAGGCGGACCGACTGGGTCAAATTTCAGGCCAGCCTCGAAGAGAGGCTACCGTCCACCCCGCTGCTGCCAAACGAGGGGGAGATCGACACGTGCGTCGAGGAAATTTCCAGTGCAATTTTGGAGGCGCTGGCGGCGTCGACTCCCGAGAGTCGCCCTCGCGATGACCCACGGCCCCCATTACCGGCATGTATTCAGGATGAGATACGCCTGAAGAACAGGCTGAGGAGGCAGTGGCAAATCACCAGGGACCCTGCTGTGAAAGCTGAGGTCAACCTTCTTCAGCGGTCTGTGACCCACCAGCTAAATCAGTGGCGTAACGACCAGTGGAGCGGCACGCTAGAGAGCCTTGACCCCGAGGACCAATCGCTGTGGAAGATGACAAGGCGGGTGATGAGAATTCCCACTCCCTCACCTCCCCTCGTCACTCCGGGCGGAATTGCTCTTTCTGATTCAGAGAAAGCAGAAGCCCTGGCCGACAGTCTTGAGTCTCAGTTTCAGCCGGTAAACGACCCGTCGGACCCGGCAGTTATTGAGAAGGTTACCGAGGCGCTGCAAGCATACACTTATGCCCCTGCAAGCGAGCCTAAGTTAACCAACCCCATGGAGGTCCACGACGCCATTCGGGGTCTCAAGGTCGGCAAAGCTCCAGGCCCCAACGGTTTACCGAACAGGGTTCTGAAGCACCTTCCTCAGCGGGCTATAAGCCTCCTCGTGTCGATATTCAACGCAGCGCTCCTAGCGCAGTACTTTCCACCAGTATGGAAACACGCCCGCGTGATTTCCATCCTGAAACCTGGGAAAGACCCGTCACTACCCTCGTCGTATCGGCCTATTAGTCTGCTAGACACGTACGGCAAACTGTTCGAAAAGATCTTACTTAGTAGGATCTTAAGCGAAGTAAGCGGGCGCGGGTTACTGCGTGATGAGCAGTTTGGATTCAGACCCAAACATAGCACGACTCTTCAGCTGGCCCGCCTCGTTGAGAGAGTGACTAGGAACTTCGGCGAGAAGAGACTGACAGGAGCGATTTTTCTCGACGTGGCAAAAGCCTTCGATACCGTTTGGGTCGATGGTCTCCTTTTCAAGTTAACCGCCCTAAATTTCCCCTCCTATCTTGTTAAAATAATATCCTCGTATCTCCATAACCGGACGTTCGAGGCAGCTTTCCTAACCGCCACATCCACCCGTCGTCACATGCGCGCTGGAGTAGCGCAGGGCGGACTAGTCTCCCCTGTGCTCTTCAGTCTGTATGTTAACGACATGCCTGTGCCTTCCCGCCACGTCGAGCTGGCCCTGTACGCGGACGATACGGCCATTATAGCCACGTCACGCAAGTCAGCGCTGCTCATCAGGTACTTAGAAACTTATCTGAGTGACCTAGAGCGGTGGCTGAGAGAATGGAGAATCGCCATTAACGTCTCAAAGAGCAATGCGATGCTCTTTGCTAAGGCCGCCTGGCGAATTCCCCGACCTCGACCGGTTCAGTTCCTAGGACAGCCAATCGAATGGGTCGATACAGCCCGTTACTTGGGAGTGACTCTAGATTCACACCTGACCTGGCGGTCTCATATCGTACAGGTCAGAAAGAAAGCCTCCCAGCGACTGGGTGTGCTTGGCTGTCTCCTAAACAGGAGAAGCGGCCTCTCCATCAGGAACGGAGTTCTGCTGTATAAGCAGCTCATCCGCCCAATGATGGACTATGCGTGTCCCATCTGGAGGTGCGCAGCTCGCAGCTACGTTGAGCAGCTGCAGGCTCTCCAGTCCAAGTGTCTTCGCATTGCTACTGGTGCACCGTGGTACATCAGTAGCAGGCAGATTCACGAGGACCTTGGGGTGCCGTTCTTTGAAGAACACACCAGAGCCCTAACCGAGAGTTACGACTCAAAGTTAGCTGGTGTGGGGAACCCCTTAGTTCGGCAACTCGGCAGATATTTACGCTGACCGAGGGCCGACGGAAGCTGCCGGATGCGCAAGCTAAGGGATTAGCTGACTAGTCGAGGCCGCATGCAAAATGGCGGACAAGTCGACGTCGAAACGTGCTAGCTATTCACTAGCTGAGCGCATTTCGGTCACCCTGACTGAGGTTTTACCGTGATTTTCCTCAGTTGTAAGGTAAATGCCAGGGTGAAATTAGAAAAGTCGGGGCACGGCCCGCGAAACCCCCCTCCCCGCGGGCACGGCGGCTTCACCAAAGTGCCCACTTCCAATACATTACGTGATTTGCCACCCTGGGTTCAACTCCCAGGCAGCCATCCAACCAAAGTTCCCCCCCCCCCCCCAGATAGGAAGTCTATGTGGTCCCAGAGCCGTAGCCTTTAGCGTACCAAGTCCCGGTCGCGAATCAGGACTATAAACAGTTAGCGTAAGCAAGTCCCCGTTATAGAGTAAGGTGTCTGTTTTAGAGCCCAGCGATGCGTTAAAACGCAGGAATGGCTACTCAGACAAAGGGACGTCGACTTGCGCTTCGCGCAAGTCTCCGCCCTTAGTTAGCTCTTTGGTTGGTTGGTTGGTTGGCAAAAGTTGTGCATTCCAGTATTCCGGATCCAGCGTTCAATATCAAGACTCAACGTGCTACGAGCCTCCACGATCGGCTCCCGAGCATCATCCGCCACTCGGCCCGTTAGCAGCATCTACAGCTCGCACCCTGCGAAACGCGCCGCAGTGTCTACCAGCACACGCTGCTCGGCACCACAGAGCTGTCCCAGGCTCTCCACCGCGCAGCCTGCTCCGCGCAACCGGCTGACACTGTACAGAACTCACTCTCACTGCACTGCTTCAGTGAGTCCGTTTCTTCACAGGAGTAACTTTGTCGGACCTCACTAACGCGGCCCTTAGCCGCCACAATAGCAAAGGAGAAGCACTTGTAAATACGTCCGACACGGACAACTGTACATAACAATAACCTGTACATATCTACGAGAATAAAGACTGACGTTAATGTGTTTACTGTTGTTGTGATTTCACAGTAGCAGCATACAGTAACCCACATTATTGGTGACCCCGACGTGATCTGACGACAGACAAAATGACCGAACCAGCTGACGACTCACTGGGAGCTACACTATACCGAGTGGCTGTACGACTGCCACCCTTCTGGCCCGACCGCCCAGCCCTCTGGTTCGCGCAAGCTGAGGCGCAGTTTGATCTAGCAGGCATCACACGCCAGAGGACGAAATTCAACTACGTGGTGTCCCAGCTCCACCAACAGCACGCCGCCGAGGTGGAAGACATAATAACAGCCCCACCGGAGCACGAGCCATACGACCGGCTAAAAGCCGAGCTGGTACGCCGACTATCCACCTCACGCGAACAGCGCGTGAGGCAACTTCTGTCTCACGAGGAGATGGGAGACAGGAAGCCATCGCAGTTCCTCCGCCACTTAAAGGGACTCGCGCCAGACGTCCCAGACGACTTTTTGCGCACGATCTGGGCCAGCCGTCTCCCACAACACGTCCAGGCCATACTTGCGGGCCACACCGAGGGCAGCCTGGACTCCTCTTCGCACCTAGCTGACAGGATTTGCGAGGTCGCGCCGCTGCCCACCACAGCTAGTGTCTCACCGCCCACTCCCGACAACGCCAGCGCATTGCTGGAACGTATTGAGGAGCTCTCCCGCCAGGTGGCCTCGTTACGTGCGACCCACGCACGCAGACGCCCCCGCTCGTCCTCCCGCTCGAGCGACAACCACCGTAGCACCACCCCTGGCAACTCGCCCACCCGGCACGACATCTGCTGGTACCACAGACGTTTCGGGGACGACGCACGAAAGTGCAGTCCGCCATGTTCCCGCCAGCAGGGAAACTTCGCCAGCAGTCGTTGAGGGCGGCAAACGTCTGCACCACGGCTTCAGGCCGCCTCTTCGTAACAGACCGGGTGCACAAGCAGCGCTATCTGGTGGACACCGGTTCTGATCTCTGCGTCTTCCCGCGTAAGCTCCTCCCGGGGCGCAGGGAGCGCACAGATTACACCCTGTACGCGGCCAATGGGACCACCATCCCCGCGTACGGATGGATCTCACAGAGCCTGAACCTGGGACTGCGCCGCGAATTCACGTGGCGTTTCGCGGTAGCTGACGTCCAGTAACCCATCATCGGGGTGGACCTGCTGTCCTACTACGGTCTCCTCGTCGACTGCAGAAACAACAGCCTCCTCGACGGGGTGACATCACTATCCACGCCAGGCAACACTGCACCATCATCAGTCCCAAGCATGAAAACCATCGCAACCGATGCCACTATAGACAGCCTCCTGGTGGAATTCCCGGAGCTGACCAGGCCAACAGGGGTCCACCGTGAGGTTCGGCACAACAGAACACACCACATCAGGACGACATCGGGCCCACCTGTAGCCTGCCGCCTTGCGGTCGCCATGGCAGAATTCGACGCCATCCTGAGAGACGGAACGGCACGACGCGCTGAGGGACCATGGTCATCTGCTCTTCACCTCCTGCCCAAAAAGGACGGCGGTTGGCGGCCGTGTGGAGATTACCGAGCCCTCAACGCACGCACCATCCCCGACCGTTATCCCATCCGCCACATCCAGGATTACGCCCATCACCTTTCAGGCTGCACCATCTTTTCCAAAATTGACCTCGTGAGAGCTTATCATCAAATCCCCGTTCATCCCGAGGATATTCAAAAATCTGCCATTATTACTCCATGTGGCCTTTTTGAATTCCCCTTCATGTCCTTTGGCTTAAGGAACGCAGCTCAAAGCTTCCAACGCTTCATGGATGAAATCCTGAAAGACCTGGACTTCTGCTTCGCCTATTTAGACGACATCATTGTCTTCAGCCATTCTCCCGAAGAGCACGACAAACGCCTCCGTTCCCTCTTTACCCAACTCAAAACCTACGGAATCCTGTTGAACCCCTCCAAATGTGTTTTCCGAGTCCCGGAAATATCCTTTGTAGGCTACAAGATCTCATCCCACGGTTCCCAGCCTCTCCCGGAACGCATAGCCGATCTTCAAGCCTGTCACCCTCCCAAGACTGTCAGCCAACTCCGACGCTTCTTGGGAGTACTGAACTTCTACAGACGATTCCTCCCCCACGCTGCGTCCATCCAAGCTCCTCTCCACGAAGTCCTTTCCGGCCCCAGGGTCAAGGGTTCTCATCCCGTTTCCTGGACTCCGGCACTCCACACGGCTTTCGACGAGTGTAAAGCAAGCCTCTCTCAACCCGCTCTACTGGCACACCCAGATTCGACAGCTCCACTCGCCCTGGTTACGGACGCTTCAACCTCCGCCATGGGCGCCGTCCTCCAACAAAGGGTTCAAGATGTCTGGCAGCCCCTCGCCTTCTTCTCCAGGAAGCTCAGTCCTGCGCAACAAAAGTATAGCGCATACGACAGGAAGCTCCTGGCGATATACGAGGCTGTTCGACACTTTCGCCACATGCTGGAGGCCCGTCACTTCACCATCCTGACGGACCACAAGCCGCTAACATTCGCCTTCCAGCAGAAGAGGGACAACTGCTCGCCTCGACAGTTTAACCACCTGGACTACATCTCCAAATTTACGACAGACATTCGTCACATATCCGGTCGGGACAACATCGTTGCTGACACGCTGTCCCGTGTAGAGTCCGTCGCCTCACCAGCAACCCCCGAGGCACTAGCAGCAGCTCAGGACGAAGACAAGGAGCTATCCAGCCTCCTGTCAGGGACCACAGCACCGCGGCTGCAGAAAATCCACATCCCAAATACTGCCGTCTCACTCTACTGCGACACGGCCGGAGTAAAACCACGACCTTACGTCCCTTCTCTCCTCCGCCGTCAGGTATTTGACTCCCTTCATTCCCTCAGTCACCCAGGAATCAAGGCTTCGGCTAAGCTCGTCTTCCAACGCTTCGTGTGGCCAGCCATTCAAAAAGACTGCCGCATTTGGGCCCGAGCTTGCCAACCCTGCCAGCGCTCCAAAGTGTCCCGCCACACTGTTACTCCCTTTGGGAACTTTCCCCTCCCGGCTGCTCGTTTTCTCCATATCCACATCGACCTCGTCGGTCCTCTGCCGTCCTCGGCAGGATTTCAATATTGCCTCACTGCAGTGGACCGCTTCACTCACTGGCCAGAAGCCTCCCCTATCCCTGACATCACCGCAGAGACAGTATCACGTGCCCTGCTCTCCGGTTGGTTATCCCGCTTCGATTGCCCGCAGACAGTAACTACAGATCAAGGACGCCAGTTCGAGTCCCAGCTCTTCCACTGTCTGGCCAAGATATGTGGCATCCACCTCTGCCGGACAACCCCCCACCATCCCGCCGCCAATGGCCTCGTGGAACGTTTTCACCGCACAATGAAAGCCGCCATCATGTGCCATGCGGACGAGCAATGGACCGAGGCTCTGCCGTTAGTTCTTCTCGGCATACGCTCGGCCTACAAGGAGGACTTGGAGACATCTGTAGCCGAGCTCGTCTATGGCGAGCCACTTCGTGTCCCCGGAGAGCTCCTGACACCAACCACGCCTACAGTTGAGCCAGCGCACTTCATACGGCAACTACGCCGCCACATGAGCCAGCTTCGCCCGGTCCCGGCAACACGCCACTAATCCCCTGCAACATTCAACCACAGGGATCTGAAAGATGCCACACATGTCTTTCTCCGGCAGGACACCATACGCCGCGCGCTCGAGCCACCATACAGCGGCCCGCACAAAGTGATCGCCCGCATGGAGAAAACATTCAAGATTTCCGTGCGCGGCAAGCAGATCATCGTGTCAGCAGATCGCGTGAAGCCAGCTTACATATTCGCTGAGACGCAATACGGTACCACCAGCAGCAGCGGCAGTGGCACTACATCAGCTCTGCCACATACTGCCCCAGCAGCTGAAATCACACCTCCAACGCGGCCTCCGTGGACTACACGCTGTGGTCGCACTGTCCGCTTTCCAGCACGATTCGACCCCTGAGCACCTTTCTCCGCGATGGGGTGATGTGGGAACATCCCCACAAATGCAAAACGGCCCTTTCCGCGCAGTACAGCGGTAGTCGGTCTCCCCATCACTGCAACAAGCTCTTCACGCCAGCCAATCGCAGACGGGCAGCCCAGCGACGGCCAGGTATAAAAGGCTACATTTCCAGCCAAAAATTGTGCATTCCAGTATTCCGGATCCAGCGTTCAATATCAAGACTCAACGTGCTACAAGCCTCCACGATCGGCTCCCGAGCATCATCCGCCACTCGGCCTGTTAGCAGCATCTACAGCTCGCATCCTGCGGAACGCGCCGCAGTGTCTACCAGCACACACTGCTCGGCACCACAGAGCTGTCCCAGGCTCTCCACCGCGCAATGGGCTGACACTGCACACAACTCGCTCTCACTGCACTGCTTCAGTGAGACCGTTTCTTCACAGGATTAACGTTTGCCGGACCTCACTAACGCGGCCTTTCGCCGCCACACTATCAAAGGAGAAACACGTGTAAATACATTCAACACGGACAACTGTATATAGCAATCATACTGTACATAGCGACGAGGATAAAGACTGACGTTATTGTGTTTACTGTTGTTGTGATTTCACAGTAGCAGCATACAGTAACCCACATACGTGAAAAGGCATTTTGTTGTCAGAAAGAACCTGACGTGCTTATCTTTTGCGACAGATATATTTTTCCACAAATTTGCGTTGAAATTATACAATGAAATATAAGTTAACCAGTGAGACACATATAAAATGAATAGTACATTAAAGCAATAAGAAGTATTAAGAACACGAGACGCGAACGAATGACCAGCTGCTTGTAAATCGAATGCTTTAACACTTCGGGCACAAGGAAACAACCCACCCGATTAAATTGCTTCCAGTGAAAAGGGCGAGATAAATCTTATTTCTTTAATTATTTGCAGTTTCTAATATGAGGTGGTACTGCTTGGTCAGTTCGCTTCGTTGCAAGAATTCTTTTACCTTACAACGTTTCAAACGGATCGGGAAGGATTCGATCTTGAACTGCTCGCGTAACGTGTATGCAGTACACAAGAACACAGTCTTTTGGCAAAACGTAGAGTTTTCAAATTAAACGCGGTGTAACTTTAAGTAACCTCTGAACTTTAAAAGGGTTGGCCCAATTCATAATTGTGTCAGAGCATGTCCCTCTTAACTCCAGAGACCATCAGCTGCAGAGGCACGGAAATACGACTGCACAGTCACGTGGTACGCCAGTTGGCCGTCTTCCGTGGAAATGAAATGGTTGCAACTTAATCGTCGAGTCGTCATAGCGTGAAGCAAGGATTTGGTTTGGACGATCGGGGAATGGGAGTTCGACTGCCGGCTGAAGAAAGCAAATTTCTCTTCTACACAGCGTACGTAATAGATCTGGGACACGACCATTAAATGAGCATTAAAGCCCTTTTTCGGACAATAAATCGGCCGTGCAGAGCCGAGATGCAGACTGCTTCCCTTCACATACGTCTTAATCACGACCTTAACAGTTGGAACAAGTTCGCCTTCACACCTTAGTGAGATTTTATTTTGTGGGCCAATAAAGGAAGGCACAGCTGCCAGTTCGAACTTGCGTCATCACTACAAAGTGCACAGACACGGGCCTTGGTAGGCTGGCGCGTGCCTTCCTGTTTGGGCATTACCGGCCGCGTGGAATGCAAGGTTACATTAGTCACGGTAGGAGTGCTGGCTGCATTGGAATTTTATGTAAATTTGTTTATAGTTTATTTAACGATGTGCGCATTTGCTTCTGTGAAACAGTAAAACGTCTACTGCCAGAGTGGTCAGTGACAATTATTTGGAAATGATGCAAAGGAAGTAGACGTGACCTAATTTGCAGGGCCCTAACTGGGGAATACGACGAAAAATCTAAGAATACACTCTTACCCGACCGTCATTAATATAATGTGACCTTAAATTATAGTTAATCGCCGTCACTACAAAAACTTTGTTACTGCTTCAGGCCAAAACCTCATAGAATTCCTGTGCCTTTGTTTGTCAGCTTTTGTAACTTGGGAGTGATGCCCACGGGGTTGATAATGCCGATCTCTGAGGTCAAACTGCACAACTGTGATGCCTCGCGGGGCTACTCACAGCCGTGGCGATGCTGTGCAGTGTCCAGTGTACTAACGACACAACGAATTCTGTGAACTGGACTCCTTCTTGTGAAGCTAAGAGTTCCGCAGCTAGTCAGAAATTCCCCCAATTTTATGGAACCTGGAGGCTCATAACTGGATTCACAATATTTCGCCACTTGTCCCTATCCCAAGCCGGCTAAATCCAATCCAAGCCCTATCATCCTATTCCTCTGAGATCTTTTGTAAGGTTATCCTCGCATATAACAAAGTTCGTCTGACAATTTCATTTTTGCGGCCGAAACTCACGACATACGCTCCTGTTGTGGCTTTAAAATAGCCGAATCGATTGGCACATGATACCTGCGCTCTTCTCGTGTATTACGCAGCTTCGAATGGTAATTCTTTACCCACGTTTCGGGACAACGTGTCGGTCTCACCCTAAGGGTCAGGAAGTCCGACCCTTGAAGATGGGACCTACGCGTTGTCCCGAAACGTCGGTAAAGGATTATCATTCGACGCTGCATAATACCCCAGACGAGCGCAAATCTCATCAATATCGCGGCGGAAGCCTGAAATCACGGATTATGGACACGTCATTACGGTGATATTAAATATCACATAAACGAGGACTGGCTTTCTCCGGTCCAAGGCAGTGCGGTCGCATGCCCTTGTGAACACCGTAAAGGTCTTTCGTGTTTTATGGAAGGCGATACACTTAGCGACTATTGACTGCTCGAGAATGATTTTTTGGCCTTGCTGAACGCAGTTTTCTAACACCTTGAGGTGTCGCATGAGAACAAAGGAGTTTGGAACATGTGCGCGATATCTGCTGGCCATAGTATGAACTTCGTACCACGGGGAACTGTGATCGGGAACAATTCGTGCCTGAAATACTATGATGACCACGGATTCGATTTAGATTTTTACCCCTTACTCTAAATCCACTTGTACTACTGTTTATCCTTTCTAAGAGACTATCTGATACCAGAAATATCGATTGAACAAAAGCGCCTATGCAGTTATCTAATAAATCCTTTTAAGATATGTGTCTTATTTAATAGTTGGAAATTAGCAAATCAAAATTACGCAACGAAATAATAAAGAGCAGTTTAAAGCTTGGGGAGTGTGCGCCACCATTTAGTTGCGGTTCTCTTATTTCCTTCATTCCTGCCGGAAAATGTAAATATTAACACATAGAGAACTTTAATTTCATCTGTCAGATAGGGGCGTGAAACTTAGTGTTTCATTTAATGAACAATAGCAAGAATAACAAGAAAAAATACAATAAATAAAAATAGGCCACATTTACATACAGCGGAAAACAAAAGAAATTAATCACAACTATTTAAGGACGCCAGTCTGGGAATTGCATTCAAAACCAATAACACAATTGGGAAAATACAAAAAAGAAAAAATACACATAAGTACAATCTAAGTGGAATATACCAGTAAAACTGTCATGACTGCCTCAAGAAAAACGTAGGGCAAACTGAAGTACGTTGTCAACAATGTTTAAGGAACTTATATACTCCATCACAGACAACAAAATCAATCCAAACTATGCCAAACACATTCTAGAAGAAAACTATTACTACGAGAACATTGATAACGCATTGAGTACACTGCACATCACGAACAAAACAAAATAAACGAACACAGTAGAAAAATTCTATATCTACGACCTCAGCAAAAAGGATCAGCAATTAACGTGAGCCACACGATCACCAGCAACCAAATTTTCGACAGATGCATTCAACAATACGCAGGCAATGACATCCTAGGAACACCTACTTTCAAGCTACCCACCGAACAGGTAACACGATCATGGTACCACACCACAGGGTAGAACAGTTACAGGACCGATAGAGAATGTAAGTAAAGAAATCGTGTAAAAAAAGAAAGAATAATGTAAGAATCGTCGGTCATGTATTCAGCCAAAGCAGGTAGCATCAGAGAAAGTAGGCACAAGGATGCGCCTCGCACGAAACACAAACAAGGAAAGCAGGATAAAAACCGTAACCTCGAATTCGCTGAACGCAAAGGAGCGGAACTACAAACATAGCAATGCAGCATTACACATACCGTCTCCCTTCGATTTTGAAATAGTATTTGAGCATGACCTGCATAGTTCGAAGAACGTTGTAATTATTTGTAAATGTTTGTGAAACAAATATTTTTGTGCTGACAGAAGAAACGCTAGAATTTTCGGTTGAAATTCATCAGGGACAACAACAGGATGTCAACACTGAAGATTTAAAATTAAGGATAAACATAATTTGAGGGTGTCAGAGGGTGCAAGAAGAATTGGACCTAGGAGAAAGTAACTAAGGGGAGGATGAAAAAATTGCTAATGAGGAGCTCATAATTGGTACTGTGCAGCCAATACATTAGAAGGTTGAGTTTGGCAGGTCAGTTTGGAATGGGAGAGGGCGAATGAATGCAGAAAAGCTTGAACTGTAAATATCGCTTGGCAGACCTGGGTGTGGATGAGAAGATATTATTAAAATAGAATTTAAACGAGGTTCAGAGACTGCGGACTGGATTCATAATTATAGGGTGTCATTGGTGGGTTCTTGTGAGTGAACATGGTAATGATCCTATAAAGGGGGGGAGAATTTCTTGTCCATGTAAGTGACTACATCTGCGTCGTGGAATTACTAAGGTAGTTGCTCTTTTGCCTTTGTTACCTTTTAGATTACATAGATGAAGCCAACTATAAAGGGAAGGCGGACAATTATGAGGCAGTTCCATTTGTGCTACAATGATCTGTGTAAGAGGCAGAGTGTGATGCCATTGGCTGCTGTTATGGCACATCAGAAGAAAAACATGTTGCGTCTCAGTGGTGACAGACTCACATATGAGGAGTGGGTACCAGTTCTTCATGCACTGAGCCTGGACAACAGCTTGCATTTTATTGGTGTGCATAGCACGCATGCTGCGAAGACTGGTAATAGTGTTTATGCACATTATGCATACACATAGGTTAAGAAATGCAGTGAACTTGTACTTTTTATTTCTTGTGTCTTTTAAAACTCCTGTCATTGGTAAGGATCAAATGCTGTGGGACATCAGTAATGCAACTTTTTAATTAAAAACAGATGCTCTTTTTAGGCTACATGTTCCACCTTAAATGCAAGCCGCAATTAGTGCAGTTTTAGAAAAGTATATATTGTTTAGTCAGATTGATCCCCTATTGTATTTGACCCTTATATTATCCACAAAACAGGGTGTCTCCTATCAACATTATTACTGTGTCGTTTTGTGTGGCTGTGAACCTTGTTTTGTATGTTAAGAGAAGGGTACAGATTGAGGGTGTCTGAGAAATGGGTGTTGGAGGACAGAGAGTGATAGGAGTGCAGAGAAAAATTCATGATGAGGAGTTTGGATAGGGCAACATGTGCATAGTGTATCCACATGGGTAGGCTTACAAAGCTGTGTACTGTAAGATGAAGCAGTGGACGTCTGGCTATGTTGAGCATTGCTAGTTACTTGTATGCGGCTGCAGCTTGTTCACAACCCACAATTATATGCTTCCTGTTACCTTTCAACCCAGAGGTTCGCCACAGAATTACTCTGCTGGTGAGCCAGTTCAGTCCAGTTCAGCCTCATTTGTGACTTCGTCTCCAAAGTTCCTTGATGAGTGAAATTTTGTCATGTTTTTTGTTGTGCCCATGCATACCGCTTGTCCTGTACATCTTTAATCCTGTAACAGGTTTAGGTTAAGAGCATAAATATTGAAGAGCAGTTATCATTAGGTAATTTTTCCTATTTCCCTTTTGCCACAGGAGCTGGGATAGCTCAGTTGGTATAGCGACTTGGCCATGGGTTGGGTGGCCTGGGGTTTGAATCCTGGCAGAGGTAAAAGATTTTTATTTCCTCCAAAATGTTCAGACTACATGTTGGGCCCACACAGTCTCCTAGTCAGTGGACACCAGGGGCTCGTCTTGCGGGTGTGAAAAACATATGGTGCTGTACCTCTTGTTCCCACATACGCTTTAATATCATGATGCTTAATTCAGCACAGGGACAGTGTATTTAACTTTGTCTTGTCAACTGTAGCTCTTTGCATGTGTGACAATGCTTTAACATGGTTGTATTTTATTATTATACACATGGCAGTTGTTATGTTGGCCTGAATGTCCATAATTGTTGATACAAAGCATGTTCAAGAGGTAAGATTCCGTTAGTGATAAATTTGAATGGTAAGTCTTTACAGTGTTAAGTGTAGCGCATGTATTTCACTGTAGTATTGTAATTTTTCATCATAATCCCCAAACATATTGGTACATTTATTCCAAATTGGAATGAGTTTAAAAATCCTGATACCAGCCATTTTCAATTCCTCATTATTGCTGAATTGACAGTGTCACACATGCTGTTTCAGCGGCCCAAACTACATTCCATCTTATTTTGTTTGAGCAGTGAAATTTTGTGCAAATCTCATCACTAGTCAACAGCCCAGTTTTATGGCAATGGAATTTTTTAAACTTGTGACAAAATGGGACAAGTGTATCAACAGTGTAGTCAGGGATAATGTTGAAAAATAATGGTACAAGAGTGGAATCAGCTACATTTATTATTGTAGTTACTTCTCATTTAATTGTTATGACCTAGGGAAACTTGCCTTTTGAACATTGTTTGTATAGCTGAAATTAAACGAACAGGAACGATGTGTAATATGTGTGAGCCCAGTACTACCTATGCATGTCTGAACCATAGCAATGGAGGATATGGCAACTGAATCTAGAGTCCGTGCACTTCGTCGGGTTCCGTTGCTGCAGACACGCTACATTCTGTTCCTGCTTATGAAGGCAGTCCGAACGTGTATGTGCCACACTGAGGCACTCACTTCCGTGGAACTTGAGGGCCTGCCACTTGCACCACATTACCTGAGTGAGCTTGTCAAGGTGAGGCCCAGTCCTGGGTGGACCCACTGTCACCAGTATAATATCATTGCCTCTTCCTTACCAAGTTTAAACTCAGCAGGTAAGATGGCATTAACCAAGACAGTAGTGCGTTTTAGCAGCTTTACTTAATGGACAAGGTGTGTCTGCAGCTGGGATAGATTAGTCAGTATAGTGTCTACACTATGGGCTGGATGATCCAGGGTTCGAATCCCAGCGAGGACAGTAGATGTTTCTGTTCCCTGGGGCAGCATGTTCCTCTGTATCACATCAAACAAAACTGTTTAGCTGTTAGCTAAAACTTAATAAATAAATGGCACATCAATGTGAGTGTTAGAAAACCAAAGCTTGAAAGTCATAATATGGAAGTAAGTTTATTTATTTGCTTATTCCTATCCCAAGTAAGTTTATTTATTTGCTTATTCCTATCGCCTGGTGTGCTGAATCATTGGTTCTCAAAGTGTGATCCTTCTACCCCTAGGGGCCCACCAGGCCTGGTCAGGATCTGTGAGGTTGTTGTCTTCCTAAAGTAAGTTAGAAGGAAAACAATATTGTGTTGAAGTGTTTTAAATAATTTACAAAATTTGTATACCTGAAGCAAGCGATATAACACAATGTAGGCTTTGCTGCATGAAACATACAGCTTTTTCTTTTAGGTTTTCATTACTCATGGTTCTGTTATCATGACTGCTAGGAGCGTCATAGCTTTTGTAATGAATTTTACATTTTGTTGCTTGTTTGTAATTAGTTGAAATTTAAATGTTGCCATGAATTGTGCTTTAAGTGTCCAGGGCCTCCAAATTTACATAATTTTGGGGAGGGTTTGCACAATTAGTGGGACTTTGTAAGGGGTCTGCAGTACCAGAAAGTCAGAGACACACTGCTGTAGGTGATAGACTTCCATCTTTTGCTCAGAGGAAGGCTGTTCTGTGTTGAAATTGTGCTGTTGTTAACAAAGCTGTGTTCTGACATGTCTGGATTGTGCTGTTGACCCAGTAACAAAATGTCATCCATGCCTGTGTGTGAGATCACTAGGGTCATTGCAGGGTATGCAAAGCTGTAGGTCACTTCAGCACATCTCACTGCGTCGCAGTGCGATTGGGGATGAGGGCTGCCAACTAATTTGCCGTGCAACTAAGTTGCTTACCAGTGTACAAAGTGTGGATCTTTCCAGCTGTGGCGTTAGTGCTGAGGGTGTACTGGCAGTGGTGGAGATGTTGAAGGTGAGTTGTTGGGTATGGTCTGTCCAGTTTTTGTTCTCACACAGATACAGTCCGACCTGTAATACTACCAGTTGTACTTTGGTTTTTCCCTGTCAGTATCATTCCACCAATGGTCCATACTCATTCATTTATCTATCAGCGATGCTGTGTGATCTTGGCAATTAGCAGCATTGTTAAGTAAAACACAAACACACACAGCTTTTATTCCTACTGATACACTGCCCTGCAGCTACTTCCAGCCCGTCAGGCAGCCTACACCATTGTTATCACTAGCAACAGAATGGCTAGATGACAGATGACTGTGTGGAGGGATGGGGGGGGGGGAAGTTCAGTGGTTTGAGGGAAGTTTGAGGGTGGTGGGGTTTGATCCATCTGACTTCTTTGTATGATCTTGTTAGAGGTCCATGCAATTTGATTACAACATTGAAGGATAATAAAATAGATTTAATAATACCACAGTAGAAATCTTAAAATGGGGGATAAGAGAGTGGGGAATGTAGTAAGTTCTGGCAATACCTGCCTGCCTGCTTGCATGCGTGCGTGTGTGCACACATACACAAACACATTCATATACATGTAACTAATCACATAAATATGGTAACTTCTGTCAGTGCATGTCGTCGTAATAACATAAATATGGTTAACTTCTGGCAGTGCATGATGTGAGTAATCACATAAATATGGTAACTACTGGCAGTGCATGACATTATGAGTAATAACATAAGCATGGTTAACTTCTGTCAGTGCATGACATTGTGAGTAATAACATAAATATGGTTAACTTCTGGCAATGCATGATGTGAGTAATCACATAAATATGGTAACTACTGGCAGTGCATGACATTGTGAGTAATAACATAAGTATGGTTAACTTCTGTCAGTGCATGACATTGTGAGTAATAACATAAGTATGGTTAACTTCTGTCAGTGCATGACATTGTGAGTAATAACATAAGTATGGTTAACTTCTGGCAGTGCATGACATTGTGAGTAATAACATAAGTATGGTTAACTTCTGGCAGTGCATGACATTGAAACTAACCACATAAATATTTGAAGTTTTCTACACTAGTGTGAAGTACTCTTGGAATGAACAGAGGTCAGAATATTAACTTTACAGAATCAAAACATTTTATATACATTGTATGGGGTTTATGTATCAAGTGTAGAACGTTGTGTTCCCTTGTTTAGATAAGAGCCATGTATGTAATCACAGAGCCTCTCCAGTAGCTTATTAAAACTGATCAGTTGTCACCAATGTAAACAAGCAATATATCCTAACAATCAGAAGCTTGTACATCAGACAAAACAGTTTCATACCACTGCATTTGTTTTATGTTATCTGACAACAGGTAGTGGGTCTGAATCTCGGTTTGGGCAGGTGTTTCTCACTAAGATTGAAAGAATAAAGTGAAAGGGAAAGGCACTGTTGTCACTGTACATGCCATCAACGCTTATCAATGGGAATGGAGATGTAGTTCCATTCATTCTTAACCCTGGCAGTAGATGGAGTGAGAGGTCAGCTTCATGCTGTCATCAGTACGCACTGAATATCAAGCTGGGTGGTCACTGGACCCAGTCTGGACAGGTTGAGAAGGGACAAAATCCCTTGCCCTCACCAGGAATCAAACCCCAGATTATTTGGCCTGTAGCATAGTTACAATACTGACTAAATTGTCCCAGCTCCAAAGCAAATAATGTTGACGTTATGAACTTTTTTCAGTACCAAAAGATCCAGCGATACAGTGAGATTTGGAGGCATACATTGCGTGACCAAGAGCCAAATCCGGACTGTCTGCCTGGCGTTCGCAGAGTCACTCTCAACCACAACATAAACATTGGTGACAGAGGGGCTGTGCATCTCATGGATGTATTGAGGGATGACGTCTTTCTGAAAGGTGAGAAGTGCATGAAGCACTGTACTGACACTGGGCATAGTCATACCTGTCACTGTTAATTCACAGCACTGAGTGGGGTGTGCTGTGGCTCATGCTGGCTTGCAAATGCAGGGACCTGGGCTCAATCTCACGCCAGTCCATGTGGGGTTTGTGGTGGACATAGTGATGCTGGGACAGGTTTTTCTTCCAGTGCTTCAGTTTTCCCATGTCAGTATTTTTCCACCAGTCCTCCATACTTGTTCATTTATCTATCACTGACACTATATATCTTGACAATTGGCAGTGTTAAGTAACACACTTAAACATATACAACATTGAGACTTCAGGTTGTGATCTTGTGGGCCTGCAGTGTGTTTGGTACACACCCACCAGACTGCATGGTGTTATACTCAGAGGACTGCAAACCTGACAGTATGCATTATGTTTAAATTGTAACAGGGGATATGTGGTTGTGTTGGTAGCACTGGATGTGCAGAACTGTGGGGTTGGCAACACTGGTGGCAAGGCAGCACTGGAAATGCTCCATTCCAATATGAGTCTGGAAATTGTGGATCTGCGTGGGAACCAGAACATCAACTCTGAACTAATGATCCAGATAATGCAACAGTTGCACGTCAACAACAAAGGTGTCCCACCGAAGGTATGGCAGACTGACTGCATCTGATGGGAGTGTATGGATTGGTGGCATTGCCACTCCATGCGAGTTTGAGTTCTCCACAGTGGTGCAGTTGAGGTTTCTGGTCTTCTGGGATGTGATGCTGCATCGCTGGGTAAGTGGTTCCCAACATTCGTTTCAAATGTTGGCAGTCACTGACCTAGTAATGCTGTGTCATATCCCAGAAGATAGGAATCATCAATTGCCACTCCATATGTGAGAGTTCCAATTTGTATCTGCTCCTCTTCTGGTTTCCTGAATCCCACAATCAGATGCTGTAAGAGTTAGCATGACATCTTTGTAGTAACTGCCATACTGTTGTAGTGTTCACTAATTTCATGCTCTTCGCTGCTTTATTTCTGTTGAATTTTTTTATGCTACGTCTAACATCCTTGGAACTGGTTTGTTCATTCAGAGGCGTCCTTTAGTTTCTGTTGAGTTTTTTATAGCATTTTCTCCTGGGTTGCATTAATTGACCCTCTTTATAGCACTGGAGAAGTTGCAATGTGCCTTATTGTATATATACATATATGGAATTTGTTGTACTGGTGTGTAGTGCGATTTATACCAAATTAACAACCAGCTTGCAACAAAGGGTTAACTGCTGCAGTAGGCAAAATGATACGCTGATTTATATTGCAACTTGCACCTGCATAATTCCAGCACTATAAAAGGGTAGGTTATCATACACAGATGACACTGTGAAAATCCTCAGTATAAACCAAAGGAAGTTCCTGAAGATCAACCAAGAGTCATGGTATAAAAGCTACAACAGAAACAAATAGTGAACATGGTCTAACCACTGTCACATACTGGTAGTTGTCTTGTCACATAACCCCTACAGAGTGGCATTATACAGCCATTAATCTTTCTGAGATAAACCTTTCCAAGTCATTACAGACTGTGGTATATGTGTCAGTCTGGTTCAGAGATTTGGCATGCCTGTCTTATGGCAGATGACTTGCAGTATGTTCTGGCTACACTGTTCCGGTCAGTTTATAGCATCGATTCTTTTCAAAAACATAATAAATAGCAGCTAGAATAATTTTTTATGCACAGTCAAGTCCAGATGGTTGTCCATTAATTTGGAATGATAAAACTGTCGTGCACATCAGAATCAGTTGTCAGTGTTAAATGTCTGTTTGGTTCCAAGAACTAATGAAACATCAGTAACAAAGTATAAAACAACCTCAGAAAGCACTGAAGATTGTTTTTAATAAACTACGTATTCCTTTTGGAAGCATAAAACACATTAAATGATTGAAGGAGCATCTCATTCCATAAAGCATGAGAGCAGTCAACCACATGTGTTGAAAGAATGAGCTTGACTGAGCTGAGAGTGATCTGTGCAATAACAAGAGTGGGGAAGGTGACCGACTAGTCACATGATCTCATCCTGGTTGTTCGGTACCAGTCCCGAAACGTTGAAGGAGTGGTATTAAAATGGGTGATCACAAAACATTCAAATCCTGAACATTCAAGATGCACAAATTTTGAGGCTGTACTGTATTTGTACTGCAATGTGTGTAGGCAGACACGCTGACATGCGGCAGTGTGATCTTTCCCTTGTGTATGCATGTGGTAACAGGACATTGCTCTCTGTGTTTCAGTATCACTGGCTGCAGTTGGCACATAAACCCCTCAGACCAAAGCTGCATATTTGCCCCAAATCACAACCATCAGTCAAGAAAACTTCTTCCTCGTGCTGCATGGAGCTTGAGAAGGCAAAGTAAGTTGTCACGTGCTTCGACGGAACCTTCGTATGTGGTCACCACCAATTCATCATTCAGATTCTGGTTTTGCTCAGTTTGTGCACACAAGTTACCTGACAGGCTTGTTTGTCTTTCATGTTACTAGAGTGGAGTGATGTTTGTGAGGCTCAGTACCTTATGTTATACCTGTCAGCAGTTGAATGAGGGTGGACAGGCAGGTCTCATTGTTAAGGTCCAAGTCTTCTGGGATGTGGCAGTATGAGGTTGGATGAGTAGCTGTGGATGTTTGTAGGGTCTTGAAGGTCAGGCAGTCCAAGAAGAGTGCATTGCTTGACCCTGAAGATGAAGACACTGTGATCCTTCCAAATAAAAGCAAGTGCTTTCAAATGAGATAAAATCACACGCTAGAAGGCTTGGTTCTTCACAGTGCCACTGTAAGAACCTAAAATTTGGCAGATTTTGTTGCATTACAGGCAGCAGATACGGTGGATGTCACAGCAGCTCAGCAGTGAGGCTGTGAAGTGCAGGCAGATGGAAGAAAAGAACGTGGCTCTGCAGCTTCACCTGGAGGATCTCCTGGGGCATAACTATGTGTTGGTGGAGAAACAGACCATGACCGCGATACAGGAATCCTTCAGTGACTTCCAGAAATTCATACAGAAACTGCGCAACGTGGGGTATGACCTCCACATTAGTTGTTTTCTCCTCCTCCTCCTCCTCCTCTTATCTCACTTTGTACTTTCTGTAGAATGCCTGACAATGCACTGTGTTATGTCAGTTGGTAGACCTACTGCCAAGCCATGTAACACATGTAATTTAAAAAAGTGTGATTTTAAGGTATGGGGAGAGTGGGTGCAGGCAAAAAGAATATTCCTAAGCTGTATATCGGACTATTATCAGAAAATTGTTAGAACTTGCTTTATGCTATTCATACTGTGCATTTTCTTACAATCACCACATTGTGAGCTGTTATAAAGGACCCTTACATGTTGCAGCACTAAGGTGCCCTCATCAGGGGGCTCTTCAGTATAAAGGAATGTAGGTCCAACACTGTAAAGGTGACACAAAAACTAGATTGGTGTGTTGGGTCTGCATTCCTTTTTATTGAATGGTCCCTGATGCTGGCATCTTGGTGCTGAAACATGTAGGGTTTTTTTATAATAGCTTATGAATGTGTTTTATTGAGTGCACGAGTTGGTTGATATGGTGACTGTTAAAACTTAATGTGAAGTTTTTTCTGTTAAAAGAGCAAAGTCACCACATCTTGCAAGTGCCTGTGTTCTGTGTACATCTTGCAATATTATAAGTTCCACTCTGGCTAGAACCTGCCATACATAATACAGACAGCTTCATAATTGCCACATCTGTAAACGAGAGAATGCTTATGATATTTGAGGTTCTCACAAGGGTGTTGCCGAACATGTTGGTCTTCTGGGACGCAGCACTGTGTCTTTGGGCAAGTAGTTACTGACATTTCAGAAGATCGTGACACCTTCATCTTGAGGATCAAACCATCCTTGACCTTGAAGATGGAGGCACTACAGCCCTTCAAAATGTCAGAAATTGTTAACCCTGTGACACAGTGGCACATCCCAGAAGACTTGAATCTTCAAGAGAATGCTCCATTTACTCTCCACAGCCATGACAAGGCCTAGGCGATTGAAGCACTTGCCTCAGGCATGCAAAGCTAATAGGCATAGAAGAAATACGTTAAATTTGCATCTGTTGTCCCATGACTAGACTGAATGGTGTGCTGTCTTATTTCTTGTATATTTACCTTTCTACAAACAAACGAAACTGGTATGAAAGTACATGGGAACAAGGTTCCATATCCTTGCCTTGGGTGAAAAATAATTTAGTAACAGCTCTGACACTGTATATGATCTGTGAAAGTACAAAATTCCATTTCACATTCACATTCACATCAAGTCACATTTCGCAGATCCATCATCTCACCCACAGGCACTGGATATGAAACTTGTCACTTGTTACATTACATGATGGCAAGCAGTTATAAGTCATCGAAATATACGATTCGAGTCTCACATTACTCAGGACAATTAATAATCACAGAAGTATGCATATAAAATCAAAATTGACACATATCATAACTAATCAACAGATAAACAATGTTCAAAGGATTAGAAGATAATGAATACATAGTACAACATTGATAAAAGCCAGGAAGAAACACATTAAAAAAATAAAAAACACAATTCAAACACCATTTACATGAGGATGTCTTGATTGTACAATTAATTCTTCTGCAGAATAGAAAGAATGTGTTTGCAGATAGCTTCGTAACGCAATCCTAAATTGCTTTTTATCATTTTTTAGGTTTATAATATTAATGGGTAAACTATTGAATAATTTTATACCTGAATAGTATACACCTCTCTGATAAGATGAAAGATTGGCTATAGGTCTATGCAGTTGAGCACTATTCCTTGTATTAATCCCATGTACGGAGGAATTTGTCTGAAACTTTTCCAAATTGTTGATAACAAACATGATAAGTGCAAATATGTATACACATGGTATAGGTAATATGTTGAGCTTTCTGAACAGTCCTCTACATGTATGTCTAGGACCCACTCCCACCATTATTCTTATTATTTTCTTTTGCAAGACAGAAACCTTATGACTACCTGATGCGTTTCCCCAGTATATTATTCCATACTTCACCAACGAGTGACAGACAGTATGCATAGTAAACAGTTTTAAGATCATCGATATTCAATATATAATACAATTTTCTCATTAGAAAACAAACAGTGCTCAGTTTGTGAAGTAAAAGATCTATATGTCCTTTACATGTCAAATGATTGTCTAGTTGCAGACCAAGAAACTTTATCGTCTCAGCTTCTGAGAAACTTTTATCATTGACCATTAAGTTTAATGGATAACATGTAGCTGTAGTTGGAGTAAATTTTATTATATTTGTTTTGTCAATATTTAGTGCAAACTGTTTATCCTGAAACCATTTAAACATGTGACACATAAGTATATCAAGTTTGAGTTTTAAATCACAATAGTTTTTGGTAGTGAAGAGAATACTGGTGTCATCTGCATACATTATAATTTCAGAAATTTTATGTATTTCCAAAGGAAAATCATTTATATATATATTAAAAAGTAAGGGTCCCAACACTGAACCCTGAGGCACACCGCATGTCACAGTTTCCCAGTTGGAATAGAATTTATCATTTATATATTTTAATTCAACTCTTTGCCTTTTATGTTGCAGGTAAGACTTAAACCAGTCCAATATTACACCTTGTACACCATAATACTGCAGTTTCATTAGCAGAAGTTTGTGGTTAACACTATCGAAAGCCTTAGCTATATCACAAAATATGCCAGTTACATACTCTTTATTATTCCATGCACTGAGAATTACATTTGTAAGTTTATAGATTACATCTTCAGGTGATAAACCAGTTCGAAATCCAAACTGTTCTGGAAGTAGTATTTTATGAGATTCAATATGGTAACTAAGTTTTCGGAAAATCACTGTTTCAAATACTTTTGCAAATCCAGTTACTAAAGATATAGGTCTATAACTATTTATGAGTGACCTGTCAGCCTTTTTGTAATTGGTTTAATAATAGCATACTTCAACCTTTCGGGATATACACCAGAGAATAGTGATTTATTAAATATATAAGCCAATGGTTTGCTGACTTTTTCTTTGCATAATTTCAATATCTTGTTAGATATACCATCATAACCGGAAGAGTGTTTAGACTTTAATGACATAATTGCTCTAATTATTTCAGTTTCAGTAACAGGACTTATCTTCATTTTTGGAAAACCATTCAGAAAATAGGTCTATAAATAAGACATTGCAGAATGAACATCCGCATTCTTTATATTCATATATTCTGTTAAAGTTATGAAGTATTTACTAAAAGTCTGAGCTGCGTCATCAAAATTTATTTTTTTACTATTATTTTGGAAAATTTTTGGTAAGCGATCCTTGATTTTGTTTTTTCCTGCTTCAACGTCAATGATTTTCCATGTAGTTTTAATTTTATTATCGGAGGATGATATTAGCTGTTTCTAATATTTCTTTTTGGCCTCCCTAATTACATTCTTTAATATAGAGCAGTAGCATTTATAATATAACTTAAACAGTTGATTGTTATTATTTCTAGTAAGAGTATAAAGGCTTTCCTTGCATCTACATGAGGTTCGAATTCCAGTAGTTATCCAGCCATTATTCTTGTGTTTCATTGTTACATTTTTAATAGGGAAAGAAGACTCACATACAAGTAAGTAGGTTTGTATGAACAGGTTAAATATTTTATTTACATCATTAAGTTCATATATACCATCCCAGGATTCATTTGTTCAATTATATAGAAATTCTGCAGTTGAGTTTTTATTCACAAGTCTTGTTATAATTCTATTTGTTGTTTGTCTTTCCAAATTAAGATTTGTTTAGCAAGACAAGACATTGAGCATCATAATCAGATAATCCGTTGGAAATAGATGTCACTTTGAAAGAATTAATTCGGACCCTATCAATAAAAATATTATCAATTGCAGTACTTGTATTCTTACCAATTCTAGTTGGAAACTCAACAATGTGAAAGATATTATAGGATTGCATCAACAAAGCTAAATGCAACTTACGTCCACCATCCTCTAAAAAGTTTACATTGAAGTTTCCACATAATATGAATTCAATTTTAGATTTATATAATGATTTCAATTCAGTATCTAAAGTGTTTACAAAATGATCAAAATTTCCACTGAGCGATCTGTATATACACAATACAATAATATTAGTGTTTCTTGTTGTAATCTTAATTGTTCAGATTTCTATACTCATTTCATCACAGAATTGTGTTACATTAATAGTGGTAAAATTTAGATCTGATCTGACATATATGCAGACACCTCCACCGTGATGACTCTTATGGGCATAACTTGATCCCAGAACATAATTCTCAATATTAATGAATGATAAGTTCTGGCTAGATAAATGATGTTCAGATAGACAAATTAAATGTGGGTTTATATTAGTGCTTACTATGGAACATAACAACTCATCACTTTTACTACCAAGCCCTCTGATATTTTGATGAATCACAATTAGTGTATCATTTACATGCGTTGTATCTTTTGTAAACGCCTGGCTTGGTTTTATTCCCATAAAAAATCTTCACTTCTAATTGGTTGTCTTCTTTTCCTTCTAATACTATGTTCAATTTCTTGATCTGGGTTGTTAGAATGATTGGTTTTGCATCTCATTGAGTCCTTCTGATGTCCATCATTGCCATTATGCAGGTTTGCATTATCACATAGTGGTATACTAGCAATACTTTTATCTTGGGGTACACTTTCTGGTTGATCAGAGCCAACACTTTCATCACTTATTACTGCCTCCTGGTTAAGGTGATCAGTTACATTGTTTTCGCAGGACATGGGTATAATATCAGTTTTTGCTTGCAAACCGACTGTTTCTTGTATTACAGTTGTTAAGTTCTTTGACATTGTCTCTTTTCCTCTAATATTCAAGTGTAATCCGTGTCATGTGAAGAACTTTCTTTCTGTCACAGTACTCACCAAAGTCACCCTGTTCAGGTGCTTTGCTACTTTAATTAATTTTCTGTTGTACATCTTTACCTCTGTATTTACACGTGAGTTATCATCCAAATCAAATCTATGTGGAACAGTAATTACTATACAATTAGTCTGTTGATTTCTCCTCAAATAGTTAATTTCTTGGGTAAATCCCTTAGCTGCGTTATTTTTTGATACATCATTTGCTCCTCCCCAGAAAACAAGCACATCATTCTTTGTTAATTTGTTCAGTTCTTCTCTAGTAGTACTGACCAGCTCTGATACACTGGCATTTGGCTTCACAAAACCCATTATATCGCATGTGTCACCTAGTTTTTGCCTGAGCTCACTTGAAAGGCTTTTTATGTGGCTGTCACCAATTAGCACGATTTTGTGTTGTCCTTTTTGTTCTTTCATTCTGTGCCTTATATTATTTTCGTTTATCATTAAGTGTGGATTAGCATAAGAGAAAGTATTTCCAGATGTTTGTGTACTTTGATTATATTTTGCCCTCTTTTCTTCTCGGATACTTTGTGAGTTTATGATCATTGGTATTATTCGTGTTACTACTTCTTTTCTTCTCTCGTTTGATTTGAGGTTGGTTTTAGTATTTAAAACAGCTTCAGCATAACTTTTCTTTGGTTCTAAAGCCTCTTCATTTTGTGATTTACTTCTTCGGATCATTGATTCTTTTTCAAGCTTTGTAACTATAGTTAACAACGCTTGACAAACCCAAGGGTGAAGAGCCATATTACATAATCCCAGTAATTCATTCATATCTAACTCAATGTCTAATAAGTTTTTACCATTTAAGTTGCCATTTAAGTTCATTAAATCACTATTCACGTCACTATTTTCAACACATACTTCATTTCTCTTGTTCATATATTTATTATCTTTTGCTTCTTTATTAGCACACACACTACACACACCATCATTATTATTTGGCAACCTATGTTGCTCCATCGTTTATTGGCAGTAAGTTAATAAAGTAAATAGAGATTTCATGCAGTTGCATGCAGCATAGAAACCATCAACAATAGTACAGTATATGTCACATGATAATGGGACCCTCATTTCTGCCATGTCCCCATTCATTGTAATTCATACAAGAGCAGAACAGCCAGTTCAACATCCATAGTGCAGCTTATTACCAATAGTAAAGAGAATTGTAGGTTTCAGGCCTGCATGGTGGTTGTTGTTCAAATGATGGTTGTTTTTGGCATTTTCACACCATGTAGTTGGGGTTTGTTCCAGTGTTTCAGAGGGATGTACTAGATCCATCTTAGGGTGACAAACTCTGTTTTAGGTGGACACCAAAACAGTTCTGATGGCCGAATTCCCTCAAACCTTCCTGCATAACTGACACGTTCCTTCCTCACACTTACTTTCAGCATCCCCCTGAACGAGAGTCTGTCTCCTTGAGGGTGGAGGAAATGTTCCTTCAGAATGTCTGAACATGGTACAGAAACCCCTAAGAGGTCACCATTTCAACAAAGAGAACAGTCTTTTATCTTGGTTAATGTTTGAAAATGCAGCATGTTTCCCTTTCTGTTCTTCTGCAGTATTGATAGTGTCACTTTTTTCAGCCTCGGTGAACTTCTGGATGCAGATGTTTTGGACTTGTTAGAAAACCTTGAAACAGACCACAAGCAGCATCTGTCATTCCTTATCAGGAAGCTGTGCAGCAATCCTGCAGTGCATAGCAAGTCCAATCATACTGACCTGCAGGAAGTCTTCAGGGCATCCTCCATGTTACGAGATGTCAGTATGGACAGTCAGCAGCTAGTGCAGCATGGGGGAATGGGCATGAGGGACTCAGCTTCTGTCAGGGTATAAGTTAAACAAAACATGACACTCAACTCTTTTCATTCTCATTCCCATGACCAGTGTATTTGACAGATGTGCCAATAGTTGTGCACTGTACAAGGGGCCAAATGAATAATTATACTGCATCCATGACTGGTTTGTTTGGCAAACATTCGTAGTCACGCGCACTTTCCAAATGTTTGCGTGGTTACCATTATTGCATTCCCGTGACTTGTGTACTTCGAGACTCAATGTGCCAAATAATACTGACTGTCTGCACGCACACAACTCACTTGTGTGCTTGTCAAGTATAAATAAATCATGGGAATGCAACAACATATTTCAACTGGATAAGGAGACACATTGGTCATACCTGTGACTAATATCACATGTACAGACACTTGGCAGGAAACCCAGCAATTTCCCAATATGTGTGGAAGTGCATCATTCCTATAACATGGCAAGCATCCGTGACAAATGTTTGTCAAACATACCAGTCATGAGAACTTTGCTTTATAGACAGGCCAGTTGCAAATTCCACCTGGTATGGTTTTGTAAAACCTCAGGGTTGCTGGATATTATGCCTATGTTTCATGTCAAGTTTTCTCTTTGCCAGAGAGAGAGAAAAAAAACCTAGATTGCTGTTGACAGGACTGCCTGAAGTTGGTTATGCAAGACGAAACAAAGCTGCAGACTACAAGAGCAGAATGTGCCTGATGGTGGAAGGAAAGCTGTGGGGAAGGTGCACCAAAGAAGAACCTGCGTGGCATATATATCCTGCTCCAGTGTTTCAGAAAAACAAGCATCTGCATGGTGCCAGTCCACACTTCAGTAATCCTGATGGCATGTTCATAGCTCCAGTACATGCAGTGCTGTGCGCTGGTGACAAGTTCATCAGCAATTACCATACCTCAGGAAATAGGCAACAATGTTCCTACCTAGTGCTCCTCCATCTACAGGGTTGACCTTGCCCTTTACCACCAAATCAATTGCAAATAAACTGTTTCATCAATTAATTTATTTTAGATTTTGTTATGTTTTTATATCACAGTAGGCTTGAAACTTCATTTTGTACTATGTATACCAGCTGTACAATAAATTGCATTGTGATTTCACTTGGGCCAAAGAAACAAAATAGATGGTTTGGGTTAAAGTTGGTGGCCTGTACTCCACCTTACACACATTGCACACCTCCCATTCATCAGTGCTGCTATGAAACTAAAAATTCAAAAAAAGAGACTGAGTAATAGCTAAAATAGACAGCCCTCATGTTATTTGACGACTGTCACCCACCACTTCTCTGCTGTGTGCGTTGCGTCCATCAGCTTACTGGGCTGTATTAGTATGATAAACAAGCCAAAAGGAAGTGGAAGCTGATAGCTGTCACATAAAAAATGACCCTATGAAAGGAACAACAGCTTGGAATGGGGACAGACATCAAGAGGGGACGTGGCTGGTAGACAAGAACATGTGTGCAGAGAATGTGTTCATTCTTTCTTTGACCCAACTTCAGTAATAAACAATCTTGTTATGTATCATGATGTATCACCATAGAAGAATGGTTTGCAAGTGGACACGGGGACACATTTTTGAATGAATTATAGGTTAAGATGTTTACCACACAGCCTGTGTTTGAATCCAGAGGTTTCTGGTGGTGGGTTGTCTTTGTACAGTTTGTTAGGGCCAGAACTTCTTACATGCTCGGACATGGACTTGTGGAGTCTGTCATTATGTAATATCTGCATTCTCAACTCAAGTACCTCTCACGGGTATAAGTGTTTTTTGGACACTTTTCTACCAAGTACTTGCGATGTATGTTTCTCCAGTGAAGGTAACATCATTTTTTGTAACTACATAAAGCACTGGTAAAATAATTGAATGGGGACGTACATGAGACAATAACAATACAACAGTAACATGTTTTATAAGGTGGAAACAGCACGAATGTAAACATTAGCATTGCTATAAGGGGTTTGTACCACGTAAAAGGTTATAAACATCACCAGCAGTGTATTATTTTATACAGGTGTGAAACACACATGTTGAAATTATTCATACTGCAATGTATGCAAACTTACAATATGTAATAAAACGTTGTCTCTGTACACTAAAGAATATAATAAACCTTCCTTTATTTGTTTATGGCATTACTGCCATCTTTCAGTCTGTGCTTGGCCATCATCAAGGAAAACATATACAGCAGTAATTCAAGATGTTCTGTTTCAGCCCAGCAAAGGCCAAAACATGGCAAAACTAATGCTGTAAACAAATAAAGGAACGGTTGCTCCAGTCATCTAGTGTACAAAGATGGTGCTTCACTAATTACACTGTTTTGCATGTCACTTCTGATTCTTAAAGCCAACGATGCTGTCTAGGAAGTCTGTGAAGTTGTGGGGGTCTGCTGGTGGGAATGGTTTCAGTGTATGCAAGTCCACATGTTGCAGTGTGTGCTCTAGATCTGTGCATGTTGTATAGTGAACATGTCCATCTTCATGAAGCTGCTGTGCTAGCTCCAGCTGGTGGTTGTTCATCAGGTCCTCATTAATTACAACCAGCAGTGGTTTCTTGGCACTCAGTGCTTCCAGGCAGCTGCCAGCACCAGCATGACTGATGATCAAGTCTGCACGTTGGATGTCCTCTGCAATGCTGTCCTTGAACCGGAAGTACTCTACCTGCATATTGCAAATGAGTCCAGATGGAGGCACAAACATTCCCTGACCAATCTGCATTGTTAGTGTCGTGTAGCCCCTGGCTCGGAGTGCCTGCAGATAGAGCATAGGCATCAGAGCTGCAAAATCTACAGGTACATGGTCCTCAGTGAGCCGCTGTGATCAAGAAATTCTCTGAAATTTTGAGATTTCTGTAGCGGTGGAAGTTACACTGTCATCTCTGTTATGACAATGTAACTTGTGTTTCTCAGTAAGGGGCCTGTGAGTTTGAGTACATTCAGCTTAGTAGCACATACAGTTTTCTTCCAATGGGCTTTACCTAATTGCAAGTTTTACTGTCATTAGTACTGGAAAATTACTGTTTTTGAAATACATTTTTACATTGACTTAATAATGGGTTTTGTTTCCTATTAGTAAATATTCTAACTTCAAGTGTCATGTGAGTTGAGATAATTCTGGGGAGGGGTCCACAGCACCAGAGAATCCCCGGAAGGGTGCAAGATCTTCCACATGCACCTGTCCAGACTGGCACTGGGGCCCATCCAGCCTCCTATACAATGGGTAATGAGTCTCTTTCTTGGGGGTAAAGGGGCCTGGGCGTGGCATTGGCCACCCACCTCCACCTACAGCCAAGGTTAAAGGAAGCGTAGAGCTATACCTCTGCTCCCCCTTTGGGCCTTCATGGCCTGCTCTAGGGTGAACTTTACCTACACCATAGTACCAGAAAAGTAGAGATGTCCATCTGGAACATTGCTAACCACCTAACAGACTATACAGTGTCATAACTCAGAAGTCAGCAATCTTGCAAACCTAAGCTTCCTCATCACCAACACAAAGTCCTCAACTTGGGCTCTGTTTTGAGCCAATTCATATCTTCATATTTCTGTATGTGTCAACTTCAATATTATGCTCATAGATATGTCTATATTTCACAAATCCTCTCTTTCCTAGAGGTTTAGAATAAAAATTTTGTATTCACTTCTTCTTTTCCCCTTTCACGCTATACAAAGTGACTGCGTTATCCTTCTTGATTTGATCAGCATAACACTAATGACTGAATGGTGCATATTTTAAGCCTCCTGATTATGTAATTGCCTCCATTCCTCCTTGAGTGTTGCAGGTATGTAGGAATTTGTGAAAGGAATTACATTTGTGAGTTATAAGGTAAGATTGTGTTAAGGATGCAGGTCTTCTGTGATATGGTACTGCGTCCCTCGGTTAAAATTTCCTGATGTTTCAAACAAATGCAATGCCTTCATTTTCAGGGGCTGAGTGCAGATGAAGGCACTCCACACCTATCTGTACGTACATTTTACATACCTGGGGGTTCTCTACAGTAAGTGCACCTCCACAATTTAAACCATTATAAATGAAGACCAAAGACAGCGACTAAATTTGTTCCTTTCCTTTCTATTCCTGCAATATTTTGTTATGGAAGAAAAAGCATCCTGTGTTCAACACTTTAAGTCAAACATGCAATTAATAAATATAAAAACAGGCAAGAATATCAACATAGTAACTTTATTTTTAAACTGGATCAAGCAATAAGCTTCTTCAACATCGCGAAAAATGACAAGTGGCCGTCGTGGATAACTGAGTTGGTTAGAACTACCATAACCTACATAACCGATCGATATATTTTCTGCCACTCAGTCACTTCACCATCCATTTGAACTAATTCAGTCACTCTGAAGAAGGCGGGAGTACGTTCCTAAGCAAGTCGGAACAAACAAGGCACATTACAAGGTATAAATATCCAAACGACAATCATTTGTTCATCACTGGTGACAGCTATTTCTAATTATTATTACCTAAGTTTCCATAATGTCGTTAACGATTTTGAAGTACGAAATGTACGTGTCTTATACGTACATACATTTTTAAACCATGAAGACTGCTATCTTAGTATGACTCACACAAACGTTACGTGCCTCACGATTAATAACCTCCCAGGCTACTTACTGAAATGAAAACAGACCTTTGTACTGCTTACTACTTTTGTTACAATGATATGAACAGTAGTTCGTGAGTTCTTGATTACACAGCAAAATGTGTGTAGTTCGGTGATCGTAAATTCATAAGCAACACAGCGGGTAAGTTTCCTCGTTTAATAAAGTGAGCCACATTATAATACAGGCAAATAAATGACAAATATGGGCTACACTTCGTATGTTTTGTACAATGCAGTTTTGTTCTCTGTATTTTTTAACGGAGAATACTGACTCTATTTTATTGTTCGTAAATATCTGGTAGCACTTTCAGTTATATGAACCATAAATGACCGCTGCCGTTTCTTTTTAATATTACATTATCGTAATCACGAAGACTTAGTGTGAATATTCAGCAGGTAAGCTACTAGACTAAACACCATCTTTGGCATTTGGTGCACTATGTAGCGAGATTTTCAGTGTGTCTGTCTTTATGATGAGTTGCAAAAGATGTTGTCCACTTACACGCAAAACTTTTTGGCAGGAAAGAGTCGAAATAAATAGGTCAAATTTTGTAGTTCCTACAGTCGCAAATACATGCCCCGACGCCATGTTGGCTTGTATCGCAAAGGCTTGTGGTTTTCGAGGAATGGCGTAGGCTTGTCGTAGGCCTAGGTGAGCGAGCAATTTTGTAGTACATATTAGAATTCAGTTTTGATAAACTAGGAAATCAGTGCATATGTGTATTAATTTAACTGTTTCTCTACATAAACTAGCAGGAAGACGACGAAAAGATCGTTCTTTCAAGCAGGTTTATCATTATAACTGACATCTTGCTTTTTCTAAGAAGTCTCACACCTGAGCGGGAGGAATTATTCATCTTGGATTTTTACCTTTCGTCGTTTCAGTTATTCCAAGACGGGCACCTAGAGTTCTTTTGTGTATAAACCGATATGACGTGTCTAATAGTTATTTTTGGGGGAGCTTGAGGCCATTGTGATGTGGGTGCATACTATTGATTCGTCTGTCCTTGATAAGGTGAAGGTAAAGTTTTCTTTACCCAAGTGCCACGCCATGAAGATGCATGGGGGAGTGTAGGTGTAGCTCCATATATTCTAAACCTTGGCAGTAAATGGAGGTGAGTGTCTACCTTAACGCTTTTGGTCGCTTTGACCTTGCGAAAGACCTTCTGGTATTAATTGGATGGGAAGTTGGTGACCTACTGATCTGGCCTGGACGTAATGGCAGAAAAAAAAATGTGTTACCTTCTTATTCGTGTGCTGAATTTAGAATGAGTGTACTGTTCTTATACTGGCCATGTCTTCGCAAAAACATAGTAGTAGATTCTCTACCGATGTTCACATAAATATGTGTTGTGTACAGAATAGGTTCTTTGCTTGTGCATTCTCATTGTGGACGTGAATGTTCATTTTATTTATTTCTTGTGAATACCTAGCTAATTGTGCAGTTGGTAGGAGCGAACTCAAAGTCGTGTATTAGGTGGCCACGTGTACATCTCGTTAATGCATGGAAAATATGGAAAAAATTAAGGTGTAGTTAATGGTTTCTTATAATGTGCCAATAATCTTAACTTTGCTGATTTGAGGCATGTATTTTTTTGTAAGTGTAACTTCTTTGATACTTCAAACTTAATTGAAGGGCGGGTACGTATGCAACTGTGATGATTACATAGTAGTGCAAACTGTGATGATTATTTAGCAGTGCTGGTCGTCCTAACCTCAACTCATGGCAGGTTGTGCTCGGTTTTAATGGTAGTGCATTTCTTGCCAGCACATATGTGTGTTCCAGGAGACATGCAACATCCTACTATCCCCAAGAGCGCTTCCATGTTAACAGTCTGCAGCTCCCATGATGCAGCATTTGGATTGTTCGCCCTTGAGGCACATTTCCTCAAAACTTTTGATATGACGGTACAGGTAGCTTTAGTGGCCTGTTGGGTTGCCCCTCAGCGTTGTAATCATCTGAGCATATTTCTGGGAACAGTAACATGTAAACTTCGTGATGAAATGAGGAAAACGTATGTCAGGTCATTGCATTCAGTGAGGTGGATGTCAGAGAAATTCATGAAGAAGAATGCATAATTTTAGGTGGGAGTTCATGTGTATTGAATTCTCTCTCTTGAGTGATGTTACTTAAAATGTCACATGATGCACATGATGTAAAGCTTTTATAGTTTCCTGCATGCAGCAGATTCATTTTAGTATGATTTTCATGCCACATGAGATTATCCTGCTATTTTACCTGTGGCGTTATAGGAAACTTGAAGTTCTGGGTGGTGCATGTGCATGTTTTTATGCTGTGTTTACAGTGTGGTTAGTATAAGCAAATGCTATATGTACCAACACCCTGCTGGCCCTGCAACAGTATGATGGAACTGCGTGTGCAGTTGGTGAAAAAGGTGAAAAAATGAAAAAAAAAAAGACATGCAGTGAGTACATGCATTGCAGTCTACAAGATGGGTAACCTTTCAATGTACATTGAAGACTGCAGGTGTAAGCCACATGCCAATGTAGGAGACACTGGCACTGATGCAGCAGCATCAAAATATGGTTGTCGTTAATGGAATATAACAGTTGTATGGTGTTGGTACGTACAACATTTATGCATGTGTATGATGGTCACAGATGTGGCGAAGGCTGGTATGTTTTGACACGAGTTTGGTATAACACAGACTTCAGCAGGTGTGAGTCTGGGTCAGTTTCTTGTGCTTGTTCTTAGTATCAGCAGTAAAATGGGTACCAGGTTAGTAATGGCAGACTCCATTGGTGGTTACTGCATGAACTTCCATGTTTTATGGAACCTGACTGTTCATATCATTGTTTACAAAAGCCTGGCATCAGGCCCTTGCAGTAGATACTCATGCTTGTCCTCATTGCTGACCAACAAATAAGATAATTGTTGTCCTAAGCAGGGCTGTGGAGTCACTACACAAAACTTCCGACTTGACTTCTCAATTTTTAAAACTCCGACTCCTTCATAAAATCTCAATATGTATTAATAATGGGAAACCTGTAAGACATTTCATCATCACCACGGGAATCATCAGGCTACTTTTTACACTTATAACCTATATTTAAATATAAGTCTAGTGGTTATTGTAGCTATCAGGGCTCGGGAGTTGGAGTACCTAGTTAAGATTTTAGATTGAGGTCAGAGTTGGAGTCGGTACATTTTTACCAATTCTGACTCCACCTAAAATTCCTTCCAACTTTGACTCCATCATTCCGACTCCAACTCCGACTCCACAGCCCAGGTCCTAAGCATGTTTTATAAACTCCAATGACTCTTCTTTGCCATTGTATAGCAGTGACCAGACTACTTGCTAGTCATGGATGCAAGGGTGAAGAGGCAAGCTGCTGTAGAAGGAGCACTGTGCCTGCACCACCAAGCATTTTCTGTTTCAGAAACATTCACAGTGATTGAAGCTATAAATGTACTCCCAACAGAGTAATTAGCAGTATAACACTGCATCGCAATTCTAAAGTGTGATTAGCAATGACCACACCATACTGACTGCCCCTGTTTACAGTGTTATGGAGCTCATCTAGCAAGCTCTCAGGTCCAAATTGTATGGTCTGATGTTATTTCCATTAAAGCTGGAAGATATTATGAAATGAAGGACATTGTTTATTTCTTCAATTAATGGATATAAGAATTACATTTAAAGGGAATTTTTTGTTTAAATGGCCTGATGTTTTAACTTATTATATGAAAATATAAATACTTTAAAGAATAATGCAGATATTGCTGTTTAAGTTGTGGATGCAAATGATTCACATTAGGCTTAAATGTAGTTATGAGCATACTGCAGTATCCGAATGTGGCATTTTTTTGTAGTAAATTTTATGTATTTGGGAACAACAGAAATGCTGTTTGTGATAGAAGCTCTATTACTTAGTTCATAAACTGTTGGCATGCATGCTGTAAGGCTGAATGTATATATAAAACAGCAGTTGTATATTCCTGCAAGACCATAAGTGTCATTCATTTGAAAACCAGGCACCAAAGGAGATACTTGTCTGAGAGACATACAGTTGCTATTGCCAGGTGATTAAATTAAGAATATTGTGATGGTCTCAGCTATTATGTGGGCTGGTGTAACCCAGAACCAAATAAGCCAAACCTTCATTTTAAGTAACTGTTTAGTCATTTTGCTTGCAGACGTGAACCATGGGGGAGCGTGTCACTGCACCAGCACCCACCTCTAAGCACCGCCCCTGGGAGTCTGCGCAAGCCAAGTCATATTCTGGGCAGGGAGTGGTGGGAAGCCCAACCTCACTAGCTGAGATCTTTGACACTGCATTTTCATCCACAGTGGATCACACACCTCATGGCAGCGACTGCAGAACTGGTGAGTGTGGTGGTGACTGGCAAATCTGTTGCTTGTCATATGCAGGATTTGAGGTTTCCACAGCAGTGTTGTTAAAGTTTCAGTTCCTTTGGGATCTCCACTGGCCAAGAAGTCAAAGAAGAACTTCCTTGAATCCCTTGCCACTAAAAATAGAAGCAGTGTGTTCCTGTAGTGTGTCAGTAAACACTGATGCAGAAGCACAGTGTCACATCCCTGAAGATACAAATCTGCATCTGCCTTCTGTGTTTAGTTACAGTTTTTGTAAGCATGTATGTGCTTTTGGTATGATGTCCTTGTATCTGTCCATATTGATAGTATTTTCATTAATCTTTGAATCGGTGTTATACCACCACAGACTGTTGTACCATCAATAGTACTGGCATCTTGGCTGTCTGAGCCAGCCAGCTTAATGTATGAAATATTTTGTGATAGTGGATATTAAGAAAATACACAACTTTTGTTGGGATTATGTGCCTCCCACCCGAGCCTGATTTTGAATTCTTTAGTTGAATATAAAAAGGATGATGGCTGCATGAAATACACAGTACATCTTGCTTTCAGTGTGATGGTTGTAAGTAACCTTTACTGTGTAGCTGACCAATTCCACAGAGCAGAGTCCTTCTTGAGAAGGTCATAATTTCTTGCATTTTGTGGAACCTGAAGGTGTATTACTGTGTTCACAGTAGTCCGCCACTTGTTCCTATACTGAGCCAGGTAAATCCAGTCCATACCGTCCCATCATTCTTTAAGCTCCATCTTAATATTATCCTCCCATCTGTGCCTGTGTCTTCTTCGAGTGCTCTGCCCTGTCATCCTGGATTTGATCACCCAAACAATATCCAGTGAGCATTACAAACCGTGAAGCTCCTCATTATGCAGTTTTCTCTGGTCCCATCTTTCTTCCTTCCTCATAGGCCCGTATATCTCCCTAAGCACCCTGTTCGTGAACACCCTCAGCCTGTGTTGTTCCCTTAATGTGAGAGCTCAAGTTCCACAACTGTATAGACCACCTTTAACATTCTGCCTGGCTAAATTGTGGTTCAGGCCAGTTTTGTGCTCCATATGCTGGTTGCTCTGGTTTCACCTAATAGTGCACTGCAGAAAAGAGCAACATAAATTTGTTTCTGTGATACACCTGGTTACTGAAATGTTTTCTGGCTCTGAAGACACCCAACACACACTGGGGAAGGTAAAATAATAGGCAATAGTATGTTTTACCTCAGATTAAAAGTTTGTATGGTAGGCTTTCAGAATGCTCAGTATGTGATGGTACTTACAGTTTATTAGTCCGGTCTGTGTGAGGCATTTGCAGTGATCGGAAAGTGAACCTGTAAGTTACCGTCCATCTGTCTCCATGTAGTAACTCAAGAACCACTGACTAATTTGGCACAAAATTTAATTTATGAGTTTTAGCAGTGTTCATCAACATATTATTGGTGTAGTTAATATGGGGCAATAGTAGTGGATGCTTTGCTTGAAGAACTGCTTACATCTGTGCAGGCAGCTTGAGTGTAGCTGGCATGTAACTTGCTGAGTATTAGAACAAAACATTGTAGAGTTTCCTTACTCACACATTTTGTGTCTAATACATGTTTTCTGTAAGTCATGACAATTTCTTAGCAGTGGTTTTTAGGGTGTTGTTTCATGACTCAAATTTAGAGGCAGTGGCAGAGGGATTTTTGTAATATAAATATCTGTTATTTTGGCTGTTTATGTTGCTGTTTAATGAAAACCATGCATCATCTGCTAAAAGAAATATTTTTGTATTTATTTTTGACCAGGAATGAACCTGTCATGCCAGATTTTTCTGCTGTTCTATATTGGGTTCTTTTACATGGCACAGTGAGTGCTGGATTTTTTTAAACAGAACTTTGGTGAGATTTTTCATTGCATGTTGTGTATGAACACGCTGTTTTTTCTGAATAACTTTCACTTGCATGCTGTAAGCACAAGCAGCAAGAGATTGTTATGCTCCTGTTCTGACTGCCCAGGTATCAGAGGGGAAAATACGTATGGTGTTAGCTAACATGCCTGCGCAAGCTGAAACTTTATCTTTTTTTTTTGTGCTTGGGGACACGATAAATTTATGTGTGTGTATAAGGGGAGGTATTTTATGTGCTTCATGTGTTAATGTGATGGTAATTCGGCTAGCATGGAGGAGTTACAGTGGCCTGGTTAGGGACAGTGTCTTTTGTAGAGTTAACATCTTGCCTTATTGGTGGCTGAACAGTGTGTACATGTTTTGAGCCTGCTGCAGCTGCTGCTGAACTTTGAAGCACAATCTGCAAAATAGCGTACTGGCTCTATGTCTGTTCTCAGAACACAACCATACAGACAGTGCTTATGTTACAGCAGATATGTAGCAGTGGTAGTATATGAACTGTAGTTTATATAAACACAACATGCATTCATGTTGAGATGTTTCATGTAAACGCAACATGCAGTCAGGTTTGATGTTTTATGTAAACCATGGTCATCCAACCTTTTTATGGCAACAGGCCACAGCTGTTATCATGTGTTGGTTCATGGGCCACATATGACAAAATAACAATAAGTGGTGTACCTGCCTACCTACTTAAATGTGTAATTTTTGTAGTGTATACATAATTTACAAATGTGGTTGCGGGCCGCGTAATACAACATGGTGGGTGGACCGTGGGTTGGAGATCCACAATAGAAACGTAATATGCAGTCATGTTTAGATGTTTCCAGCACTTCTTGGAAAAAAAAATAGAAAACTGAGATTTCATTTCCAAGAATAAATAATCCAACAATGAGAAAATGTTCAGAATAATTGTATGTTAATCTGTAGACATAATGACTGGTTATATAAAAATTTTATATTCAGGTAAATGGACTTCATTTTGCGAATTATTTTGTGTTTTTATTTTTAGCTTCAGAACTGTAATAAAAATATAATTCAGTGTATGACATGTTGCACAGGGGTGAATTGAGAGGTGGTTTAAAAGTGCACCATTTGTGTTCACACAGAATTAATGAATCACTGGGTCCAGGCATGTGAAATTTTTTGTGCAGAAGCTTGTTGTAAGTATGGATGCTGTCAAGTAATGTCATTAATTACTGACAAACCATATGATAATCTAGTAATTGATAACAACATACCACAAGCTTTGTGAAAGAGATTACAGTCTTACATGTGTACAACCACCACCACCACCACCACGGCTGCTGCTGCTGCTACTTCTACACTGCTGCTGCAGCCTCTTCACTGAACACGTAAAATCTGTGAAATTGGAGTTTGCTGCATTTGTAGCTAAAACATGTCCTCTAATATGGTGTATATGAAGTAGAGGAGTGAAAAGTGGTCAACCTGAAATTTTCTTCTTTAGTGGAAGGATTCATTGTGACTTACCTCATTACAGTCCAGACATTTTGCTGAAGGCACAGAAGAAGATATGACAGCCTTGTGGATTGTACATTGCTAGAGCACTTTGAGTCACACACTCTGGTGAGGCTTTTTTTCCATTTGTTTCACAGGAGAGATGGAGTTTGAGCCACTGTTCGCAGAGAGTGATGCAGATGATGTAGATGTGGTGTCGCTAGAACAGTTCCCGCATAATCCTGCCGAGAGGACTGTTGGTGAGCCTCTGTATGCACAGTACCGTCGACGGCCAGATCCTTGCTATCGGCGCAGGGCTTGGCCACCACCTCAGTCGCACTCAGAGCCAATGGCACCACCTTACTACCAGTTGTTCCACTCCGAGGACACGAATACATACACCGATGCCCAAATGGGCTTTGATGCAGCCTTGACCAGTAAGTCCACTAAAGGTATTGCGAGATACTATTGATGTTCCTTTTTATGCATATGTGGAACTTGTATGTTTTTCTGCAGTTGCAGGGAATGATCCATATGATGCAGCACGGCGGAAGCGTGTGCATCGGGAGGGCGACCGTGCAGCATCAACAAAGCTGAAGGCCAAAAAGGGTGACCATCTTCATCTTGGGGGTTCTGGTGAGGGTGGTTCTGGTGGTGCATCTTGTAGCTTCCAGCACTCTGGGAGTGGTGTCAACACAGGACCCAGTGCTGCTGGGGAGAGGCCGTCAGGAGGGCGCCAGCACTTGCCTCCCACTTGCTACCCATCAGCTGGTGCCAGGAAGAAGATGGTGCCTCCGTCACTACCCTTACCAGATGAGAAGAGACGTTTCCAATTATTCACTGCTTCAGACAATGCAGATTCCAGTCTTGGTGTCACGAATGAAGGTCATGGGACAAAGCTGCGTGGCATCAAACTGGAGCAGCAGCAGCAGCAGCAGCAGGACCCTGTGCCCCCTCCCCAGCCGGTGGCCCCAAGCTCAAACCAGTTCCCAGGTAACATATTGATAGTTTGTTGCTTAATGTAACTGGAATCTTCCAGCAGAACATGCGGAATGTTAATATTTTCCAAATACACTCACCACAAGCAGAGAACTTTGATGTCTTCACTCGGCAGCACACACCTATATGTTCAATAAGTGAGGCTCCCTAGGAAGTAAAAATGAAATGAGAGGCTATTAGAATGTTACGTGTGGCACATGTATTTCACTGAAGGGTCACGGTTTTTTAACATAATCGCTCAGCACAGCAATGCATTTGTTTCATCCTGGCACAAGTTTAAAAATTCTGTGATGGTAGCAGCCAGGCCGTTGCAGTTGCAAGCATTCATGAGCAGTCATTTCTGCTTGCTCAGCCAAAGTATTAGAGAAAAATCTGTCCCAGTGCCACGTTGTCCAGCACAAATTACACATGGACTGGCCTGTGCAGTGCAAGACTGGGAACTAACCACCTGTGCCATGGCAGACATAAACAGTGTCCTGATGAATGTGTGGTTCATAGTATATTTTCATCCCTTTTTCATGCATAGGTTGCTGTTCTACAGTCCAGAACTGTACTTTTCGTATGTCATGAGTTTTCACATTTGCATGTACCCAAATTGCTACACGAGGTTTACTTGATACACATACAGAGGTGTTCAAAATCTGGTTTTTGTGTGCCAGAAGTCCTGTTGATATGTTCGTCATCAGTAATGAGGTTTTGTGGTATTCCTTCAGAGAAGACACTTTATCTTACTGCCCACCAGCAGGGGATTCAGAGTGAAATCAGTGGAAGCTTTAAGCTGTAAATGACATGTGGTGGGACGCAAAACTTTCGCTATAAACAATGTGAGCCATAACAATTAAATATGTGCAGCATCCTAAGTTCTGGTTCAAGAAACAAGATTGGGTTGGGGTTGTGAGATTTGATGCTCTGGTCTTTGGGGATATGAAGTGATGGTGAGTGGTTCTGGGCCCTTCAGAGGATCATGGTGCCTAGTTCCAAGCCTCTTGACCCTTGAAGATGGAGGCAGTGTTTCTTTGAAATGCCAGGAACCACATGCCCAAGAGCATGGCGTCATATCCTTGAAGACCTGACTCCTTGTGTTAGCATCATTAGCAAACAGGTTGGTCACATTGTAGTAACAAAGTTTTGTCTTAACCCATCCATCTCCACTGTTTGTCTTTGAGTTGTTCTGATATTGCTACATGGTTGTAACATGACTTTGTGATGCCAGTAACAACAAAAAGTGTAGTAAGGGATACATTTTTGGTCTTCTCTTTCTGTTTGTATGCAAAATGACAGTAGTGAACTAATGGCTGATGCTGATTGTGGATCGTGGTGTTGCCTTGTCAGAGAAAGGGCAAACAAAACCTTTTGGGATGATCTGTGTGTTTAAATGATTCACACAGGTTGATGGCTGAACCTAAAATGGCCATGTCACAGCAGCTCGGACATTTGCTGGAGAACTGTCCACTTGTAGACTGGCTGATGGCTAACACAGGCACATACTATAGCTGTTGGCAGCAAAGATGTACAGGTTCAGCAGTGGCATCACTAAGATGGTTAAGATGGACTAAAGTGACCATTCAGACTGTAGCTGGTTTTCTTTTATGGTAGGTCCATCAGGCATGCAGGCTCAGACGATTGAAGATGGCCCTTCAGCCCCAGACCTGCAACTAGACTGGCTGTCATCAAGCAGTGACAGTGATGACACAGATGATGACAGTGGCATTGAGGTTGTCAGTGTTCAGTACAAGCAGTCCACACAGAAGGTGAGTTTATATGAGCTGAGATGTGAGAAATACATGCAGAATTTTGGAAGGGAAATGGACATAGATGGAATGATAATTTTTACATTTGTGTTGAAAGAAATTGAGTTGAATTTTGGCCCAGCAGGAATCAGAAGCAAGCTCTTGTGGGCATCATGATGAATGGGATTTGAGGTTTTACAGTGGTGTGATGAGGATGCCAGCCTCCTTCAATATAATGCTGCACTGTTGAACGAGTGGTTGGGACAGATCAAAGGAACATATTGTCTTTATTGGGACCAACAAGAGTAGCCAAAACATGTTATGTGGTGTTGTTATGAAGGGAAGTACTGCCTTCACCTTGACAGTGAAGGCAGTACTTCACTTCAGCACGCTGGGAGCCACTTAGCCCGTAACATCACATTCCAGAAGACCTGAAGGCCAGTAGTAATAAACCTTCCAATTCTGCACCAGGTGGAGAAATTCATGATCAAGCGAGCAGAGGGATTCTCCTCCATGGGCTTTTTTTATTGTACCACCATTACAGGTGTGGTGAAAGTGTATGACATGCCTTGAGTTCACAGTAATCTATGTGGCATTGTGTTAGTGTGGCCTGTACTACAGCATTTTATTATTTTATGCTTTGAAAAATCATGTTTTATTAAAGAGAAATATATTTTTTGAGGTAATTTCGTATTTATGCTGCAGATATTTTGCAAGTTCTTGGAACCAAATAGGTGCTTCAGAGTCAGAGTGGATTCTCCTGCTCAGGATGATTTTTATCGATGATGGTTAATCATGAAAGTGATTACTCTGCTGTATATGGAATTTTTAAAAATAGCTTCAAAAGTATTGGTATGTGACATAAAACACAAATAACAGTTAAAGTGTTTGAGTTTTGTTTATGTAATGAAATACATGGTGACAAATGTATATCATCTGTCCATACTCATAACTGTTGCTCTCATTGCACTTTTTGTATTGAAATAGCACTTTGGAAATGCACTTGCTAGCCACTGGTCAGTGAACTGAGGCCGTTGACAGGTACAGTTCTAGTCCTTGTTTAAGTGTTTCGAGACTTCAGATGGTCAAGCACCATCAGTACCATGGTGGTCCCAGACTGTCAGAAAGTACTAAAGCTTATTTTATATATGCTGTGTTGAGTGTGTGCATGCATGCTTAATGCATGTGTAATACTGTATAAAATGTTTGACAATATAGGCTGTAAACTGTTCCCTTGAACACTTATTTACTCCAGTCGTACATACAAGCACTTCTGATCACAACAACACAAAGTGGCCACGTAAGATGATGTGAAATAATGATGAGCTGACTTGGCTGACACTGCTGTGATCCTTTGTCTCTTTTGTGTGTGTGTGCGCGCGCGCGTGAGAGAGAGAGAGAAGCGTGCTTGCTCACTTGTCAATTTTTGTGATGGATTGTTGAGAGTGCAGAATCATTAGATTCTGGATTATTGGAGTTTTACTGTAAATGATCTGTTAGTGTGAGGATGTGTTGTTCCTTGTTGCTGTTACTGCAAATGTTTATGCCAGTAATTCTGTTCTCATTTCTTATTTTAGGACCCTGTGGCCGTAGTGGACTTAACACAGGAGTCAGATGAGGAGATGTTTCCTGTAAGTGGTAGTGGACACCCAGCCGTGCCTTCGTGTGCAACTTCTTCAGCGCCAGTTGTGGTGACGGATTCTCCTGTGTCGCCCATCCATAATACATCCATTGGCCAATACATTCCTTGCACCACACCACCACCTCGCATTGCACCACCTCCTCTGATCCGTTTCCGCCTGCCATCATGCCGTTACCAATGTGGTGGCAGTGATGGATCTGATGTTCCTCCAATGTCTAACAATGCACATCACTGCAGCGGGATTTATGGCAGCTGCATGCATCCACATGGGCGTTCTGTTCCATGGTCACAGGGACACGGTGGGCCAGCCACACACTCATATACACCCACTACCCACACCTACTGTCTGGGTGAGTGCAGTAGGCAGCGACTTCAAAATGTCGGTAACTGTTTACCATGCAATACTGTGTAATATCCAGAAGATATGAGCCCCCAATGATTCCACTGTGACAACCTCAAATGTTGCTTCAGTTGAGTCACTACACTTACTGTTTTGCCAAGGTGATGTGTGAGTGAGGGTAATGTTATTTATTTAGCCCAGTGGTTACAGTTTTAACAATAATTTCTACATTCTGCCGACGTGGTGTATTTGTGTGTTTTGTATAGACCTCAGAACAAACAGCGATTATTTCACTACACAACATTGACTGTTTGGTTTTTATAACTGAGATGGAGTGTGTTTACTGTGCGGTATGAATTTAATCTCTAGGTGTAATTCAATGTATTTTTTGTCTTTAAAGAGTTAAACTGGATTTTCAGGGAATTGGTTGTAGGGCTCTAAACAGGCAAATGTAGTGAATAAGGGTAGGGTGGTTGGCATATAGGGAAGCCAGACATGCAGAGATTTTGAGGGGCCTGTGAGTAAGTGTAAGATGAATACCATGCAGGGAAGTGCAAACATAATTTTTGAGGTATAGAGGGAAGTGCAGTATGAAACTGTCTTTACAGAAATAGACTGCAATGGTGTGGACAGGATTGAACTGGCACAGAATAGAATGCCATGGAATGATATGATGTAAGTAGGAAGATGATGCTAAAGTGGTCTTTTGAGAGACAGGCTGTTAATGTGAACTGAACTTAATTGAACTGAGTCTTTATATAGTGACAGACTTTGCCGTGGTGATGTTGAAGAATATTTGTGTTCAACAGTGTGTCCTTGCTGCTTGCAGATCCGGCGCTGAGGCTGTCTCCCTTCCCATATGGACAGCCGTCACAGCTACACACAAGTGGGGGTTTCCCATACTTCCCGTCTCTGCCTGCTGCACCTCCAGCCCCTCCTCGCATCTATCCTCTGCATGAACGGTTGTGGCATTCCCAGCAGCGCATGCAGGAAATCCAACGGCGACGCCTGGATTCTCACGCCATGCACCTCCAGAGGTAGTGCTTGATTATATGGTTAACCTAGTCACCCAGATAGTTGGTCAAGGTGGGAAAAAACTGACCATGATGCAGTATTAAGTAGCAATCAGTTGTGGTTTCTTAGAATTGGCACTAAGATGAATCCTGTATTTCCTAAGTATGTGTGTAAGTACAGTGTTGTGTAGTGACATTTACAGTGACAGTCCAAGGTGCTCCGTCTGATGTTGTTAACAAATATATCCACCTTACATTTTGTTACTGTTAAGTGCAGCAAGTTCATTTATCCCACAGATTCAGAAAGAAAAAGTCCCTTTAGTGCCCCAGTTGGGAGCCTCCCTGCAACTTTACAAAAGCCAGTTGATGCTACCATCCTTGACAGTGGTTTGGGACTCAGCCTGAAATTTAAGTGTACATCGAGAGTGTTATTAGTCAGTATTTGTGGCTTTGCTGATACTGTACCATCTGATTCTTGGCGTTCCATTTGGATTATGTTTTATTACAGTTTCAGGTCCATGTATATTGTGCATTGTTTTTGGCTGTTCTCCTAATCCCTGTCTTCAGTGTTAATGTATTTTCTGTTCAGCTGTGGATTGATGCAAACAACTGGTGATATGCACATGCATATTGTTCAGGTGGAAGTCATGGCTTAGCCCAGGGGTCTCAAACTCCCTGGCTGCATGAGTCGTGCCATTTCCCTCTGTGGCCCTCCAGCTAGTCTTACTCTGTGTGTAGAATGTTACCCAGTGCAGGATCTAAGATTTTTTTGTAATTTAAACAGTTCATACTTTTTAAAAAAATTTTTAACGTGTCATGAAGACTCGAGGATGTTTGGTATCACTGGGTCGTAACGTACAACATGTCGATAAAGAGATAAGACTTAAGTTTAAATTCACTAATTATATTTCCATTTCTATAAAAAGTATGAAATATTGTTAATGGTATGTTTAATGTTAAACAGTATATTTAGCCTATTTATTGCTTAAATGACAGCAGCCCTCCTTAGTTTCCAAATTATTAGTTTGGCCTGCATACAGTTTGAGTTTGAGAGCCCAGATTAGCCAGTGAACTGACTGGATGTCCTTGGTAGAGCAGGATTACTTCCATAAAGTCCTTGGCATTAGGACATTGAGTCTGAGCTAATGTCCAGTCACACTTATGTGGTTTTTCTTCAGCTTACACTGCTGTGAATCTGAAGAGCTGTTGTTGCTGACACTGTCCCTAAAGTGAGAAGTACAGTGAAACTCGCTTAAGAAAAACCCGGTTAAGAAAATTTCCCGCCTAAGAAGTCAAGATAAAAAGTCACCAAAATTTTCCCTTTCATTAAAATTACCCTTTTAAGAAATTTCCCGCTTAAGAAGTAGGATTTTCTTGGAATTTTCAAAATTTTCTTAACAGGGTTTCACTGTAATTTAATTCATTTTGTCGTGTGTAATCTATACTTGTTTAGGCAGTTGGTGAGACTTGTGCTGGAGGTTGTTTTGTAAAATGACAGGGACTCTGTGGAAGTAATCCTAGTATACACGTTCTTCTCATGCAGCATTCTATGCTACTGAAGTCGAAGTGAGCCATTTATTTACTTCTAGGGCTCAATTCAAGAGTCCGTGGGATATTATCTCTGTGTCCCTGGTTAGTTTTATGGTGAAGCTATTAGACTAGTATTGTTTTTGTGCATCAAGGAGCACTATGCAGCATCGACTTATGTTTCAGTCGCCCGCGAGAGAACCTGTTCCTGGATGTTTACCAACAGCCGCAGCAGCAACAACAGCCACCACCTCCGCCACCACCACCACAGAACCACCACCCACCGCGTATATCTTCCCAGCAGCAGCAGCATGGACCGGGACACCATTCATATGGACTGCACCACCACCATCATCATCCCCACTCACACCACCACTACCATCACCACCAGCCACCTCTCCCCACCCCTCAGCAGCCCACAGTGTACAGCCGCCCTGAAGTGGTACCCACACCTGGTCCATCTATGATCCCACCGCCTGCCCCTTCTATGGTGAGTAGCAAAATGCTGCATGTCTGCATAGGTTAAATATTCCAAAGTCTGGAATGTATTGGGCTTTGTGATTTATGCACATTGCTGAAAATTGTCATATGAATTGCACACAGATACATTAATTGGTGGGAAGTTCTTTGAAATTGGTCACTTGGAATACTGGGAAATGTCCTGCACTGTATTCAAAATGGTAAGTTTTTGTCCATTCCAAACTGAGTATAGTAGCCTCGATGTTTTGATTGTGACCTGTGGTCTCATATTTTAATGTTGTTGTTTCAGCTTTTTATAGTCAATTCCAACAAATTGGGATGCGACCATGTGGCTGGCATGTTGGGCTGCCCCCACCTGACATTCAGCTCAGTGAGCGTGATTGCTTTTTGTGCATTATGGAGTGAGACTGTCAGTCATTTGTGTTGCTGGCACTTCATAAGTTTTTGGAACAAAACAGGCATCTTGCATTGGCAGTGGATTCTGATGTTTTGATAGTTTGATCAGTCCCAGTTAATCACAAACTGGTACTCACATTTTCTGCCATCAGATTAATATAAGATGCAGTAAGTTCCCAGGCTGTGCCATTCTGTGCTGCAGAACTCAGAACCAGTGAAAACCAGCAGTGGTTTTGTTGTGTGCCATGTGCTGTTCTGTACAGTAGTCATGTGTTGTGCACTTAACATAAGAACTTGCACAGTGACATTGTCCCTCTTAGTAACAAAATGAAATTTAAAATTGCAGGTTTTTGGAGTGTGACATCCTGTAGTCTGCTAGATAGGTGCTAATGTTTTGGAGGAATAGACTGTTGGCCACACAGTAATATGCTGTGTGTTCGTCACACTTGATGCAGAACACGCTTCTGCAATGCTTGTGTATAGTTGATAGCTGGTGGTATATTATAAATGTCTGCCTCTGAATAAGGTAGATTGCGATTAAGATGTGATGGCACACGTGCAGAAACCAGATTTCGTCCAGTGAAACGGATGAGTCCATGTGACTCGGCGGGATCGACAGTTCAGTCGACTGCCAGCAGCCAAAGTGTGTGGATCAGTTGGTAGCACTTGAACTGTGCTGGAGAGGCTCTGCTCTGTGGTAGTGTGAAGCATGCTGGATACCCACTCCATTCTCCTGTTGCCCTTTCATTTTCCCTCTCACGTGTTGCCTTGTGCCATCGCATCTTAATCCCACTCTAACATTTTCCATACAGATCATTATGTGTAAAGCCACTTTCTCATGACTGGTATATTTTGATAACCATTTATTATTTTTGGATATTGCCACATGGGAATGGCATACTTGTACAAGTATTGGTTAGTTTTCAATTTCCCAGCAGCCGTTGGTCAGTGTGACATGGGTCAACATAATCACCAATGTCATGAGAACACAACAGTTGCATTCTCACAGAGGATATTTCTGTGTACAGGTACCGCCCCCTCTGCAGGCCCCTGATGTAGACTTACTGACATCCGGCGGTGTTGTGCCAGCACCTGGCTCCATGGTTCCTGATATGCAGACTGAAATTGTGGTGCAGAGTTCGCCTCCCAGCGTGGCCATGTGAGTGGCTTTCTTCATATGTTGAATAACTCTGATTTAAAGCCAGATTGTAGCTTTGTGTTTTAGAAAGGTGCTGAGGAAGATATTTAAGTGTAAGAGAGGGACACTAACAGGAGGCTGAAGGAAATTACACAAGTAAAGAGCATCATGATTTGTACTCATTGCCAGATATTGTGTGTTCGATCAAAATGAGGAGGACGGTACAGGCAGGGCATATGGCAAGGATGGTGAAGAATAAATATGCATATAGGATTTGGTGGGGAAACCTGAAAGAATGAGACCTCTGGAAATACCTAGGCGTAGTTGGGCAGCTGATGTTAAAACAGATCATACATAAATAGGTTAGGAAGGTGTGGACTGGAGCCATCTGGCTGAGGATAGGGACAAGGGACGAGCTGTAGCCAGTACAGGCTTCAGGTTCCGTAAAATGTGAGAAATTTCTTGACTGGCTGTGGAACTGTTAGCTTTTCAAGAAGCATTTTTGTCATGGACTAAGTTGGTTTGTTGGTCAGTCGGTCAGGTAGGTGTGCAGTTCACAGGCACATTGTGTGATGTCACATGCTATACCCACTCAGTTGTGAGCGTATGTTTTTTGGATTTTTCATTGTCCAAAAAATCCCATTGGATGAGAGTTGCTGTTATTCACATTGGGACCGAATTCTGACATTTGTGGGTTGTGTTAAATGAGAGAGCCTGTTGCAAGTGTTGTGTAATTATTTGTGCTTGTGAGACGTTCTCAATTTTGAGTACACATGACGGCAGAGAGAGTAATGCTTCATGAGGGGGACAGTGACGGGTAACGTAAGTGATCAACAGTTTGCTGCTATCAGACGATGTCGTGTTTCATCCAGGGTCATAACATACAGAATAAAGTGTATTATTTGTGCTTAGTGGAATTAAATATTAACCAGTTAGTAGATATTCTAAGTGCTAAAAATCCTAATGTTTCTGTATTCTTTTTCGGTGTATGGAAAAGTTGGGGGTTGGCTTATGCGCAGTTTATCTTAAACTTGAATAAGTATGATAATGTTTATGCCTTGTTCAGCATCTTATTTACTGGTTATTGTCACAGTGGATGCGAAGCCATGCTGCATATCGTACAGAAAAGAATGGTTCTGGTCCATGTCAGATAGTGTCTTTTGCTTGTTCTGTCCTGTTACAGTTGAGTAGTGATGTGATTGTCTTTCCTGTGGAAGGTTTGAGTGTGTGAAATGTCTGGGGATTTAAGTTTCCAGGTTTTCACAGCAGTTGTTGATCAAGACGCATGTCGTGTTCTGTGATGCAGTGAGCTTTGCTTGTCTTGTCATTTTGGAGAAATATACTGCTTCCATCTTCAGATTGGCTGACTTGATACTTGTGGGTGCTGAAGTGCTGGTTGGAAGGGAGTGCGTCAGCTATATGGGAAGGTTTCGGGCAGTTTGGTCAGTCATGGCTGTGGAAAGGGGAAGAGGGGGATGGGAACTGTCTTGACCAAGTGGGGAGTGACAGTGCCAAAATGGTTATTTTCAGGGCCTCAACCAGTGAGAGGTGGGTGTTGGGGGCAAGTGATAACGCTTTATTCATATATATGTGTGTGTGTGTGTGTGTGTGTGCGTGCGTGCGGTTTTTTTTTTTTTTTTTTTTTTTTTTTTTTTTTTTTTTTTTTTTTTTTAAAGAGAGGTGGTCTTGTCCCAGGGGGGTGACACTCTTTCCTTATGGGTGAATGTCTGCTCTCTTGTCTTTCAGAGAATGGTTCAGACATTTGCCATTATCTGCATAGGGAGAATTTCCTCCCACCTGCCACTGCAGCCTCCACTTGTACCAGTTCAGTGATCCCAAAGATGGAGGCAGTATGTTCCTGAAAACCATTAGAACAGACCACACCACATGATTTAAAAACCCAAAATACAACCATCGTTTGATTTTTTCCCCCCCTACTGAGAAATTGTAGTGAAATTGTGTCTTGCATTTGTGTGTTCCTTTCTTCCAACATTAGGCATTGCTTAATGCATATGGTGCACACGCATGCTGTTCTGATAAGGCACATAACTGCTATATCAGCTTTGAATTTGAGATAGCAGTTTGGGACGTATCAGTTTTGACCCCTTGGAACAAATGGACAAGGGGTCTGAAACTCACTGTGGGGCCTGTCAGATTATTTTGAAACATACGACAGGCCGCAGATCATTTTAAGCAATAGAAAGCTTAATGCTTGTGTTATTTAAATTGAAAATGCCATTACGAATACTTCGTACCTGTAGTAAGAAAGTCAAAGTATGTGACAGGTATTGAATTCAAAATTTTACTGCCTTGTTCTCTTTGTTGACATACACTATACATTACCATCCTGGCATAGCAAACCTTTTTTACCTTTAGGGCCCATGACAAAAACATTTTAAATCGAGAAATTTTCTGACACTGAGCTGGGACACATTCTGCATTTGGAATGAGGTGAGTGAGATGACTGTACAGTCTTAACTAGCAGCAGTGTGTCATGTTGTGTTGCGGTGTTGCAGGGACAGCACTCATCAGCATGTGCACCACCACCTCTACCACTACCACCCGCCTGGACGCATGCACCATTTGCACATCAGCATTGCGCCCACCATGGTAAGTACCTGGCTTCTGGTGTATAAGGACTGATTCATGTGTACTTCAGGTGTGTCTGTGTCCAGAATTGTCACTGTAGACTGCTTCAAAATGATATCTCAAGGCCACAGTCTGACACAGCACAGTTGGTGCACATTCCTCTGTGTGCACTGAGATACAGCAGTCTATGGACAGTGTGTGTGTTATGTGGAGTTGCTCACAGTGGGTTGGCTTTTTCTGGCCTCCATGATGACTTTCATGAGAAGGCCACAGTCCTGTGTGTATGAATGAGTGTGACATGATGCAGTCAGTATGGTCCATGTACAGTTGCAGTCCAATCCTATATGTCTGAATTAGCCTGGAGGGGTCTGTTGACATTGCAGGCGGCTGGCAGCCCACGCCCACAGGAAATTGTGTTTCCACCCGTGCTGCCACCTGAGCTGATGCCATTCCCATTCCTGGCACGTCATATGACTGCGCGCTTGGAGGACTATATGCGTGTCGTTGAGCAGCGGCGCCTTGCACAGATAAATCGTGGTGCCACTCAGGACACTATTGAGCGCTGCACTTTTCCCCACAAGTACAAACAGGTGGGTCAGGTCACATTTCCACCAAATTTAGCTGTCTGTAGAACAGTTGGTTCTTAAAGTAGGCCACAGCCACTCTCTTCTGGATATATGTTGTAATCATCATGTGTAGCGATAGAGTTGCATAAATGGTTTCATTTTTATATGGAACTCTTGTTTATTTAATGCACATTACCGTATTTATTTGAATATAAGATGACCTTACGTAGAATGTGATCCCCCTTCACAGTCTTCAATTTGTAGGACAGTGCCTGTGCAGAATGTGGTTAACTCTGTGTGGTTTTAATGTGACTGATATCCCCACCTCCATGTTTCAAATGATGAATTATGAAAAAGAAATGTCACCTTATACTTGGATACGTAGCATAATCATATGTCCTCTCTGCTTTGTTCTAGTATTACAGATACTTTCGTATTGCAGTTTTTAAGACTTTTTGTTCAACTAGATCCTAGCCCTGAAGTGCGTTTTTCAGCTTGCTGGGGCCGTAAGGAGGATGGGGAATCACCATGCGTCAGACTAATATGCAGTAATCCTGATGTTTGTGATTTTCACCTCTCATGACCGCCCATTTTAGTGCTGTTGTTTGCACCTTTTGTGACTTGTTCCAACAAATCTGGACATGCCAGTTCCCCAGCTCTTGTGCTGTTGTACACATTATTGTCAGCTCAGTCAAGCTGTGTGTTGCATTAAGTGAGGTTGATTGCTTGACTGTTAGTATAAGACCGAAGTTCACATCAGATTAAAACATCTGATTGAGGTGCATTACCACCAGCATTGACAGTTGTTCTTGCTAATGTGCAGCAAGCAGCTTGTTCAGTGTCACTATGTTGCAGGTGAAGAGGAGCACTGATGACATGGAGGACAACACAGAGAAGTGCACAATATGCCTGTCTGAGTTTGAAGACAATGAGGATGTGCGGTGAGTGCCAGCAGAATGTTTCACAATCTGTCAGTCTGCCGCAGCCACCACTGGTGCCCCCCCCCCCCCCCCCAACACAAGTACTGTGCACCTTGTGTTGCTGGTGTTTAACCTCCTTATGGCTGTCCTACTTGTAGGAGGACATTTAAATAGCTTTCTTTACTGCCATTCTAAATGTAGGATGGCACAACTGCAACCCTGGAAAAGCTTTCCCTGCCCACGCCATGAAGGCGTAATGGGGAGTAGACATATAGCTGCACTCATTCTTCTAGAGTTGAAGGGCTAACGGGGAGGCTGAAAGTGAGGAGTATCAGCGTGGGGACTGCATGCATATTTTGGATTGATGGTAACTGAACTGAATTGTTAATTAACACGTGAAATGTACGCTGGAAGAAAAAGTTTTGTCATAGTGTGTAAAATAGACACTGTTTATAGCACTCTCATACTATTGACAACATGCAGTATTTACTTGAATATAAAATGAAAATTTTCCATGCATGAAGTTCAAAATATTCTGTGAGGAGGGTGGATGTTTGGGTAACTGCCATGGATACTACACAGTTGCTGCAATAAATGTAGACCTCATATAACTCTTAATATCAGAGTCATTATTTTCGAAATGCCACTGAACGAATGGTACTGGATTTGTTTGCAGGCGTCTGCCCTGCATGCATCTGTTCCACATTGAGTGTGTGGACCAGTGGCTGGCAACTAACAAACGTTGTCCCATCTGCCGTGTGGACATAGAGACACACCTGAACAAGGACTTGCCATCCACCTGACAGTTACTGGAGAGTCATAAGGACTGAGGATGCTCTCCTTCATATGTCTTCCATGCATTGTACTGCAAATGATCGTTTGCTTCCTGGCCATGTGTCTGCTCTGCAGGTCGGAGTTGTCAGTCTGTGTCATTCCTGTCTAGTGTGTGTGTGAATGGGTGGTGATGTCACTATGAAGCACAAATATCTGTGTTCTCAACCAGGTTTGCCATTCCAACTGTGGTACCAAGCCACCCCAGTGTTCGCAGTATGCACTTGCTTTATTGTATTGAATTGTGCATTGAAATTTCAGTAGGAAATGTTTTAGATGTCAGTCTTATTTTGAGAAGATTTGGGATTAAGTAAACATATGCTAGATTTGAGGTCTTCACAGTAGTGTGGTTGAGGAGTTGTTGCATCGAGCATATAATGTTGCATCGAGAACTGATTGTGTAGTGATGGTCCATCATATCCCAGGGGAACATAATCATCAAATAATAGGAATCCAAACTGCCATGTTATTTTACACAGTGAATTTTTTTTAAGTTTTGCTATTAATACTGGGAGAGGAACTCTTTTAAACGTGTTTATTGGCTTGCCTGCTTGCCAGTAGACCATGTTTGTGATCATGAAGAGTTTAATCTGATGTTCGTTGACCAGTGTCCGCAACATTCCACTCATGCAGTGTTACCAGTACTGACGTGTGTTTCATGTTTTGTAGAATAATGAACTGAACTGTTTTTTAGAACTTTTGTACTGCATTAGTATGCTATATTTTTAGGTACTATCATGAACATGTTAGTGGGAATTGTTCCCAGTGGCCCATGCAGACTGAAGTGGCAGTTTTGTAACATTACGGGTCTTGGGGCATGCTCAAGTGGGTGATGAAGTTTATTTATCTGCGTGTGAATAGTTCCATTTGATGACTTTTAGCTGTACATACGTATGTTACGGGAATGGTGGTCATGTCCTGGGGCTCCATCACTGGTTTTCCCATCATTGTGTTTCAAATGGTAAGTCTTGAGAGAGCTTTTGGAGTTTTTCTGCAACTGGACTGTGCAGTTCTAGTCCAGTGTGGCATTAGATTAGTCCACAACACAAATACTGCAAGCTACAAGTAATGTTACCTGTGTGCCTCACAGTGGTTGTGTTTAGACAAATTCCAGTAAGAGGTATGAGGATTTTACGGCAGTGTAAATGAGAATTCCTGTCTGCAGGGTTGTGATGCTGCAGCCTTGGGTGAGCGGTTCCTGATGTTGTGAGAGAATGTATTGCTCTCATCCTCAGGGTGCAAGATGTCAAGGAAGAATAAGGCCCACCTGACCCTCGAGGCTGAAAGCACTAAATCTTTCAAAAAGTTGGGAACCACTTACCCAACAATATTGTCACATCCTGGGCGACCATAATTCTCAAATTCCCGGGATTCTCAAACTATTTATTTGGAAATCTTTGGCCACACTAAGATATTAATAGTAGTTCTTCTACAACGCACAAATGCAATCAAAACTCTCACTCCTCGGAGTGCTGGTGCTGTTCTGACTGTGTGCTGATTGAGATAAGCTTTTCTGTCCTAATCATTACACCCAGATTGGCTGTGGGACCCATCCAGTAAGGACTAGGGTAAAGTAGTCAGCAAGCGATGCCTGCGTGATACGCTGCAGAGCCTAGGGTGGCAAAGTAAGTAAATAGACTGTGCAGTATGTTGGATCAGAAGGAACGATGTACTTGGAACCCTGTGGACTGCAAGTTCCTCTGACTGACTGATTATACTGCCTTTGTGCTGGATAGTCTTGCTTCAGCTGAAGCAGAGCTGTGCAGCTGTTGTTTGCAGGATGAAAAATATGCATGTTGGCAGCACTGCATTGAGAGGTACAGAAAAATTCTAAACTGTGGAAGCATGTTTTTGTGCATGGTATGAAGGTAGGGTGTCTGTGATGCAAAGACATAGACTGAAATGATGATGCGGTATATATTTTTGGGCTCACAAAGAGAGTTTTGTTTTACAGACTTGTGTGTATGCTTCCCTGTAGTAGTGTCAAAACCTGTCTGCCATTTCTGTGCCATTACGTTACACAGACATGTGACAGGTTCTTCAGTAGTGCCAACTTGCTACTGTGCTATAAAAAACAGTTTGACAATAGCATCAAAGGGGTTAATTATTTTCTTTCATAAACATTTACTCATGAGGTGTGAAATATTTACCTTGAGTTAATGTGAAGCAGTTAGCAGAGTCATCAATGCCTGTATTTTTAAGGAAGTGAACTTAGTTGTTGAGTACAGTGATGGCCTTGGCACTAAGAATTTCAAATTTTGTGGGGGAGGGGCATGTTAGTAGTTGGTATTGCTAAATGTGCAGTTGGTATCCCAGACACTTCTCTAGTCCACAGTGAGTCTACTCCTCAGGGCTCCATTTCCAGCTTTAAACTGACAGCTCATGTAGCAAGTACAGCCCTCCCAGGTTTTGAAAGTGGCATACACATATTTCTCACAGGACCCTTGGCAGACTGCTTGTGTCTTGTATTTGCTGTAAAGTATTTACATTTTAGCTATCTCAGTATGTAGTGACTGTTGTTTTTGCAACTAATAAAAATGTTTGTAAACACAGTTGAGATATGACTGGCTCATTACAGGGAATGTTGAATAAGTAAGGTTTCCTAGGCTGTACCTTTGGTGTTGATCAAGCATTTTATTTTTGTGTAGGATGTAGCACTTGTAGTCGGCATAAAGGGTGACAGATGGCACAAGTCAGTTAGGTGCTGTTTGTGGGATGAAATGATGTGCAGTGGCAGTGATATTGGAAACGACCCTGTGAAGCAGTTTGTAGTGTGCTTTGGTTATGATGGGTGATAAAAATTGGATGCAGCTGATAGAGTGTGTGATGACATAGTGAGAGTGCAGCGTGTCACAAACTTGTTTGATCAGGAGGTTTTCACAGCAGTGTTGCTGACAGTCTTAACAGGATGCGAGACAGTTTTGGGGCAAGTGATTTGTGGCAGCTTGAAGGATCGTAGTTTTTTATCTTAGGGTAAAGCAGTTGTTCTTCTTGGACTGGTTGACCTTGAAGCTGAAGTGACTGTGATATTCTAAATGTTGGGAACTGCTTGCTCAATGCAGCATTACATTCCAGAAGACTTGTGTCTTCATCCATGATGACAGTTGCTTCAGTTGGCCCAGTACATCTCGGGCAGATGCGAACAGAGTAGGACTGGAGGAACTGATTTTGGAAAATCAAGTTAGACTTCCACATTAATTAGGAAGGGGAAATGGCTGTTAGTCAAGTGCTGTGAATGCAAGAGCCTGATTTCCACTGCAACAGGGTTTTTTGACTTGTGCCAAGCTGTTCTTGGGGATTATGTTGAAAAATGATACTTGAGTGCAATAAGTGAGCTACATTTAACATTGTAATTACTTCACATTTAATTGTTATGACATACGGAACCTTCCTTATTGAACACTGTTTATACATTCACCTCTGCTGTTACAGGGTGTACTCTTTGTGATGTAGCAGTTGTCCTGTGTCCTGTTTGTTTTGTAAGGAATAACAGCAATGTTCTCACCCATTTCCATTTGTCCCATAACTAATTCCCAGCGCAAGCTGCAGCCTGTGAACAGATCTTGCTGCCAGAACAAAATAAGAAAACAGAGTGGGAGCACCTGTTAACTGCTGTTGATGTAGCTGCTGAAAGGACCATTGGATAGGCAAACAGGTATGAGAACGTGTGTGTTTGTTCCATCACTGACCCAGTTTTTATATAATTATCTACATATATCCAGTCTCCAAATGGATGTAGTTATCAGATTAAAGTAACAAATTTGTAGGCAGACATGTGTGAACGCCATACTATGTAACACGTGAAGCATGTGGGACATAATCTAACATTTTCTTGCTGACAGAAAGTCTCTGTACTGCTTTAACCACAAACATGTTAAGAGACCAGCCATAGATAAGGATATGTTCTGTACTCTTGCCAGTATGTCTGGTGGTGATGACTGTTAAAAGTGATGTGCAGGTGGTGTGGTATACCCTGTGGATATGATTTGATTTCTTATTCCCAGGTATTCTTAATTTGAGTGTCATTTTGTCTTTAAAATTTTAGCTGCTATTTGTATAGTGATATGGACAGGGAAAGGAACCAAATTCCAGGCACAGAACATGTACTGTGTGTATGTTTTACATTGACGAAAGTTGTGACTTGTGCATAAGAAACATTTCATGAGTAGTGTCTTCAGATTTTTGTTAAATTGCTACTTGTGCGACCATTAAGATAGCTTTGTAGTGATGCCTTTTCCATTCTGCATTCAGTTTGTTGCAGGGCGCACAATGTTACGGTGACGGTGCTGTATCATAACTAGGCAGGTGCTTGCTGAGATCACAGTAGTAGTACTGTGAGGTGTGTAGGTGGCTCAATTATGCACTGGCAGACACTTGCACAGGAGTGTGAGTAAGTAGGACAGACAGCAGCTTAAAGATGGTATACTGGCAGTGAATGTGTCCAAACAGGACTGGTGGGATACTGAGAGACCACTGCTTCTGGATGTCAAATCATATATCAATGCAGTCAGTGCAAACTGCTAGCAAGATCAGGAACTAATAATGGGCTGGACTGACCACATCATCCTGCTGCATGACAATGCGTGTCACCATGTGGCCCACAGAGTTCAGCCAATTGAGAGCCATGTAATGGGAGGCGCTGAAACGTCCTGCAAACAGCCTGGACTTATTACCTTGTGATTTTCATGTCTTTGGACAATTAAAGGAAGCCCTCAAACAGTGCATTCATGTTGGAGGGTGTGGGATGGTGGCTGTTTTGGCAGCAGCTGAAGGAATTCTTCCAAGGTGGGATATGCCAACTGTCATCAATACAGCTCCTGTCTAAATATCTCGGTGATTGTTTCCAACTGTTGCAGTACCTTCACCTATGGGCATTGGAACTGGTTTCATTTGTACAGGCCTCACATAAGTACTGGTTTGTGGGTAAAAATTTCACTGTTATTTAATTGATACGATACTTGCAGTCAGTCAAGGTAGTGCTTGCATAGAGGAGGCTACATAGTCTCTTATCCGTGTGATGATTTCATGATATCCAAGTGGGAACCAAGAGAGAAATCGACTTAGGGTTCCTGGACATGCATTATTTCATAACCGATTAAGGACAGGCACAGGACTGAGTTTGGCATGTGCTGGTCAAGGTCAAGAAATATTGGTTGCATGCCTAATGATGTGCATTGAAAAGAGACAGTAGTACATACAGTAAAACTCATTTAAGACGTCCCTGGTTAAGATGTTTTCCTGCGTAAGACATCAGGACAAAAAAGCACCAAAATTCTCCCATCTGATTAACATTACATGTTGCACTTTTAATATGTGCCCCCATAAGAAAATTGTCCGCCTAAGAAGTAACAAAAGTTGACAAACAATTTTTTTACCCATTTAATACATTTTCTGTATCAAAATCTTAAACAAATTCCTTGAGTTTCCATTCATTCTGTTTCCAAAATACAGCATTCAAATGGTGTGGCCAGATCAAATAGGTTATTCTCCAAGGTCATTTCCACAAGTTTCACACAGCAGAATGATGCAGCCTCATGGTGCATGGGTGTTGTATTTGTCCTGTGATGCAGAGACTGCAGTCAGTCCCCACTGCTCGGTCTGTGTCACAATGACCAAGAGATTGTATCAGGTGGCTGGAAGTCTATCCTGGATGTTTCGCGATCTGCATGAGCCTGCATTTGGCAATGCTGGCATGTGGAAGATGACTTGCCGCTTGAACTGGCTGGGATCGGAGGACACTCGGGCAGCAAGTAACATTTGAAGAAGTTTAGGCATGCTGACTGAAGCCACCAGGAGTTGCACTTTGCTGGGGGGAAAGGAGTTTGACACCAGATGCATGGGTCCTTACATGCTACAACTTGTTTAAATGTAATTTGTAGGCGGTAATATAAATGTATCATGGTGTAGCGTGATTGTGGAACATTTATGGTGACTGTGTGCAGATAACTCACAGCAATTCAAGACACTGCAAAGTTAGTGAAAGTGACTGGAACTACTGGCCACCACTTATGGTCTGCCTAATAGCGAACGTATGGAATCTGAAGATGTACACTGCTGCTGTTTTTGAAAAAAGAGCAAGACGCCCCACACTTGACAAGTATTTCAAGGAAAAGTAAACATCTGGAATGAAATGTGAACTTGTGAACGAAAGGTTACAGACAAAATGGTTAGAATGTCAAATACAGGTGTGACTGTGTTAAGACACCTGAAAATTGTACAAATTCAGCATCTGTATGTAGTAAGTTCACAAAAAAAATTAAAAAGTAGAACTTTTTGGTCCTACCCTTTGAAGATATTTCCCACTTAAGAAGTCAGGTTTTCTTGGAATTTTCAAAAACATCTTAAGACTTTTACTTTATTTTGTACTTACATTGTTTTCATATTATTAGAACATTTGAGAAAACAATATAAATGTGAAATATGTAAAAAACAATATGTAATGCCATATCAGGATGGATCAACATGTGTAATGTACCAGTCTGACACCTGGCCTGCAAGTTAGTACAACATATAGATACAGCATTCAGAGGATGACATGTGAAGAAAGTGACACAACACATCCGTCACTCAGCACAAACTACAAAAAAAGATTTGAAAATGTACAGCAGTCTGCCAGACTTGTTTACTGGCACCTAGCCATGAACAGCACCTGAAGTAAAACATACACCAGCCATGTTAGAAGTGGTAGTGTTGTAGAATGCGTACCATTTCATTTTTTCGTACTCCATGTTTCTACACTGGAGTTTGTAAACCAACTACATATTGACAGATGCCACACAGTATAATTCAGAGTCACAGCCAAGTTGGTGTTCTTGTCAACTCTTCAAAACAAATCAGTGTCATCAAGTTTCTCAAGTATTTTTGCAGATGGCATTGGTGATCACACTTCCAAGACACTAAAGTAATTCAGATTGTTATTCCAAGGGACATCTTGTGCTCCTGGGTCACAGGAGCAAACACTCTTATGCAGAAATTTGGCTGCAGGATTTGCTGAACTTCTTGGCATTTTCAACACTGCATCTGTGCAGCCTTACATAAGTTGAGATGTGATCCAGTCCAGGAAGGCTGTGACCCTGGTATAGACGCCTGGATAGCCAGGCTCTGCACACCGAAATCCAAATGATACAATACCAATCAGGTAGAACCGCTGATTCTTTGCCCACATGAGTGGTCCGCCAGAGTCACCCTGTAAATATTTGGTCAAACAACAAGGTTATTAGTGGCAGCGAATTTGTGCGTCACGTGTTTCTCGACATTTAACTTACAAGTTACTTCAAGTTGCAAAATTTGAGGTTCTGGCACCAGAGGTGGTGAAAAATTAAGTGTTCTGGGATATGACACTGTCGCTGGGCAAGTAGTTCCAGTCATTCCAAAGGATCATAGTGCCTTCATCTTCAAGGTGAAGCAGTCCCCGCAGTATGAATCTGACAATGCAGGCATACAATGCTACTACATGCCCAGTGACACAGTGTCACATCCTAGAACACTTGGATCTGCACTTCATATTCCAGACAGTTTTAACACAGACCTGACAGGCGTCCTTCCCACCCCTAGCGAACCCTGCACACAGAACGCGATCATCGATTTGGGCAGTGCTGAAAGTTTTGAATGCTTCCTTACACTGTGCCTGAGTCACCACAGGGATCTGCAGCTGCAGTAGCTGTGAGCTTGATGGGCCATCTGTAAGAGGACATAATACAAGAAAGAGGAAGGAAGAACCAAGCTGAATGAAGCATCTTGCTATTTATTATCCTTGTCTTGACACTCACTGAAGTGGATGGAGCCCCACCCTGCAATGAAGGGGTAGTGCTTCACGAAGTCTCGGGAGCGAATATCAGGAGGAAGCGGCAGACAGATGGGCTGGATCAGGGCTGCAAACACATTAGGCAGAATGAGAGACGTGACAGCTGTTACAAAACAGCAAGTACATACACAAAGAGGCAGAAATGTGTTGAGTGTTGTGTGCTGTTAGCTGTTGTGACAGGCATCGTGCTGTGTGAAGTACTGTACACTGAAATTAGCTTGTGTTTATTCATATATTCATCTTACAGGGACACTTTTCGGCTGAATGCAATCAGACTATCATCACGCCATATCTTCATACAGAGAAATACAATGCTGGAAGAATCAGAGGTTGCCCATTCTTACTTGCAAGTGATGAGAGCTCATTTTTATACAATTCTTGGCTTAATAGAGCTCACGCACATGGCTGAAAGTCAAACCTTAAGCAGGAGAACATATTTGTCATTGTTCTAGGAATTACTTGTGAAACATTTAAAATGCACTGTAGGTTGGTGATAAACTTACTGGTGAAGGTAATGTCATCCTGCAGCTTTAAAATGGCGATATCATTAGTGAATGTTGTGGGGTTGTAGCCCTCATGCACTTTCCGGTCCTGTATCAAGATGTCAATTGGAGTGGTCCCATCATCGTCTCGCTTCAAGTCTAGTTCACCAAGCCTTGCGATATATCTGGAGCAGTTGCGTTACAGAACTTCTGATGTGTCACTTTGGAAATTTGGACATGTGAAAGAGTTGTGTGTGCTGAGGATATTAATTTACTGGGCAAAAGTATAATTACCATAAACCAAAAACTGCGCTTTGTAAGTGGCCAGTAATGAGTTGGTCTAGAAATACTGATGAAACTGGAAATATGTGTGTGTTAGTGAGTGAGAGAGAGAGACAGTCAGAGAGCATGCCTCATGAACAGAATGTAGGACAAAAGCAAAACACAAAAATACAGCAAAGTTCAAATATTTGGAAATGACGCTAACAAATCAAAGCTGCATGCATGAAGAAATTAAGAGTATATTAAAATATGGTACAGAATCTTTTGCCTTCCTGTCTGCTGTCTAAGAATCCAAAGATGAAATATACAAAACTACAGTTTTGCCTGTTTTATATGGGTGTGAAACTTCATCTCTCATATTAATGGAAGGACACAGGCTGAGGGTGTTTGAAAATAGGGCATGGAGGAAGTTAGTTTTGCTCAAGAGGGAGGAAGTAAGAGGACACTGAAGACAACTGCATGATACGGAGATTTATGATTTTCACTCACCAAATACAGGATCCTTCTTTTATAATTTTACCAAACATAGCAGCTTTATCACATGGAAATTTGCATCCTCTGAGATATTCCTTGATGGCTGTGGTGCTTAGAACAGCAATAAAAGAAATGTGCTGTATTGTTAGGGCAATCAAATGCAGGAGGATGCAGTGGGCAGGATATATGGCATGCATATGAGAGAAGAGAAACACATACAGAGTTTTGGTAGGGAAACCTGAGGGAAAGAGGGTGCTTTGAAGACCTAGATGTAGTTGGGACAGGAATAATAAAATGGATCTTAGAAAAATATAATGATAGGGTGTGAGCTGGATTAGTCTGGCTCAGGATAGGGGCAAGTGGTGTCCTCTGATGAACACGGTAATTAACCTCTGAGTTGCGTAGGATGCAGGAAATGCCTTGACCACTTGACGAACTGTTAGCTTCTCAACAACAATTAGGCTGCACAAGGTTAATGAAGAGTGGAGTGCATTTGTAGTATTTGGCACATGTATTGCCTCGTTTTCATCAGAGTCATATTAGGAAAGGCAGAGGCACTAAACACACAACTGTCGTGCATCAGTGCAGTGCACAGTACATTACTTTGAACAATATCTGCATGAAGGTTCTTGGTCTTAGTATATTTTGTATCCTGTTTGGTGTAATTAGCCTTTTCATTAAAGTGATAATTTCAGACCAAGTTTTGTAAAAGTAGATACTATATTCAACCAGTATGGACCAAAATTAAGTGTGACAACTGTTGGTGTGTACTGCTATACCAAATTTCATTGAAATCCATTGGCCTGGCATGGATATAAAATGTGCAGATGGGTGTCCCAATGGTTTTTTATTTCCACACTCTGACACTTACAAGTCCTTGCGGCCGTGCACACAGTGTCCAGCTGTGACGACGTGTCTGCGTGTGATGAGGGCACTGCCACACAGGAACTTAATGTCTGAGGAAGGTGATGACTTGTAGCCCAGGGCCACGAGCCATGGCCATGCTCCTGTATCCACATGCACCATGCATTAAACTTTGACAAGGCAAAGTAAAATACAACAGTTGAAGCATAAATTTTGCAAAATAATGTGCACTCAAATTTTATACAGATGTTTGGATATGCAAGTCATACAGAATTTCTTATTCTTTTGAAAGGTAACAACTGTAAACTGTGGAGATTCACTGAAACCTTCTACATATTGTTCTGTATCAAGTTCTGCATCACTTTGCTACTTATTTGTTGAACCCTGTTTGGAAACATAAAATTTCATGCAGGGTTGCCAGTGCAATAAATGAGAATGCATAACGGATCACTATGGGTTACAATGCAATGACAATTGTTGGCATAATTGTAAACTGCTGAAAAATTTTAAATAGCACAGACAAATGTGAACTCATTTGATAACATTAAAACTGACACCTGTATTCAGTGGATATTTGAGAGCTCTTTCCCAGCCATCTGAGGACGTTCACCCAGATATGTCTTTAATATTGGAGCCCTTGGCCTGCTGTGTGTACACACTCACCCAGTTTCGCCGGATATCCTCCCACGATTCGTCTATCCTCTACTTCGACAAACGACGTACCGCATTCCGATATGTCTGGGAGTCCCACAGGTTCCCTGACCGATACCCTCGAGCTGTTATCGGGAGGCGCCCCCGTCGGGCGCGTTTCCAAGCCTGGGCAACACACCTTGGGGTCTGTCCCTTCATAGCCACACGCAGACGCACGCAGGAAGTCGGCCACTCCGGGGATTTGGCGCTGTTGTCGCAGCATGTTTAGCAGAATGGGACACTCTTTGATGTTGATACATATGCCGTCTTGGCCACTTGGATTCGTGCAACGGGCCGTGTCGCCATCGCCGACGTCTGTTCGCAATAAAAAAGAGCACTTATTGTTGCGTCCCAGCTTTCCATGGCGTCTGACAGAAGTGGCGAGGGGCAAAATGACATGTTTTGTTTATGCACTGCTAATTCCGACCGTCCAAAATAGGCTCATGAGATTGCCATGCTGTCTGTACGTCCCCAGTATCACCTTTGAATCAGTGGCCCGACTTGGAAGAAAATTCGTATGAACATTCTACTATTGGCGCCAATCCCAATGCCTTCGTAATTTCAGTCAGTAAATGATGCTGCAGTCTCGATGCTCATGACTGAGACCCATCAAACCGCCCAGAACATCGGAATCCACTTTCAATGCGAAACAGACGTCTTGAAATACTAGTAGAAAAATATACAATGATATCAAAACGCATGGAAGTTCACTTTTAATAAAACACCAGCAATTTCTGGAGGCGTAGGCCACTGAATGATTGGAGGACAGTCTCATTCTATAAAGCGCGGAAGCAGTAAACCTCTAAAAATGAAAAGCAGAGCTTCACTGAGCTGAGAGTGATCTGCTCAGTAGCAAGCGAGCGGGAGAACATCAGCTTGTGGAGAGCCCGTACAGTGGTTCCTCATCACGGAAGGCTAGGATACGTGCGGTATATGGACGACAGACAAACTGCTGGGTGCATATTTTATGTTACGGCTTCAAACTCAAGATGCGCTTATCGTTAGTAGCTACCGTGAAAACTGGCGCTGCAAAAAGGGGAACACACAAAAGTCTGAAGTAAAATAACTCTGATGAAACGATGCACTGGTCTTGACGAAAAGCTATACTGCACAGTGTCCCTTTTAACGTGTCCTTGAGCACAACAGCCGTCACGGGCTGTTGAGGCAGATGGAACACTTTCTGTGCGATAACGTTGACGTACTCAGTCACACGGTAAAAAGGACATCTGTGTGATAGGAATGCACGTTTCACTTTCTGTACCGTTATAGCTATGATTACTATTACTATTATTAAATTGAAATAATCACCGGAGCCGCGATAGCTCAGTCGGTATAGTGACAGGCCACACGCAGGACAAGAGAGGAAACGCTGTCCAAGTCCGTCAGCGGTAAGAGATTTCTGTCATCCCCAGACCGGCTCCGGGTCACACCCAGCCTCCTGTTCAGTGGGCACCGGGGGCGTGAAGCTGACCACTCGCCTCCATGTATTGCCGGGCTTAAGAATAAGTGGAACTATACCTCCACTTCCCCTATATGCGTTTATGTTATTAACAGAAACAACTGTACGTACATTGTATAAACCGCGTGGTAAAGAGTTGCGCCAAAAATCGCCAGTGTGGATGACGTAGTTTGTTTTGAGTTCTGCGATAAGTTGTTACACGCTGACATTCGCTGTGCAGAGACTTCAGAAGAAATTTTAAAACTGTTGTTCCTCGTACAGATTCATGTTTCACAATTTACGTTAAACATACGACAAACTAATTGGATTCTACTATACAATAGGAATTGTTTAGTACGAGAATCAATTCATCATAGACATATCACCGCAATGTACTGTATTAATCTACGTACGAACTGACGTAAAGCCTACTGTGATTTCCATCCCTGCGTGTGGTCAACTGTGACCGAAACACGCAGAAGTGTTAACAAATCAGTCGGCATATATTGACAACTGTGTAATAAAATGAGGACTCATTCTGGTCTTCTGGTACGACGCACCCGGTTGTTTGGGCTACTGAAGCAACAATTTGGAAGTCGCCTATTTCACAATAATAAGAAATTGGAAACTGATGTTCGTGAATGGTTGCAAATGCAAGAACCGGATGTCTGCCGCGACGATACTGTTAAACTCATACCAGGATGGAATACTTTGACGTACTCAGGGGTTATGTTAAAAATAATAATTCCGTGGAATAAATTAGCAACATTTAATGTTGTAGGGACTTCTCATTTAATTGTTATGACTCGGGCAACCTTACTTCAGGAATATCCTCTCGTTTCTTCGAGTTACCACTGAAACGACGAAGTACACTGGTTCTGGCAATGTCTGCAGAAACTTACCCGATCTAGAGACACTGCTGCTGTTGACGGCTGCAGCAAGAATTAGCAGAAACAATTGAGCGTGCAGGCGCTTCGCCATCTGAAATAACCAACAGATAACTTTCAAAATTACTGTCTTCTGGAATGAGGCCGTGCAGGTTGATACGTTGGCACCAACGTTTCAAAGGAACTTGCTACCTCATTCTTAAGTATGGAAACTGGAAGTCTAGCGCTTGTAGGTTTGCAAAGTTCAACTTATTGGCTACATGAGTATAAAGGTAAAGTAAAGGTAAAAAGGAAAACTCTCCTTCTTCGTGCCATGAAAGTCATATAAGCGAAGTAGAGGTATAGCTCCGTTCATTATTAACCTTGGCATAGATGGAGGTGAGTGCTGAACACCACCCCTCCCCCCGGCCTCTTTACCGCTGGAAAGACCCCAGTACCCATTGAATAGAAGGTGGGGTGGTTCCTCGAGCCGATGTGTACGTTATGTAGAAGAGAAAAATCTCTTGCAAATTTCCAGTCTTGTAGAAAGCACAAACCGTGCCCTGTTATCGACTCACCAGAACAGATTTGACCTTGGCAGTGATGGCTCAGGGAAAGTCACGCTCTTATATGTCCATGAACAGTAACCGATGTATTCCAGTTGAAAAAAAAATACATTGGACTAAACTACAGTTGTATTTTGTGTGTGCAAGTCAATGCTCTTATTTTATGTTATTCTCTACCTGGTTACAGCTGAGCGTACATTTTACTTTAGGTTTGTTACGAACTGAACACGTAACAAATAGCGACCAGTGGAAAGGAAGAGCTGCAGTGACAGAGACTTGCGTTTTCGACAGGGTCTGTACGTTTCCTCCGTAAGGTCAGACCGGATTATGGTTCCCTCTCCACGCCGTCAAGGTCACACGTCGTCAGTCAAGGACAGAAGAATTCATTGTACGTACGACGGCTCTGACACAAACTGTCTGTCAGTAAGTTGCCTCACCACTTTCTCTTCTAGTTCACATTCAGTCAAACCTCAGTGAACTAAATTGTTATAATAGCCGGCATGAAACCGCGACTGGACAGTCAGCATTTGAGTACGGAATGGTGGGAGGGGATATGGAGGTCGGCTAATGCCACACTTGCACATGTACTTCGAAAGACCTCCATACGACGTGGAAGTAAATGGCAGTAGGCCTATGCCTGACACGAAATTTTCAGACAATGCAGTATTCACCTGAACTGGGACGCGCGTAATGAAGGTAAAACTGACATACGCCTGCAGACTATTTTACCTGGAGTAGCTCAGTTGGTATAGTAACTACGCTACATGTGGGACAAGCGAGGAATCGTGGTTCAGTTAGCGGCATGGGCAACTAAAGCGTCCAGACTATGACCAAGGCCGGGTAACGGGCATTCTTGTACCGGGTATAAGCAGCCAGGACGTGAAGCTAGATGACCACTTTTCTCCATCTAGTGCGGGTGTTAAGGATGTGTGAATCCCCCTCATGCCTTCATGGTGTGCAGAGGGCCCAGTTTAGCTTTACCTACTTTACTCTCGCCGTTGGCATGGCCTTCACACAGATTCGCATGAAACTCAATCCGATCACAAGCCATCTTGCGGACAAGCACACCTGTGGATGCGACAAACGTTCCCTGTCGCTGGCACACACGATACAGCGGTGGACGTTTGACGCAGTTCCGGCAGTTAACTTCCGTTGCTGTGACATCACAGGTAACTCCGCTTTCCGACCTTGCCATCGCAACGTTTTAATAATGAGCACTGCACAGCCTCAGGCGTGTTTACGCTGCTCTGACGCCGGGTTTCCCAGAAGCGTACCGAGTCTTGTACAAACGCGAAGTATGTTTCAGAAAGCAGCCCATGGGTTTCACTCTTTCGACATGTCACGAGTACTGCTGTAGAAATCCACAGATATTTTGTTGCGGAGATAGTTAGAAAACAGTAATCTGGAAGACGGTGAATGAGGCAGGGAGATGATACTAAAGCGTCGACAAGTTGTGAGAACGCCAACTACGAGTACATTGAAGGGGTTCTGTGAGAATGAGCCGTTGATGCCCTACTGCCGGGAGCTGATTAGTTACTGACACTATCAGGTGTAAATCTGAAACTTTAAATTTCAATAAGTCAGGGAAGTTCTTATGGAGCCTGGGTTCTTATTTTGGAAGCATGACGTTGAAATAACCACGAGTGGACATGGTGTTTCAGTACTAGGCACACTGACGTTCCACAGAACGACGAACATAAGCTGCACGGAGACTTTGTAAAAAAAGCGTTTGTCTAATCCTGCATACGTATGTGTGGTACTGACCATATGACTTGTTAGTTATGGGTGTTACAGGGCAGAAGCAAGCTGGTAAGAGGGGAAGCACTGCGCATGCACCACCAAGCATTTTTTTTTTCTGTTTTAGAAACGTCCACAGTGACTGACGGTCTGAATGCACTCCAACTACGGTAACTGTTCTTGAAAGAGGTGTGTTGCGGCTGGCCATTAAGAGGTGAGCCTAGCAGCGACCAGGCCGTGGCGACTGCAGCTGTGTACAGTGTTAGGGACATCAGCCAGCAAGTTATTTAGTCACACTACCAACACATCTTGTTGGGAGCGGCTTTAACACTGTAAATAACGTCTTTACAAACCCTGGCTGTGGTGCAGTAAGATGAATTCCACTTTTTAAACGTATTCATAGTTTACTGTGTACCACATAACTAGCAACATTAAATCAAATACCATTAATTTCACTGATACGCTCTTGCCAGTACGCTACCGCATGAATGACTGGCAGCACTGTTTTAGTATCAACAAAAGCTCAAGCCAACCAGAACGCACTCTTACCTGTTCGCCTCCGTGTCTCACCACACTCTCACTGCGCATCCGGCTCGAACACGGCGGCCTTTATTCTCGTCACAACACACCTCTCTAGCCTTCCTACCCGCCAACAATTCATGATCACTTTTTTTTGTCTTATGCTACTCTGCCTAACCTCTGTATTCGAAAGATGTCGTTAAAGAATGAACCCAAAATGTTCTTGTCTGGTGACTGTGCCCTCACCACCGCTACACGTACTGTGCTACATTGCCGTCTCATAAGGAACCGACCAATCAGCGTCTCAGACAGACGGCGCCAAATTTGTTAAATTTGGAAGGAACGAAGCAACCACTGAACAAGCCGTAACACTTTATTTTTTTACGGCGTACTTTTTGAGAGACAGACGACAAACGGCCGTGTGCCTATTCTGTAGCACAGTACTGTAATAAAGCCCACAACCACTTAATACCGAACGACACACACACGACCAGAACGTTCGCTGACACACTACAGTCAAAACGCGTCTGTCGTAAAGTAAAGCAAGTGGTGTGTGTCGCACTCACTAGAACATAAATTGGCACGATGTACAGAATACTCGAGTAACTGACTTTCCATTATAATGAGGAAACCGGAAGCTGCCCATAACCTACCTTGACACAGTTAAAATCGAGTCACGTTGTCACAGTTCGAATGTCAGTTCGCGTTCGCTCCCTGCAGCACGCACCGTTCCTCAAGTTGTGCAGCTGTCTTACCACATTCGCGCTGCTTCGCAGCGTGTATGACTCACGGGAAAGCGCCGAGATGACGCAATGCCGCCGAAGGTCGTGTGCTTCCTGCGGTTTGATGGTCTCTGGATAGTGGTGAATCCCGAAGAGGGAGGAGGGCTAGAGGTGGGAGAGTGGACAGAGATGGAAGAATGGCTTAGAAAGATCCGGGAAGAAATGGCGCAAATGATGATGGAATGAATGTGTGCAAGTTAGAGCGGCGACGCTTTGCGCGTGTCTTGGTATTATAGTGTGGTTGTGGGTGTTTCAAAGTACAGGAAGCTGTGGCGTCATCACACTACACCGAAAACCATGAACCTTGTTCCCCACAGACCACCATAAACCACTCATTATGCCTCACAAAAGAAAGCAACTGCCTGTAGGCATTCATTTGAACGCTCTTAGGTTAAATTTCATTAAAGAAGGGAGTCAAAAACATTTTAAAATTCCTGTCCGAGGCCATTCCTTGTAATGGCCCTCGTCCTCCACTGGCAGGCTAATGCAACTTCAGGCGCTCTCACGCCGTTTGAAATATTAAAATGCTCATTTTCGTGTAACGTCCGAAAAGGTCCGTGGCTGAAAGTGTCAGAGCTTGCGTTCGCAGCGTAGAGTCGTAACGATCTGAAAAGCGGGACTTGCGGTAGCATTGAGAATGTTGCTGCTTAAAGACACGCTCAAGTTAGTCTGTTGATGAATTTATGATGTTTAAATGTGACTTCTAATGTTTCATGAGAGATCTTTATAAGACTGTGTATTGTACTACATTTGAATGTGTTGTCTCAATTGTATTATTCCACACCTTGCCGTCATTGTGACTAAATTTTGGAGTCATCGAATGTACGTATGTATGTATGTATGTATGTATGTATGTATTTATGTATGTATTTATGTATGTATCTGCATGAATATGTGTTACAGTGTTTTCCTCAGCACAGCAGCTTTTTCAGTTAGAAAGCCTGGATCTGCGACATTGTCGTGCCGAGGGTAAGAGTACAAGAGCCTTTATATTATTATTACTGTGCATAGTTATCAATTAAGTACAAATTCATACCAATTAATGAATTGTTACTATACGATATTTTCTTACGTTACAATACTTTTTTTATGTGTACCATCCCGTTGTGCTTAAAATGAAATTACAATAACAGTGATAATAATAGCCGTGCATCACAACTTCAGATTTTTCGTGATGTTTATTCAACTGTCATATTATACACAGTTACAGAACATGTTTCGGCGTTTATATTTAGCTTTCTACCTGTGAACTCTTTAAATTGGTGAAGCGTATTTTAGTAGGAGTGTTGTGAATTGGTTGGATGAAATATACATGTTTTTAAGGAACACACAGATATTGTTCAGGAACTTACGACAGACTTGAGTTAAGTGTTACTGATTGTCCTGTTTGAGATAAATTCATTTTTGCGTTAAACGTCATAGGTTCCTTTGCTGTACCACGGCTGGTACACTATGATAGAGTAAATTTGGGACAAGGAAATGTTGAAGACGAATAGTAGTTATCCTCTTTACCGACTGGTAACGTAGCTGCACCGCCATCGTAGTCGTCACGGACGGCTGGCAGAGAATGGCTTAACGTCGTATATCGCCAGCGGCGATTCCTTGCCGACTCTGAACAGCAATAGGCAGCTCATCGGTGGTAATTACTCACCACAGGAATGTACCACGGCCACGGCAATCTATGTAGCTGTAATCCGTGATCTCGTATACCGAAGCGTGTACTAAATGACGAAAATGGCGAATGAGGGGGAAGGGCGTAAGTTAAATGATCTTCGTGTTGTTGATTTGCGTGCAGAATTAGAGAAGCGCAATTTAGATAAAACCGGCGTAAAAGCGGTTTTAATAGAAAAGTTACAAAAGGTAAGTGTAATATTCAGAAATTGGTGTTTGGAAGTGGAGGTATGTTGGCTTCGAATAATGGATTGTATTTTGCATTATTTCGTAGGCTCTTCGGGATGAAGGTCATGATCCAGATGAATATTTATTTGATTCATCAGAAAAGAAGACTAATAAGCGTCACTCCAGTACAAGTAAGTTTAATGTGTTAGTAATCGTTTACCACGCTGCCGGGTACGTATTAGCGTTAGGTCGTTCGTCATTGGTTTCCGCCATTTTCTTGTGTCGAATGTGCGAGGTTACGAAATGTTTTGGCGGTTAGAACTGTGTTTTATGAGAGTAAAAGTGATATTATTTGTTGTCTGTCGTTTACATTTTCATTATGTAATTTTACGAAAAAATATATAAACGACTTTATTTGGAACCCGTGTGTGAAACTCGCACATCGTAATTTTCGAATGCACCTGTGGGTTGTTATCCGGCAAGGGAAGCTGATTTCAAGGATGAGTGGTGACCCACTGGACATATAGGTGACTTTATAGGTGTGAACCAAAGATTGAGTAGCTACGGTTGTTAGTTGGTCACACTTCACGCATTTCCGAAATGAACTTGGTACCTGTATTTTGTACTTGGAATATCTGCACGTTGATGGAGGATAATGCTAAAGTGGATGCGAAGAGTGTAATTAACATACTTCTAGTAAGATGGGAGGGTGTGTACATACATACATACGTTTCATTTACCTTTTATCAATCCAAGACCAGTCTATTGGCTGCTGGATATGAAACATGTCATAATATCACTAATATCAATATTAGTGACAGACACAGACAAGAAACAAACAACAGTATCACAGTATGACATCACACACAGTATAAGCAATACAATACAACACAAAAATGCAAAATATATAAAAGTATAAAAATAAAAGGTAAAAAAGTAAAAAGGTAAGATAATTCCAGTTTTTGTCAGTTTGAAATATACTACAACAAAGCATTTATTATCACCAAGCACTTAAGATCTTCTAATGAATAAAAAATGTACAAGAAGATACTGTTCAATGACTTTTTGAATTGCACCTCATCATATTGGAATTGCCTGATACATACAGGTAATTTACTAAAAACCTTTATGGCAGAATACTTAAAGCCCTTCTGTACAGCTGAACGATGAACTAATGGACTACGCAAATGATTCCCTTGCCTAATATTTATACAATGTAATGCTAGATTTGTTTGAATACATATGGAAACATGGTACTGTTAATATTTTTTTTGACAATAATTTAAAAATTCATCCACTGAATAAAATGCATTATGTATTAGAATTTCTTTCAGTCTTTCTACAAACATTGTTTCATCCTCTAGTAAATCAACTAAAAACTTTGGTAAACTATTAAAGATTTAACACTCATATAATGTACTCCTTTTTGCCTTATTGATAAGTGTGATTGGAGAACATGAAGATTTCCTCTGTTCCTCGTTTGGTTATTATGAACTGTACAATTAAAGGTCAAGAGCTCAAAGTTGTTCTTCACAAAAGTCATCAGTGATAATATATACTGTGATTCATCTGGCACAGGGTAGGGACAGGTGCAGGCTTTTGTGAGCACGGTAGTGAAGTTCCAAGTTCTGTAAAGTGCAGAGAATTTCTTGACAAGCTGTGGCGTTATTCGTTTCTCGAGAAGGATTTTAGTTACTCAGATCAAATTTGTTAGATGAGTACGTTCTAACAGGTTTTAATCTGATATGAGTTTTTCTGTGTAATAAGATGTTACTATTTGTAATTCCTCCTCTCTCATCATCTCTAAGTCGTGCATTTTTTTGGTCCCACTTTATTTTCCCATTTGTATTTTAATTAGTGTAAACATTTCTGTAAATTTTCTAATTTTGTGATTTTGTCACAACCAATTGCTTTGATGTGTGCTGTGTCTTCAGTTGTGTCTAGCCATTTATCATTCACTAATTGTTTTCCCCAACTATTTTTCTCCGTACACTTGAGTAATATGGATATCGCATTATCTTCTCTGTATTATGGAGGATATCTTCCTTTTGTTACTCTTAACCTCATACTTCCCAGTCTCCAAATGTCCAATCAAAACCATGTTAACCCACTTTTCTCGGAATTACATTGATCTATGTATGATCTTAAGTTGATTCATCCACCTTGTGCTTGTTAATGAAATATTTATTTTACAGAATACAGTCATACACAACACAGAGCAACTCAATTAGGCTACTAGTTTTCGCTTAATATGAGTTATCGTCACACTTCCTTTTTTTAAGAACCATTTTTAGTCAAAATTTTAACCGCAGTTCGGAATGCGATCTCATCCTGTATAATACATGTCATAAAATTGGTGAAATGGCAGTAAATTGGGAAAGATGGTTTGACAGTGTGTCAACAAATATTGTAGGGGTGTATCTAAAAAATGTATATAGAAGTCTATTTAAAAGTTATAGGGAGGTATTAAAATCAAATGTGAGACATATGTTCGTCATGTTCTTTTCGAGACACATAAATCAACCTACAGATGTGAAGTATTTCCTATTAAACTTGTGATACACACTTTCATTGCGTTCTTTAAGATCTGCGAAAACCATCAAATGGATGTAAGTTGTTACTGTTAAGCTTTTTTGCGTATTAATGTTTATATGCTTCATAAACTGTCTATTCATTCCGTTGAATCTTCTTCATATTGCCAGTTCTGAGAAACAGTTGAGGTCTGTAGATATATAAGAGAACTAATTACTGTTCTAAATTTTTTTGTAGTACAGACAATCAAATATTACAGCCAGTTAATATGATAAATGTGTACGCACATTTTTATGTGTGTAGGGGATTAAATTCACTTAATGTTTTCGTGTAAAGTGCAGGTCACCGTTGTTATAACGATGGAAAAATTAGAGCCATTGTGTGTACTCCATCATGTACAGCTGCTTACTGTGGTGTAGAAACGTCTTACAGGGTAGGGTATTGGGAGGAAGAACTTGTCAAGTGACCTGCCCTATTTAGTGTGGTTTCAAGCATTTTGTTGGCTGAAACTCTGTGGTTATAATTCAGTTTGTTTCCTTTGTTTCCCTATAGATATAGAATTTTTCTGTTGTATCCATATGTGTCCCTTTTCTACAAAAATGCAAAATTCCCATAAAACGTTGATCTTCCCAAAGGATTGGCAATTTTCCAAAAGATGTTCTACAAATTTTGAATTGTTGTTTTTGAATGAACTCAGCAATTTGTAAAACGAAAGCCTGTAACAGGAAATGAGAATAAGTTTCGTCATAGTGACATCAGTTGATGTGTCCAGACTGGAAGGAAATACACAGGACAGACAAGTAGAAATGTTGAGAAAAGATTTAAAGAACACCTACATTCCTGCAAGCATTCGTCAGTTAATTAATTAATTAATTCATTCATTATATCTGTGCAGGTTGACAAAACAAATTGTTGATAGTGAAACGGCATCAACAAATCAGTGTATGTGAGATTTGGGATTCCCACAGGGGGGTTGAATCTCAGACTGTGGTCCTTCAGGAGGTCTTCTTCTGTTGTGAAATGCTGGTGCTCATGTGTTGACACAGCTTAACGTTCCAGACATTTGAATGTTCATCTCTGAAGTGGTTGATATATCTGATGAATTGAAACAAACATCCGCACTTTTGACAAGTACACCATTGTTTCCCAAGGTTGAGAGGAGGTGAGGTAGTTGTAGAATAGCCAAAAGGGGTGATCATCTTTGCGTTTGGACAGGAGGCTAACAACTCTTAACCATAAAAGATCAGCATGCTAGAAACTGTTTTGCGGTGCCGTGGACTTGGGTGGAGCTTTTGGAATGACCCGAGCAATGGAAACTGAACATAAAGAGAAAGGATGGTAGGGTGTGGACTGGGTTCATGTGACTCAGGATGGGGACATGTGACAGGCACTTATGACCATGGTAGTGAATGTTTATGTTCTGTAAAATGTGGAGAATTTCTTGACTAGCTGAGGAACTAGTAGCTTCTTTTGAAGAAGGGCTTCACTCCATAGAATTAGTTAAAAATACGAGAGGGAAAGAGAAACTCTGGGGTAAAGCTGCTTGTGCTGAATACAGTATAACAGAGGAGGCATGTGTCCATGTAGCTGGAAGCCTGTAATTTGCAGTTAATGAAAGACCCATGTACATTTTGTGCAGAGGACAGTCCAGTTACCAAACTGAAGTCAGGTAGTGTAATGTTCACGGGATGTGAGTGCTGAGTTGAATAGTTGATGAACATGTTGACCCCCCACCCCCATATTTTTGGCACTCATCTTCCTTGTAGTCACTCTGGTGATGAGAAATGACTTCTGTGATCACAGGTTTACTTCTGACAGTTCAGTTGTGATCACTGTGACTTTAAACTTTGATTGGGTCTGATATTAACCTTTTAAAGCCTAGCGGTAACCTTGCGTACTGCCAGATTTAACATTAAAAAATTCTACGTGGTGCCCATATTGCGTTTATGTGTTTTGTACGGATCTCAGAACAAACAGCAACTTTTGCCTTATAAAACATTAAGAGACTGGTTTTTATAACTGAAGTGGAGAGTATTTACAGCGCGGTATGCACCGAGTCCTTATATAAAACATACGCTTCATCTTTAAAGGGTTAATCAGTGGCAGAACAGCAGAGCTAATACTGGATCATGGGTGCAGGGGAGTTTGGAGTTACATTTTGACCGCTGTCTGGTGCCTGAAAGTGAGCACTGTTCGAGACAAAAGAGTTGGTTGCTGCAGTCAGCTGCTGTGGCAGTGTGCACTTTGGAACTGATCCATAAGGGCATAACCTGTAACCATCACTGCCGGAAAACTAGTCAGATATACAATAAAGGTTCCATTAAGAGGTATAACAACAGGGACTTGTTTGTTTTGCTTACAACAAATTTTTAATTGTTGAAGGTTAGTAGTTTAACTATTTTATGTTCTGTAAATGCTGTCACTTTATTACAAGAGGTGTTCAGAAGTTAAAGCCTGCACTAAGGTATCTTGTACAGGTGGTGTGACCTTGAAGCAGCACTTCTCCCAATTTGTTTGTTGCTCCTTGCGCTCCTGTTTGATGTGGTGTACAGCTGGTAAGCGTAGTGGTTTGTGTTGTATTCGGTTCAAACTGGATGACTCACTTTCAACTTTGTCAAAGTACATCAAACAGCGAGCAGTTACAGAGTTTTTGACACTTGAAACTCAGAGTCACATCAGAATTCACGAGCGATATCAGCTTTTTTTTGTGAACATACTGTGGCATAAGTGTAGTGTGTCACTGGGTGAGAAAATCAAGGGATTGTGGCAGAATTTGGACCTTAACAACCAGCTGCAGTCTGGAAGGTCTGTCACTGCAACTTGCGATCTGAATGGGCAAAAGTTGACAGACTTCTTCAACAGAATCAGCAGATTTCTCAAAGAGCCATAGCGGAAGAGTTAAACATTGGTTTAGCTGGTGTCAATGAGATTATTGCAGGTTTGGGTTACAGAAATTGTGTGCTGTGTGGATTCCGCGTCATCTTATGCATGAAATGAAAAGGGCAAGACTGGAAGCATGTCAGTGATTTCTCACTTGCTGCAAAGGGGAAGGTAATGGTTTTCGGTACACCACTGTCATATGTGATGAGAGTTGGGTGCATCACTGTTACCCTGAAATGAAGAGCCAGTTACTTGAATATTGTCACCACGTGGCTCCCAGAAAGAAAAATTTAAAGGCTCAACCTTCTACTGGGAAATGCATGCTCATTTTCTGGGACTACAGAGGCATCATTCACGAGGGGTATGTGATCACAGGTACCAAAATCAACTCCGAGACTTGTGTGAAGACTGCAAACAGGAAGAAACAGTGAATCATGTCCTTTGGGGAAAAATCCCCACTCATCCTGCCACTTCGGTGGTGATAGAGAACATCAGATGTATTTGTTCCATACCCTCCCTCCAGCCCCGATGTGGCACTCACTGACTTTCGTTTGTGTGCTGAAGTGTCCATCATTCAGCTGTGTGTTAAGTTAGTGCCATAAATAATATATCTTTGCCACGTATTATGTTGTGGGGTTTGTGATGATTTGAGTCACCCATTCCAGGGAGATGATTAACTTGGGAGTACCTTCTGTTGGTGGATGGGATGAATATTGTGTACTTAAGTTAGAATTGTACAAATATCTTGTGTTCTAGGCAGTTGATTGCTGTAACATGTGTGGTAGAATAATGTGTGTTCTGGCTAAATTATCTTCAGCTTTGAATTGTTTCATGGAGAGCAATTAAACATTAGTTTTCATGCAGCTGGTCCTACTGTCTTGACAGGGTGATCTGTTGTTTTGTTTTTGGACATGCTTGTTGTGTTCACTCTGAGCCAAATGAAGGTTCAAAGCTGTCTTCACAAATGTTCTGCAGTGTTGAACTATGTTGTGATGCTGAATTGTGACTGTCACGGATTTGGGGGAACCAGTTGCTTGGATGGACTGGGAAAGAACAGGAAGGCACCCCCAGGGTAACTGCTACCCAGATGAAATACACACTGGGTTGCTGTTGAATGTGAGATGCTTCACTGTTGTGCTGATCTGCTTAGAAGTGAACCCTGTATTTATGCGTAAACAATAAAACAGTATTTTGACATGCAGTCTGTGTTATTTCAGTACACTGACAATGGTTTTAATAATGTAGTTAATGTTTCTTGAATTGAGTTATGAAAACAAATCATAGTTCCCAAAGATCATTGTGTATCACGAGATGACTCTCCATATGTCACTGGTTGAAACACTCTGCATTTTTCCTTCCTATCTCCCTCTGTTGTGGGGCAGTAAATATTTATATACCATCGCCTTCTCCTGCCGTACAAATCAATGGCAACATGTGCGGTGAAAACAGCACAACATGCAAGATGAAGATATTTTAGAGCATGTATATGCTAGCAGTGTGTCAGATGTGCCAGAGTGATGTTTCGGATATTGGTGATAGCTGTTTTAAGGGTAGTGGAAGTGATTATATACTTCTGGGCTTGTGTTTTAAGGGTAGTGGAAGTGATTATATACTTCTGGGCTTGATGTGTTTGTGGATATGGTCATCGGGGGGGATCAGCCAGAGCATCACACCTGGTGATGTGTGTGTTATGTTGCTCCATTCACTGTCAAATGTGTTGCTTTCAGAGCGTGGTGAACAGGACGCAGAGTCTGAGACACAGAGCAATGCAGAGGAAAACCACAATACAGACATGGATGAGGAACGTGACGTAGATATGGATGCAGATGAAGAACCAAAGGAGGAAGAAGAGATGGGTAATGAAGATGGGGCACCGTCACAGGTGAAGGATGAGGTCCTGGACAAGGTGCCAGTTGTGTTGACAGCAAACCCCATGTTTGAAGACAAGGCAGACTTGAAAGTAAAGGATGAATCAGAGGAAGAGACGAAACCTGTGGTTGAGGTGCGTGTCATCAGTCTGTGTACTATGCTGCCCATTATTGTATGGTTTTGAGATGTGGTGTCTTACTGTGATGTAGGGGCATAATTTACAAGTGTCTGAAAACAAAAGGGTTAAGAGAAAGTGTCCAGACTCGCTTTAGCATCAACTCAGTCTCCTGTGGAATGGTTACTGGGGGCTCTTTCCACGCAGTAAAGCAGCTGGTGCATAAGATGAACCACTCCCACCTGCTGCTGAGGTTAAGAATGAGTGGAGCAATAACTCTTCATCTGTATCCCTTCATCATCTGTGCAGGGTCTGCTTTACCTGTATACAAGAGAGATGAATTAAATCAGGAATGGAAGTACTCTGTTATGTTAGGACAGTTGAATGAGAAGAACAATTGCGTTCAGCATATTAATTGAGAACTGAGGAAAGTGGTAACTTGGTGGCAGGAGGAGTGTAGTATACTGTGTCTTGCGGATGTAACTCACATTTCAACGTTTCCCATAGATGCAAGTGTACCATAGTCCAGTTTGCATAATTGAGAGTGCTTTGATGCTGGAATTAAATGCCCCATATGATGTGCAGCAGACTGGAATGTAAATTGGGGCCACATAATAAAGGCCATGATAGGCTGTTGGCTGTACCTGTCATTCGGTGTTTTGAGCATCATACTGTGTGAGGGTTATACCTGATGTTAGGTGCCAGGGGGTTAGTAATTTGTCATCTTTTTTGGTCTTGTGTGTGGTCATGTTTGAGGAAGATTTTCCGTGTAAATAACAGAAAGAGTCTCAGCTTGGTGATTCATTTGGACTGATAAAAGTGCCACAGACATCGGAATACATTTGCAATGTGAAACGTCTGTTTGGTTCCAACAACTTATGAAGTACCAGTAATAAAAATCATCAAAGAGTGTGAAGACGTAAGTTAATGGAATAGGTTTTTTGGAAGCACAGAATGCATTAAAAGATTAAAGGAGGTTCTTATTTTGTAAAGTGCCTCACTAAATGAAAGATGGGACTTGAATGTGCTGAAAGTAATCTGCATAATGGTAGGAGAGTGGGGAAGTAGACTCACCACCCACGTGGCATCATCTTGAGTCTTTAGAACCTTTCATAAGAGGGTGAAACAATGGTAAATCTAAGTGTATGATCATGAAACATCAAAACCCTGAAAAGTGAGGTTCATGAACATTGGGACTGCTGTATTTTGTTTTTCTTCTCTCATCTGGCTTACTTTCCTGTTCGCAGTTATGGTATACATGCAGAAGTTAATGAAGTGTTGGTGCATGTTGATCAATGGTCATTTTAGAGTTCTTAAATGTTAAAAGTCTCTTATATGATGGGTGTTCAGTGTGTGAGTTTGCCTGTGTCGTAAAATTTTGTGAGGTGTCATTACAGCTTTAAGTGTAGCTCATTTATTATGCTGAAGTATCATTTTTCTGCGTAGTCCCTGAGCACATTGATGTGTTGGTTCCATTTTGGCATGACTTTAAAGATTTTGTAATAGTAGAAATCAGGTGCTTACATATGTGGTCACAAACAGCAATTTCCACTTCCTCATTATTGTCAAATCAGTGACCTTGAATTGTGACTTGTTGGATTTCAAAAGTCAGGTCCACTTTTGCTGCACTTACATCCGCCCTTGCTGTGTGTAGCTGACCAGTGTGATTGTTGTCACTGATGTTTGTTCCACCACTTTTGAACTCTGGACCTTTTTCTGACAGGCTGCACTCGCATTTTGCCATCATCATACAGCGCTGTCAGTTGACACTGGCTCTTGGTGGGGGCAGTGTTTCACCTGTAAGAAGCAAATTGCACTAGAGACCTTTGTGGGACCAAGTTTTCATTGTTATTAACATTGCATGTTTACTTACATCCTGAATAGCATCTGAATCACACTACAAACTTCATCAGATCAAGTTTTCAGTGTTGTTACTATTGCACATCAGCTTGTTGCCTGATGACTGACTCTTGCGTTGTGTGTTGCATATTACTTGTGCTAGAAAATGAAACCTTGATCAGCACAGAAGTTGCAATTGTGGGAACCTCACGGATCAATTGTGAAGACACGTGTACTGCATAAAGTCAGCATGGGACATGTCTCTTTACTTATATCTTGGCACCTGAGTGTCACTGGAGAGGTGTATAGTGTGTAGCTGTAACAAGTATTTCTTCCTTTGATTTGACTCTTGTATAAAGTGGGATGGTAGGAATGGATTGTGTTTTGTTTTCAGGAGAGCAGTGAGGTAGACAAGAATTTGCCCGAAGCAAATGGCGTGGATAATGAGGACTCCATCAACCTTACTATAGGCGAGGAAGAGGAAAAGTTGTTAGCAGAAGAGGTTTGTTGACAAGAACATTTCCATAAGGAAGTGTGGTTCTGGTGTCTTGGGTTATGGCAGGAATTGGGAGTTCATGGGGGGGGGGGGAGTGAAAGGTGAGGCTGCATCTAGAAAATGGGTCACAAACATGTCGTCCTTGGGTCACATGCAGGTTACCAGTTCCTTTATTATGGCATTTTCACCAATCTTATTCGAGTTATAGACTGTGTACCAGGTCAGTGTCTAAAATTTTTGTTATCTAAACTTTCGGAGACAGATTTAAATGCCAATTGTATCTTGTGACGCCCCGAGTTTTTCTTGCCTGGTATGGACATTGATATTTCTACGAAGTAAAGACACAGAGACCAGCATATGGCATGCCGGGCCTATCGCCAATTCATTTTAGGGACCTGTGTGTGGTGTCTTTGGATGATAAAGGTTAAAATTTCTTTTGGCGTGGTCCTTAAAGCTCATAGAGTGTTGCTGTCCCTGGCCGGTGACCTGCAGCATACATCAGCAAATAGATAGCAGTACAGTAAGTTTTCAATTGAATGATTGTGGTATGTATTCAATAAAAGGATGGGGTATTTTGTATGTTATGTTTTTTATGTTGCGTTTATCATTCTTTTTGCACTGACTGCTAACAATATGCTTATCTTGTAAGTGTCTTACTGTCTCCAGAGGTTGTTGATGTTGGTGGAACCACCACACAGGTCTGCTGTATAAACATTTACAGTGAAAGATATATCTCAAATTTCTGTACTTATGAGGAATTAAAAGAGTTGTGTAGCTGTGGCCAGCTACCTGTGAGCAACATTTAGAAGTATGCACGATAGAGCTGTATGTAGGTCAACTGCTGAACTGTTTCAAAGATGTACATTTTCCCAGTTCAGTGACTGGGATAGTTCTTTATTTCTAAGCCAGTGGATTAGTGTCGCGAGACTGTGACAAATGTGACTGTGTTCCTGTTGTTTACAATGTGTGTGTATGTGCAATGAAGTGCTTTAACCCTTTAAACACAAAAACTGTCTCGATTAAGTTTAAGGATTCTTTTAATACCACAATATAAACACATTGCATCTGTGTCGTGAAAACCAATCGGTGAATGGTCTATAGGGAAATAATTTCGGTTTTTTTGACACCCATTCAAACCCATAAATACACTGTGTGGACGGAATGCAGAATTCTTAGTGCTAAACCACATGGTGCATAAAGTAACCACTGGACTTTGAAGGGTTAATCATACATCATTATTAAAAAAAGTACGAAGTGATCTTGAATTGGTTTGCTGTACTTCTTTGTACTTGAAATTGTATATATAAAAGCATACCATCACACTACACAGTTTTTAATACCATTAACTGACCTATTTCAGTCAGTATGGATTATCATTGTCGTCTTGCAAATCAAAGCAGTCGTTTGAAGCACTAAACACTGTAAGCTGTGGCAGTACCACTTGCTGCCCTGTAAGAGGTGTTCCAGGTGCTGATCTGTATTCATCAAAATGTGTTACAGATTATCTTGTGATGTTTTATTTAAACCATGAACGTTTTTAATCAGGCATTAAATTAAAACCTGATCTCTTCACTGAGGTTGGGGGTGCCCAGCTGTTCCCAATGTGGGTCCATTATGTTTCAGCCCGTCTGGGCTATTATCGAGACGTGCAGAGGGAAGTAAGAGGTGGTGCACCAAAAGTTTTCTTTTATGATATGTAAGACCATGTGAACATTAACATAAAATCATATGTAAGTTGTGTAAACATCAGTTAAAAATTCAAGATATGAGTAGAGAATTCATGGTTAAAATCATTGAGTAACATAACTCTTTTACATGCTGCACATATGAATATTCCACTGTTTTGTAAAGTTATAGATTCTAATGGGTTCTTGTATGGAGTAGGGGAAGAACCTCCAGTACTTGCTGTTGCAGTATGCTTTGTGGTTTTGCAGCGTAGTGAGCTCTAAAATTTTAAAATCTCACATACATAACACCTAAAAAATGTTGGAAGTCAGGGACATACTGTATTACATCATCCACGCAAGGAGGTGGTTTCAAATACTTCAAAAAATTGCTAAAGAAACAGGAAAAGGGCTGTCATGTATGCAACAAAAAACAAAGTGTGGTGAGGGTGAATGTGAAAGATATGTGCATATGTGCAAAGTAGGAGCCTTGTGGACAGTGCTTTCCAGAGCATAAGTGTGCTAAGTGACATCTACAGCACAGTGTTGTGGTTGCAAAAATTCTGTAATTCTCGGAAATCTTTTCACAAAAAATAACATCCCACATTGTGGTGTTGTTCAAAAGTGGGAGTAGTATAAGGAGGAATCTGTAAATTTTTGTTTAAAAATGTTGTGTTAAGTTTGACTCAAACAGGAAACTTACTTCTGAATTTGTAAGTTTCAGAAAAAGCATTCATTGTGTGAAAATGTTTTAAAAAGAAGACTTTTTACACACACACACACACACAAATATATATATAAACCTGTGGAAGGGTTTATTCAGACCTCATTGCCTGTATTTGTGGCCAGTGGATTTTTTTTCTGTATGTGGCTCTAATTTCAGCAAAAAACTGTGTGGTATTTCGAGCATAACCTACTCATACATTCTGTCCCTCAGAGGGTTAATGATGTTAGGGAATAATAGAGGGCATTCAGTAGTAGTTATGTGTTTGTGATGGTGATTGCATACATAATAGGTACCATATTTTTGTAAATTTGAGACACAGGTTTGTTGTATGAGCGAGACATAGCACTCTGTGTCAGTCTGTGCAATGGACTGGTTCAATTTGAGGTCTCGCTACATAAACTTAATGAGTTGTGCTCCTATTCCCCTGCTGCTGTGTTATTGGCAGTTGGATTATAAAGTGCAGTACAGTTCCTAAATTGTCTTTATTACTGTTTTGTGCAGACAGTGTGCATAGTCCAGCGAAGTTTAGAAAAGTAAAATGAACACTTTGAAGCCAGTAACTGTATTTTTACTTCAGTGTTTAAATGTTGCACGTGCATAGCAGATGGTACGCATCAGAACTTCATGTTCGACCGTGGCACCAAGGCTGGTGTCCTTGTGTACGAGAAATTGATGTCAAGTGTTTGTAGCCAAGATGTGATAGGTTTCTTCACGTTGCTGTTCATTTTGAATCTTGTGCCTACCAGCTACATCTAAAGTCCAGAGGTACAGAAATTAACTGCAAGTCACAGTGCCAGGCAGAATTGTGACAGTTATGGTGCTGTAGCTGGGGGGGGGGGGGCATTCATTGACCACCATCCCTGCAGTCCTGATTTTGCACCCACTGGATTCCGTCCCTCTAGACCCGTTAAGAAGCACCTGGTTGGCAAGTTATCTGCAACAGGCATCAGCATGATGCATGCTGTCGCCTTCTGGCGGCACACAGTCGACTCCAGTTTCTTCTATGGCAGGATACAAGTCTTGGTACCACAGTAGGATGAATGCTTAAATGTCAGTGTGTGGGTTTGATGTGCACTGTCTGCTGTCTGTGTCCCATGTTTTCATCATTTTACTTAATTATTGCTATTTCAGTCTTACATAGAAAAGTCAGTGTCTTATGAAGCATGTGCAGATTTTTTACTTGTGGGACCAGCTGGTATGTTGGCTGCAGTGGTAGATGTGGCAGTCAGGTGGTTGGACGTTTATGACCAATAACCGATATATTCCAATTAACAGTATATTAGGCTGTAATGCACTCATATTAAATGTCTAAGTGCCGCAGCTCACAGAGATACATTTTCAACAGTAGCTGTATGTTTCTGCACCCGGTTATCTCAGACATCAGAGGCCTCTACTGGCAGCATCAATGTTAAAGCTGTTCCTGCCAGAAGTGACTGTATGTAGGAAGTAGTGAGATTTCAGTGTATAAGAATCAAAACTTTGAGTGAAAATTGTGCCCTCTTTTGTTGTGTTTCAGGAGGACAGTAGCAGCCAGGAGAAGGAAACAAAAGGTACTGTATGTTAGCTTGAGCGTGTGTTTGCTTCTGGTGTAAAGTCAAGTGCTGCAGTGAGGCAGTGTGCGAGTCCCAAAGTGAGTGAAGTGTTTACAGGCTGCTGAAGAATACAAGAAGCAATAGTTTCTGTGTGGCTGTAAAAGAGAAGCTGCTAGTTGGTAGTAACACAGCATGAGTGGGACCTTGCCTACTGCCATCTCATAATGCATGGGCACTTGACTTTACATTGTTTTCGTGCGGTGGGTTTGTATTACATGCTTTGATATGGGCAGCTGTGTTCTCACACTCACAGATTATAGTCTGCCATCCCCCACATCACATGAAGATGTCAACTGTCGGCACGAAGAGCTAGTTTTTGTCTCGTTAGCAGACATTTGACAGGTGGGAGCAGGGAGCCCACCTGCGTAGGTAAGTCTGGGGTCAATGGCAGAGTAATGCTTGTCCACTCTTTCAGTAGCTAATGACTTCTGCGGGGATGGTGGAGTCGACTTGCTTCCTGTCCAAGCAGCTACGACGGCTACGGGAGCAGGCACTGATGAACGCCATCGTAATGCTTCCTTGATTGTCCCTGTAGATGAGGATAGTGCGGTGGCAGGCTTGACTCTGCAAGAGGCGGAAGCAGATGCAAGCAAGAAGGATTCACTGGGCCAAGAGGAGAACAAAGAAACTGCAGAGGAAGAGTCGCAAAGCAAGAGCCAAGAGGATCAGAGTGATGATAAATCTGGCGCAGGAACCAAGAGGTTCGTCTCACACTCACGGGGTTTGTATTATAACGAACGATCGACGAGGTACCCTCACAACGAGTTTCAACATGATTTTGAGGATGACGAGTTGTGTGGTAATGTATTGAGGTAGAATGGAGTTCGTGTAATTACCTGTAGGTATGTTTGGGGTCTGTAGGTTAGGTACGTCAAGATGGAGCCATGGCATGATGAAGACCTGTGACCCGTTCTCTTCGGATCTTCAGTTCATTAAGTTTCAAAGTATTGTATTCTGAGTGGGTGAAGATTAACACAATGAAATTTTATGCTCTACAAAATTCACGTATTTTTTTAAGTAATTCAAGCACAAAGACACTTGTCAGTTTGTTGGTAGGTGCAAATGGTGGTGAGTGGTTGAAAGTCACAAAATTGAGCATTCATATTTAGGGAAATAGTGGAGAACTAAGGGACTGCTGGTGCTCAGAAGATGGCTACATTGGGATGCAGCTTAAAACCATAAAATTGTTTGAGAAGCTGTGGTATGCTGCTTCATGATGGACGTGGAAGCTCGCTTTATTGTGGCATTGTGCCATAGACACCTTGATGGCAAGATGGCACTCAGAAGAAACACAAGTGCCCATCTGATAGCAATGGCTGCACTTAATTTTGTTTTGTATGAAGCTCTGTAACCTTTGTGTGTTTGGATGTAGGGATGTCATGGGGTGGGGGTAGTGTGTGCATATTGTTGGAAGACCAGAGTGTATAGTGGGTGGGATTGAGAATGTGTCAGTTGTTATTCAGTGTAGACGAGATGAGTAACTTGGTGCCAGATAGGCACTGCATAACATTAATTGAATTCCAGGTTATTATGTGTCACCAGTTTGTAGGTTGAGGTGATGAAGTGAGTGATGTGTGTGAATGTAACACTGATCTTTTGTTTGTGGTTCCCTCACAGTTCTGTTCCTGTTGACTCAAAGTCACCAAAGGATGAGAAAGGTGAGTTGTCTAATGGCAAGTTCACTGTTTGTTAATGTGTAATGGAGTATGCTACACGAAACATTGTTAGGAAATTTCTTGTAGTCTGTGACATTTCACCATAACTGTTTATAAAATTTTTTTTGAAAGAACCTGCCCTGATTAATAACTAGTAAGAAATTGTACAGTAATTTGTACCTGCCAGAAAGTGTATTCCATTATTCTGTGGTTATTTGTGTACCCTGATATGGATATAAACTTGTCATTTGTAATTTTGTGCTCAAGTGGACAAAAAGAGCAAGGTGTCTGTTGGCGGAGCCACGGGTGGCAGTAGTCGCAACCTGTGGGTGAGTGGTCTGTCGTCTTCAACACGTGCCACAGATCTGAAGCAGGTGTTTTCCAAGTATGGCAAGGTGAGGCATACACGGTGTGATCACCCAGTTTGAGTCGCAGCTGCACAGCTCATGTGGAGCCCTTTCTGTGTTCTGTCTGTAGCTCAGATTCCTTGACTTTTTCAGGGGTTTTAATATTTTTATAAATCCTGTATGTCTGATACTAACAACAGTAAGAGTTAAACTGCCACAAACTGTTTGAATATAGAACACATTTGTGTCTGTGTGCCTGCAGATGTGTGTAACCTAAATTTTTGTATGTTGGGGGACTTAACTGCGTGCAGAACGAGTACAGGACAAATGGTGTAAGAATGTCACATAAAGTGCTTGAATGTTACAGTGTGTCTGTTGTATACAGCAAGTAATAAGTTTGTGACTGATTTTCAAACATAAATTCGTCAATAGAGAAAAAGGAATGTGCATTTAAGTATCTTATCAATCATGCTTCCTGTTGAGCCTTTTCAGTCAGTGCCTTGTGGGTCTGCATTATAAAGTGTTGAATATTTTGATGCCAGCTTGGTATTCGAAATTCTGAACACAGGAAGGATTAGCATCCAATCCAGGGAAATGGTACATATTTCTTGTATTAAGCAGGATGGATAGGCTAGTACTAAGAGGGGTTCTACTCAGCCTGAAGTGAGCAGCTGAACCAGAAAGAGGTGAATACAGCAAAGATATTGACCCTTTAAAGACGGAATGTATCTGTTTTATTTAAGGCCTCGGTGTGTACTGCGCAGTAAACACTCTACACTTCGGTTATATAAAACAAGCTGTTAATGTTGTATAAGGCAAAAGTTGCTGTTTGTTCTGAGATCTGTACAAGCACACAAATGCAATGTGAGCATCATGTAGAATTTTTGAATGTTAAACTGGGTAGTACGTAAAGTTACCGCTAGGCTTTAAAAGGTTAAGGTAGAGTCAGTATTAAATGGAAGAGCTGCACCAATGACTGGTTCTTCACGTACCTGTTGTGCTTGTAAAAAATATATTTTCATATGTCCAAGAATGTGTTAAAGGCACGTGGAATCTACAGTTTAAAATGGGGTTTGGTGGTGAAAGTGAATGATTTAATGCAGAATTTAAAAGGTATAATATTCTGTTAAGGTGGATGTTAGTTTAAATACAGAATTACAAAACAGTGTTCGCAGGTTTCTTGTTTTAAGGTGGCTCACTTAAGTCAGAATTGTTGAATTTTTCCCAAAAACATGTTACAAGGTTTTCACTGTATTTGCTTTTTTCATCATTTCACCATCGAGGCACAGCACATTTGAACAGTGTTCTCTTCAGTGCCCAATAATAAAATGTGGCTTTAGGGTAAACCAGATGGTCACCGTGCTCCAGTATCACTGGTATATGATCTTTTTTTGTTCTACAGGTGATAGGTGCCAAAGTGGTGACAAATGCTCGTACACCTGGTGCCAGGTGTTATGGCTATGTGACCATGGCGACAAGTGATGATGCTTCAAAATGCATTCAGCATCTACACAGGACCGAACTGCATGGGCGAATGATATCTGTTGAACGGGTGAGCTGATCGTGGGTGCATGGATTTTGGTGTAGATTGCTTGTGATCTGTGTGTGTGTGTGTGTGTGTGTGTGTGTGTGAATATAAGGGCAAGCCCTGTGCAGTAGCTCTTTGTGTTAAATTGCTGTAAGCTTTCTATGTGTGGATTGTAGTAAGAAGAAAGATACTGCTGGAATACGAGTTCTTATCACAGTTTTACTGGGTGATTCCTAAGATGTGAAGTGTGTATTGAAGTAAATGATTCAGTTGAACATTATGTGGACATTGTGGGGGGATGGGTGCTTTGAATTGTGATGATAACCTTTGTATGTTGGGGATTTTGTTCTTTCGACATACATCACCAAATCACTGGGTCGTAATTCCCAGACTTCTGAAGGCATGTTGTGTGTCAGTCTTCAAGGGTCTGTAGGTCTGAGGTCCATTTTCCTTGGATCTCTAGACCCTTGAAGATGGCATAACAGTCCTTCATAACTTCAGGCATCAGTTGCTTACTGATGCAGCATTATCTTCCAGAATTTGGATTTGATGATGTGAATTGCTAACCTGCTTGCATTTCAGGCAAAGAGCGATGCCACAGGGCCACCCAGGAAGGGCGAGAGCAAAGCGAGCAGCAGCTCAGTGAAGAAGGTGGAGGAGAAGAAACGGCATGAACGTAGACCAAGTACAAATGTCATGAAGCAGGAATCAGCTGACAAGAAGGAGGAAGATGAGCCTGACAAAGGTGAGGATTTGAAATTTTCTCCTTCAGATTAAAATAGGTCGTGTGTGATTTCAGGCTTCCGCCGCGGCTGAAATGAGATCTTAGCTTTTCTGGGATTTTATGCAGTGTAGATTTTTAGTTTGTTACTGACGTTTTGGGACAACCTATTGGTCCAATCTTCAAGGGTCTTAAAGAAATTGCGTGAGAGGGAGGATTAGCATCATTTGGTTCAGGAGAGGGAGAAGTGGTAGGTTCCTGTGAACACGGTGTTAGGCCTTTGCTTTGCATAAAATGGGGTGAATTTCTTGGCTAGCTGAGGAACTCTTAGTTTTTCGAGAAGGACCCTGCTCCATGGACTGTGTTAGTTATCTCCTTCTTGTGACTTATGCTGGGGCTTTTGCTATGTGCAGAAGCAGTAGACGTGAAGGAGGAGGCCACAGGTGATGGAACAGCTGCCAAGGTGAGTGGGGAAGGAGATCAGGCTGTATCAGGTGAGGACAAGGAGAAGGCTGCAAAAGGAGTGGAGGGAGCAAAGAAGGAAGGGGGAAAGCACCACAGCCGTGAGGTGTCACGTGAGAGGAGGGAACATCGCCGCAGCGCAGGGAGCAGCCATTACTCACATCACAGCCACAGCCCTACCAGCCAGCGCCGTGGGTCTCGCCACCATGTGTCTCCCAGTAGAAGGCCTGGGGTCCTCACATTTGCTCAGATACGAGTGAGTGTTGGTGCTTGTGATGTTGAGGCTGCGCAGTTTGGCATGGAAGAAATGTATATAGGGTGATGATGTACATAAACCTTTTAACGATGAAGCATGTCTGTTTTATATAAGGACTCTGTGTGTACCGCGCTGTAAACACTCTCCACTTGGGTTATAAAAACCAATGTCTTAATGTTTTATAAGGCAAAAGTTGCTGTTTATTCTGAAATCTGTACAAAACACATAAAAGCAATGTGGGCACCACGTAGAATTTTTTAATGTTAAACCTGGTGGTATGTAAAGTTACCGCTAGGCTGGGAAAGGTTAATATATACAGTAAAACTCATTTAGGACGTCCCTGGTTAAGAAAATTTCCTGCCTAAGAAGTCAAGATAAAAAAGCACCAAAATTCTCCCATTTGGTTAACATTACAAGTTGTCCTTTTAATACATCCCCACAAAAGGGAATTTCCGGCCTAAGAAGTAACAAATTTGATGAAACAATGTTTTCCCTATTTAATACATTTTCTGTTTCAAAGTCTTAAAGAATTTCCCTGAGTTTCCATTCATTCCGTTTCCAAAACACAGCATTCAAATGGCGCGGTCATTTCACATAGGTTAATCTCCAGGGTCATTTCCGCCACGTTTCATACAGCAGAATGACGCAACCTCATGGCCGATGCGGGGGTGTCGTATTTTTTCTGCGGTGCAGAGACTGCAGTCATTCCACACTAGTTGGTCTCTCTCGACAACCAAAAACTTGTATGGGGCAGCCAGAAGCTGATCGTAACTGTTCCATGACCTGCAAAAGCCTGCGTTTGGCAATGCTGGAATGTGGCAGCTCACTTGCCACTTCAACTGCCCAGCACTTCGAGGAAACGGAGGCACCCAGTAACATTCTAAGAAGTTCAGGTGCGTGCTAGCCGAAGTGACACACTGTTCCATGTTGTTGGGGGACAGCGGTTTGACATGATATAAGTGGGTGGTCGTTTGCGACAACTTGTTTAAACGTAATTTATCGGTTGTAATATAAACGTGTCGTGGTGTAGGGTGATTGTGAAACATTTGTGGTGACTGCGTGCAGATAAGTTACATCAGCTATTCCAGAGAGTAAATCCAAGTCACTGCAGAGTTAGAGAAAGTAACTGGAACTACTGGCCACCCGTTATTGTCTACCTAAAAGCGAACCTATGGAATCTGAAGATGTATACTGCTACTGCTTTTTAAAAAAAGAGCAAGACAGCCCACGCTTGAAAAATATTTCAAGGAAACGTAAACATCTAGAATGAACTGCAAACTTGTGAATGACAAGTCAATGACAGTATAGGTAAAGGTGTAAATAAAACCGTGGACGGAAGGTTACGGACAAAATGGTTAAATGGTCAGATACGAGTGAGAATGTGTTAAGACAGCTGCAAAGTGTACAAATTCAGCATACATGTGTAATAAGTTCACAAAAAAAATTAAAAAAATATAACTTTTCAGCCCTACCCTTTTAAGAAGTTTTCTGCTTGAAAAGCCAGATTTCCTTGGATTTTTCAAATATGTCGTAACAGGGTTCTACTGTAATTGGAATACATTTCGGTCACCTAAAACGTACTTGCCACCATCAGTGTTAATTTTTTCATATTATCTTTTGGAGAGGTACACTAAGTCGTCGTAAAATTTTGCAGCATTTTGGAGGAATATACTGCCTCTATCTTCAGAGTGGTGTAGTGGATAATGAAATCATCTTGGGGGGGAGGGATTTCTGTGATTATTCAGTCTGAGTTGAGGGAGTTTGGCCAGTCATAGCTGTGGAGGGCGGGAAGAGAGGAAAGAATTGTTCCAAGCCAATGGATGTGGAGATTGCCAGAATAGTTCTTTGCTGTGTGTCACTATTAGGGGATGACAGAACATTTGGATGGTGACTGCTGTTTGATCTCTTTCAGTAAGTGACATTACACATGATTGGGCAAACTACCAAACTCCCTCAATATAATTGACAGAAATGTTTTTTCTCTATCACTTCAGCATCCAGCCAAAGTAATGCAATTACCTTGAAGATGGAGGCAGTACATTCTGTCCCAATCTGCATGGTGCAGAAGGCCATATGAAGACTACCATGAGCAACTGCCATGAAAGCCTGAAACTTCATATAAATGTGAATTTTTTGAGTTTAATTGTGCAGCTGCAGTTATCACAGTTAGTCGTCAGATAATGCTGAAGCTGAAAATTCAGGCCTAAGGGTTGTGTGCCGTCTTGCTGGAAAGTAGTTCGACATTTTGAAGAATCGCACTGCGTTTATCTTGAGGGTCGAGCAGTAACATTCCAGAAGCTGTAAGTGTTGAGTGACACATCTCAGAGGACCCTGGATTTTGTATCATGGTACATTTTGCTCATCCTGAATAGTGGTGATAAGTTGTGATGATACCAGTCATGTGACTGCACTGACTGTCTGATGGAGCATGTTGTGGATCTTTGCATTTTTTATGCCAGTCTACAACATTTCCGTATCATTGCTGTTGACTGCACTCAAGCCATTTGAGTGAGAGTTTCCAGGCTGTGTTCAGCCCTGAGACTAGCTTTTCTAACAGTTTTTGTTTGTTTGTTTGTTTGTTTCTTTCTTTCTTTCTTTCTTTCTTTCTTTCTTTCTTTTCCTTTTCTTTTCTCTTCTTTTCTTTTCTTTTCCTTTCCTTTCCTTTCCGTTCCCTTCTCTTCTCTTCTCCCCTCCCCCTTCCCTTCCCTTCCCTTCCCTTTCAGGTATATGCTGGGGCAGTGCCTCGTCTTCAACCACAGTCACTCTCCACATCCTTTCTCATTCCTTATTCACCATATATGCCACTGTTCAACACCAGATGGCTGAGCTCCTGACAGTGTCATTAAATAAACCTTGTGTTTTCTGCTTGTTAAACAAGTTTATGCACCTGTTTGTAGTAATGTAGCCCTGGAAGATCAGATAACTTTGTCTAAACAAGGAAAGATAGCACCAGTTACAGGCTGGCTGATTAGTTTGTTTTGGCAGGAGGAGAGAGAACGTCAAAGGCAGAGAGAGCGTGAACGGGAATTGCGGGAGGAGGATAGGCGACGGCGTAATGAGGTTTTGAGGCAGAGAGAAATAGAGAAGATGCATAGAGAGGAGGCCATGAGGCTGGAACGGTGAGTGTGTGGGCCAGTTGGGCTGAGTCCAGCACACATTTTCAGTTAAAGTCTTTGATGCCACTGTCTTGGAGCATAATAGTGAGGAACGTGTGTTCACTGTTGTTCAGGGCTGAGGAATTTACAACACACAACATTGTGCTTGCAAAGATGATCCAGCTGGTAGCAATTAGGGCTCCACAGATATGGTTTAAGTCCACTAGTTGCATGCCATTCTAATATTTATATATCACGTGCTTCAAAAAGAGAAAAGCTTTTGTCCCTATGCATGCCATGAAGTCATGTACATGGAGATGAGGTATAACTCTTCATTCTTAATGGTAGCACTGCTTGGGGGGGTGGAATACTGCATCACTGGCTGCATTATGCGTGGGAAAAGAACCCTGGCTATCGATTGAATAGGAGGCTGGGTGGGCCTCTTAGAACTAATGTGGGTGATCTGGAAAAGAGGAAAATCTCTTGCCTGTGCTGGGAATTGAGACACAGATTGTCCAGCACACGGCTGATCAGTACACTGCTGGTTTCCCAAGTGTTACAGAAACTGAACACGGAATGTTATGGTTAGGGAAGAAGAACACATTGTTTAGTTTGTTTTATGCTCTTTACACAGTAATGGTTGTGACTGTCTTGGTTGCATAGTGTGCTGTGTCATCAGCTTCCTACAGTAAGCTCCATTTTTGGTACCACAGACAGTTCTAATTCGATAGGTTTATGGATGATATCACCTTCCCTTCATTTTTTGTGTTTGAAACTGTCACACGTGATGGAATGTACATGCAAAGGAGATGCAGTTGAGGAACAGGGAATGTGTGCACAGATATCAAGTGTGTTGTGCTTGAAGTGTTGCTGTGTGTTTTGATATGGTGAAAAATAAATTACGTATTTTTTTAGTGAGAAGGAAAAGCTGCGCATTGAACGGGAACGTATAGAGCGAGAGCGCAATGAGCTGATGCGCATGGAGAGAGAGCGTCAGAGACTGGAGCGTGAGAGACTGGAACGTGAACGCGAGGAACTGAAACGCCAGCAGATGAGGTAATGCCATGGTTGTGGTTCGAACTGTGTGATTTGTATAGTTCATCCATTATTGCAGGAGGCCACACGTGTAGCATGGTTGCGGATCTGCCACTGAGAATACCTAGAAGCAGGTGGCAGAAGAATATTGAGATGGTTTGTGTGAAATAGCATATTTTCTGGACTGTGACTCGCACCACAACTGTAGAAGGCAGATTCAGGGAAACAAACAATTTATTAATCTTAGGACCATAAGATGCAGGAGAATTTTATGCAGTATTTTCCAGGAAAGGAAGTGAGTGTGATGGTTTGGGAAATGTGGTAGTTTGTGTCACTGTGCAGTGTTGGCTCCAATATTAGCATTATTGCTTCTTTGGGAGTTGTACTGTGTGTTGGCACCACCCATCTTCCACTTTAAGTGTCACCCCTCCCTTTTTTATGATTTGAATAGGGAGTTTGCTGAGTGTTGAGCGCTGAACAACAAAATGTTAATTCCAGATTTGAAGAGTCACGTCGGACAGCAAAACGCCCATCCAGTGACCGCCGGGATTCTTACCCAGAAGAGAGGAAACGTGTGGCAACTGAGCGTCGCTATGATGGCCCTGGTCGCTTTGATGATGGAACTAGGTACAGAAATATTCTAGAATGTATTCAGGGGAATTGTGGTTTGAGGTTGATTTGAAGATTGCTGTACATTGTGCTTGAAACTAATGACCAGTGCATCACAGACAACTGTGTGCCCATATTTTGTTAGTTATTTCCATGAATTTTTAAAGAATTGGCGGATTATTTTTCTTAATTAATTTTAGTTGTGTATTTTTGTTGACTGAGTGTGAGTGCATGCGCACATGTATAATTTAACATTTTTACAGCTTGAGTTGCGTTAATCATTGCCTCACATACAAAACATTGAGGTTAGTTTTCCTTTATGGAATACACATTGTTTTTTTTATTCCAGGTTTGAGCGTGGGCCTAGTTTCAGAGTGCGCGATGAGCGTCGCAGTGAGAGTGATCACCGTACCAAGGTGGATGTGCGCCACTCAAGGGACAGGTACCCAGAGTCCTCAAAAGGTAAGGAGGACTGAAATGTTAGTATGTAGCTGTTCCTCAGTTTGACGGTTCTGATCAGTGAAGGTACCCCTAGACAGACAGAGTATTGTTCAGTGCTAATTATTGTACAGTATTGTTGACCATCTGGTTTTATTATTGTAGGGTTGCACTATGTATTGTGTTAATCAAATGAAGTTTGACTGACTCTTATACATCATGCAACAGAATGGAAGAGGTGGAGTAGTCTGTGGACAGTATTGCACAGTATTCATTCTGCTTCTGTTTGTCTGCCAAGCTGTAAACACATCACCAGCACAGTAATTCCAATGGATTGAGGAGATAAAGCACTTAACCCTTTAATGCCGAAATTAACTCCCTCCGTGCAATGACAACTTCGTGAGATTTGTAACTGGGGGGTTTTAATTCTTAATGCTTACTCTTAGAAAAGCAAGTATATCTGATAGACTTCTTGTTCAGATTTAACCAAATAAAATTATGCGGTCTGTTTATGAATTGATTAATTCAGGAAAAATGTTCACCTATTTTTATGATACATATAGGCCCATGAATTGCAGGCATTTTATGAAAGGTAGGGTAAATATTTTGTTACGTAATTCTGGTTGCTGCAGAAGATCCGTGGCACCTTGGATCACTGTTGTATCACCACACACATACACATACCCATACACACACACTGTTTACACAAATTTGTTTTTGTGTGATAGTCCGTGAAACAGGGCACCATGCACAGGTCCATATTATATTTTGCACACTTGTATGAGGTGGTCTTGTGCTGGCCATGAGCTGAAAAAAAACAGCAGTGGCATTTGCTAGTTTTTGCCGGCCAGTGTTGGCTGTGGGGGCCTTCCAGTGTCATAACATTTGTTGCAGCCGCACTTTGTCTTCCAACCAAAGTGGGGGTGGGGAGATCTTGGTTTCCTCCAGCTTCATTGATCAAATTCCTCACCAGGAGGAGTCTGAAATCTCGGTGGGTGTATTTAACCCCACATTAAGATAACAGAATCCACCTGTTGAGTACTGTTAGATCCAGAAAGGGGGAAAACAGTTTCGTAATCCACTTGAAATTATGTCGACTCAGAATAGCTGTTCGCCATATGATCAAGGTTGTTGACGTAACCCACATGCTGGTTATGCCGTGATATGATCTGAGACTTCACAGGGCGGTTGGCTTCATCACACAGATTTCCTTTTACTGGTGGTGGGTCCATGTTAGGGTATAAAATTGTCGTCTGTCCTTCCAAACTAATGCAGTGAAACTTCCCCTGTTTCTCATCCTTACGTTGCCCCTTTTCATTTTCAGTTTCTTCGGTCCAGAGTCAGGGGGCATGTCTTTTCTGTTGGGCCATACTTTCCCACATGAATTTATTTTATGTCACTCTAAGACATGAAAAAATCTTGGGGATAAAAAAATTGTCCATAAATATTTTGTATCCTAAGCCTTCCACTCTGCTAGTCAAATTAAAAACATGTTTTTAATGAATTGTAAGCAACTTGGTTTGTGTCGTGTATTTTTATTTGTATTTTTATGTGTTCTGTGAGTCTCCCCTGAGGATGGCGTGATGTTACACTGAAACATGTTGGGAGTGTATTAAGTTATATTGTACCTCATTATTGTGTACGAGTTGGTGATAATACATGTGATTGTCATAGGTATGTACATGGTATGGGCAGTTTTAACAGTTTACCTTATTCAACCATCGACCTGTTGTATCCAATGATCAGTTGCTTGGTCTTTAGGATAGTAACACTTGTACTTTGTACTTTGTATGGGGTTCCTTCTTTATAATAAAATTTGTGAGGTTTCTGTCTGTGCCATAATCATGCAGTTGGTGTAATATTTACAGGAGAAAGCCGTTACACGGATCGTTCAGGAGACACATGGCATGCAGCTGGAGGCCCACCAGCAGTGAAATCATTCAGTTCAATGGGCAGTGGAGGCGTTCCCCCTCGGGACTCTTGGGGCCCATCCAGTGACAGGAAAGCTGACAGTGGCCAGAGCTGGGGGCGGCCCATGGAGTCGGGGGCCTCGGACAGGTGAGTGGCTGTGAGTGTACACTTTAATGATATTTGGTTATATGCACATTGTAAAACATTTATAATTCCAGTGTTATTTTTACTAGCATGAACACATTTTCTTGCAGTAAATGCTTCTTTAGGACATGAGTGTGTCTTCTAACCAGTTTATTCTGTGTCAACAAAAGAGACACGATTGCTGTATTACGTAGTACGCCCATTATACCAAAGCACTCTTTGTTTTCAGAATGTTTTATGTTCTTAGGGCACTTGTAGTTATCATTTTATGCACACCCATAAAAGAATATGGCGTTCCCTGCACTGATTTTGACAGAACTGACACGTGCTCAGCAGCATTATATGCAGATGTCTTATGCAAGATTTGCCCCACTAGGGAATGATAAATGTAGCAGCTACAATGAGCAGTTCATTAATGCCTGAAAGCAAGGCATGGTTTTCACTGTGTGAGCTTCCACAAAACTCAACACGTATTGACGCTGGTACTAAATTTTGTCCACATCAGACCAAAAGTATATAAATATGTGCATAACTTCATTTATGCCCGTCATTACATTGTGGCTTTCACTACACCAATTTTCACAGAACTCAGCAGTTGCTCTGCAACATTATCAGGAGATCTCCTGTGCTGAACTTCAGTGTAATCAGTTAAGAAATATGGGAAGTGTGACTAGAAAATCATTTACACCCTTATGTAAAATGTGACTGTCACTGAACTAATTTTCACACAACTCATTTGTGCTGTACATTTTGTAAAGAACTCTTATACTGAATGTCACTGAAGTCCCACGGATAGTTTAGGTACTAGTACTGTGTTGTGTGTGGATGGACCTGGTCATGTTAGGCAGCCTTTTTTTCCTTTATTTTGTAAAGCATGCCTAAAGAGTGAGAACACATGGCCTGTTTTGTTATTGAAGGAAGTGAAGTTGGATGTTCTCTTGGCTTATTTTCAGTTTTAGGTGCACTGTTAATTGTGAGTCAGTTAATAATATATTTCCTCAATCATATGCAGGTGACTCATTTTACACATGGTTTCACTTCCAAGTAAACATCTTTACCAAAGATTATGGGCAGACAGTATTGAAAATGAAACATGGTGTTCACCATGTTTGTAGACCTTATGTGGATTTGTGACCTTCCATGTTCAACCCATTTTAATGCTGCTGTTTTGACGTTTTGTGCTTGGTTCAGACAAGTTGGGTTTCCCCACTCTCCTGTTGTTGCATGATCACACTCAGCTTAGCGAAGCTCTGTCTTTCATGAAATGAAATTTATTGCTTTTGTGCCTTATGGACTGGGGATGTCCTTCAATCATTTAATGTATTTTATGTCTCTAAAACTGCTGGTATTTTATTGAAAATGAGCTTTGGTGCCTTTTATGCTTTTTGGGTTCATTTTATATTTTTATTGCTGGTATGCCAAAAGTTCTTGGAACCAAACAGGCACTTTACATTGAAAACAGATTCTGATGTTGTGACAGTTGTATTGGTTCCAGTTAATCACAGGCATCAAGATGCTGGGGTGTCTGTTTGGTGGTGTGCTCTTTTAACGAGTCTCAAAGTGTCAGTCAGATATTGAAATACCAGCTGAAGGGTTAAAGTTTGATTTGTTTTGTTGTAGGTGGGTCAGTGGCAGTGGAGGTCCGATGGGAGTAGTGGGGCGTGGTGGTCCAGGCATGGGTGGTCCAGGTTCAATGTACAGCAATGCACAGAATGTAGCACCCAACATGTCAGGCATGAACATGGGCATGTCCAGTAGTAGTGGTCCATATGGTGGTGATCGCTTCGATGCATACAAGCAGTCAATGGGACCCATACGCAAGTACTAATCATCGACGGTTGACAACTGTGGCTGGCTGGACTGCATTCTGAAACCATGTGACAGTAGTGTTTTGTCATTGATTCATTTTAGGAGAAACCATTTTATGTTCCGTGTGCCTCCAGCATTTTAGAAGGTGAGCTGTATAGTTTGTGTCCACATCTGGAAAGTAACGTGAGTACTGGAGTGGCTGATCAGCTGTCTTTCATTGCAGAACACTAATGACTGTGTATTATGATAGCAATTCTTGTACAAATGCCACTTTGAATGCTGGGAACTCTGAAGATGTACAATTTAATTTACATGGGGCACTTTTCATCCCTCATTTTCTCTTTCTTCTCTTCTTTTTTGTTGTGTAGTTTTAAGCAGTGTTGGAACATAAACGCTGCATTTCTAGCATTGACCAGAAGTTTCAATGTATGTGACTTGTTGTAATAAAGCCTCACTTCAGAATCATGAGTTGCATATATTTGTAGGGCCCTTACAATCATTTTAGAAGTGAGAATTAAAAGAATGCATTGTACAACTTGTTTTTGCTACAAATTATTGATTTTCAGTATTTACTTAAGACTTAATAATTAGTGTAAGATGTTTGCAATGCCCGTCTCACCTTGGAGTATTAGAAGTTTTACCTCTATTTCAGAATCAAAGCAGCCATTATTTCCAAGAATTGGATATAAACGATCACATTAGATATTTTCTGATGCACAAAAATCGGAACTTGAAAATTATATTCTGACTGTCTGTCACTTGTATTATGGGCTGTCTACAAAAGATGTGAGAAACTTGGCTGACCAGTATGAAGTAAAAAGCAAAGTGACCGTTCCAACTGGATGGTGTCACAAAAGACAGGCTTCTTCTGACTGGTTTTTGTCATTCCTCAAACAGTTCTTCATATTCCCACGAAAGAACTTTAGGGATTACTTCATAGCAAGTGGACCAGACGGCTGTGCTGGATCTGCAAACAAGTCAGGGTGAATGACAGGAGATGACTTTGTATTGCTCATGCAAAATTTCATGAAACATGTGAGGGTTACAAAAGACAGACCTGTGTTGCTCTTTGGACAATCAGCAGTCACATCTTGCTGTAAAAGTTCTTGAGCTTTGGAAAGAAAATGGAGTGGTGGTGTCATTTCCACCTCATACATTTCACAAACTGCAACACTAAGAGAGGTCAGTTTATGGACCTTTTAAGAAGTTTGTCAACAGCGCATCTGACGTGTGGATCGGAAGTAATCCTGGAAAAACTCTGACAGTCTGTGACATCTCATTCATAGTGAGTCAGTCACTGCCAAATGCTCTCACACCGAAGAATATCGGCTGGGTTTTCAGTAACAGGAAAATGGCTGCATAATTCAGACATTTCCTGATGATTTCTTGCCTGCTGCTGTGACTGACCATCCATGTAAAGTTAATAAACAGGAAACAAGTCTTGAATATCCAACCTCAAATTCAGGCTTTAGCAGTCACTTTTCAGCCTTCGGCTTAAATGCAGAGCCCTCAACTTCAGAAGGAAGTGAGCATCACGTAAGTCCTGCCTTAATCAGACCTTTCCCAAAAGCAGGGGCACTTACGGAGACCCGTATGTGAAAATCAAGAGTAAGTGCTGTTTTAACTGATACTCCAGTAAAGGCTGCATTGCAATCCAGGCGCGCTGTAAGTCTGTTAAACGTAACAGGTTATTCAGTGGCAGCCAAGAGAAGTCACGGAAATCTAAGCAGCTAAGATAAGTTGTTCGAAGAGGTGAGTTGTCAGAAGAAAAAGATGACAGTGACTGCTTCTGTGCTGAAAGTGCGGAGTCTTACTCAGTGTCCAGAGCACCCAAAAAGTGGTTCCAGTGCACTAAGTGTCATAAGTGGACCCAAGACTGTTGCACTAGATTTAACGATTTTTATGTCCGTAGGAATTGTAACTCTGATGAAGATGATGATTTGGTACCTGAATACTGATATATGATGTTCACAACTGTAATTTTTATGGGAATTTCAGCTTAACCTGATAATTAGGTGTGAGACTTGGAATTTGTATTTGTATTATGTATCCAAAATACTGTAATAACTCCTAACTGATCACAAATAGGTATATGTTAATTCAGACATGCTAACCCAAATCACACTAGCCATGTTAATAATAAATAAATATAACAGAACTTAAGAGGGCATGTGTATTGCTGCTGCAAAGTAATGTAATGATGAGCCCCATGCAGTGTAACAGTGTGCCCCATACCAGGGCAATTTGTTATACTGTGCATCCCCATGAATAACTTAAAATAGTGCTTGCATCTTGAGCACAAAGATCAAATAAAAATATACATTTAAAGGGTAATTGTGTAAGTAACGTTGCGCATTAGTGTCATTTCAATACATACAATAGTGGCACTACAAAAAAAGCTGGGAAAAAAGTGTAATAACTAACCCTGGTCTCCCCTACTCCAGTTTTTGTTTGTATAATTCCACCATTGTTCCATCCTCCTCGACATTATGTAATCGTAGCAACTGACAATGCGGTCAACACACGTAAAGAGACAACATGGACCAATAATCATTCTCGTATGTGACCAGTGTTAGCCAGACTTAATCTTGCACAGGAGCTTTGGCTTTGCCTGGGAAAACAAGTTTTTGGTTGCCCATGCTGTGACTGTGTGAGAACTGGTGATCCACAGATGCAATGTATCAAAGCATATGCAGCAACCATTAAACTGTGTTATTGTTGGTTGGTTGGTTACAGTATTTAACTGAAGTGTTAACATATAGATTGGCTCATTTTATGTTCAGCCTCTTATCATTTCATCCTTCAGATTGCTGGGATACGTTGACCTGACTACATTCGCAGGGCATGAATGTGGATAGTCACTTGTTAAAGAGACAGATCTTTCACGATAATTTGGTATCCAGAATATGCTGGTGGGAGAGAAGTTTGGAATGAAGCAAAGTCCAACATAAAAAAAATATACTAAGCTCTATGCTGTACTGAAAGAAAGTATAAGTCAATACAAATCAAGTTGAAAAGCATTTTAACACGTAGTGGGCTGCTTAATGGGTTAATACATTTGAAGACACAAGTGCAAGAACTGGATAATAAATAACCAAACGTAAAGTTTTGATAAAACAGAGAAAAACATTTTGCACTGATTTAAGCATGCACCCCATCAAGTTTTTTGACACAGGTTAAAAGTACTCCTAAATGTGTATCACATCACAGATTTTCAAGCTTGTGACTTATGTGCATAGATGAAAAAATGAGAAAAATTATACCAGTGGATAGTTAAAACTAATAATCACGAAGTTACAGAATTTGAAAAATAAGATGAAAAAATATGCCATGTTGCAGTTTAAGATCATAGGTTTTCCTGAAATCAGCCTTCATCATGGTATGACATCTCTCTCACTTTGCATGCTTGTCTTGGCTTAATCTACTGTGTGTAGTCATAAGTTTGTTGCACTGCTTCAAGTGAACAGGCGGTACATATTTCTGGACCATTTTCATGGCATCATCGTCCTTTTTTGAGTTAAAAGGCCATGCACTTTGGTATGGTTTTGGTGCATCAAAATGAGGGCCCGTCTGCTTTGTCTTGAAGAGGCAGAACTTGCTGCAAACCATTACTCTGTTCGGTGGATACAGAGATGTTTCTTCCTTCATAAACCATGTTCCGATATCAGCTTATAGTGAATGAAGTGGTCTTATTCGTGATCATTTTCTTGGAAAATGGCTGCAGATGCTGCATGAAATCGAGTATCATGTCCTGGTCCACTCTCAACTGAGAACTTCTTCGAAACAGATGGAACTATGTCGTACCATTCTTCTGGTAGAAAAACACTCCTCTGTCTGTTTAATCTTTTCAGTCTGCAAATGCCCAATCACAGGGCATAAATGAATGGCCATGTTCAGGGAAATGACGGTGTATTTTACAGAACCTTTGTGATGCAGTGAGTGAGTTTAAAAACTGGACCATCAAAATGTTTTTATTTTGTCCTGCACAGTTGTCGCTGTAAAAGATGGAAGGTCTTCACTAATTCAGATGCATTTATCAATATAGTGTTTTAAGAGTGAGACAGATTCATTTGAGCCCTTCTTCCCAGTAGTTTCATCAGACATGTACATTTTGATACATCCAGTCTTACAAGAATAAATCCCCATATTATAAATCCACACCTGTTGCAAGAAGAACTCCCCTGTTGTTAATACTGGGACTGGAAAATTCACTTTCCGCCATTTTGCATGGAACTGAGAGTGAGAAGAGAATAATTCCGGTCATTGTCCAACTCTTGCGTTCTATAAGCAAGCAATTGAAGCTTCAGGGCCATCGATTGAATAAAAGAAGAGCTAATGATGCACAGTGAAAATGTTATCTAGCAAAGGGCAGATGTGACAACAGATATACATCAAAAACTCATTTTTAAAAAATGTGGTCGTTATCTAGTACTTGTGCTCAGGTCTTCAATTCTCCTTCAACATTTATTGTGCCTCAATGAAGTGCAGCCTACAAATTTGGTTACAAACTGAACTTTTGGCATGAAAGAGTTCGTTCTTCAGACTGTGCATTTCTTCCAAATGAAACAAAGTTGTGCCTCATAAACTGATTAATCAATGTATAGGGCCCTTATTTTAAATGACAATTATCATTTGTCACTCCGTGGCAGTTCGCCTATCATACCAATTAATTCAGATCACTCAACCGACCACCTCCATACAAGGCAAATTCGTGGTGCACAACGGCAGACGTCATTCGTCAGATAAAACCCGAATACTTTAATACGAGGGCAAAATTACATTAGAAGTGTTTAGAAAAGCAGTTTTATGAATTTTGCCGCGTTAGGTAGAAAATTTCTCTACAGGATAGAAAACTAAATCTTTGAATTGTATTATTTGAATATCTGTCCACTTATTTTCAATTTTTATTTAATTTTCCTCGGGAATTCCGGGGGTAGAAAGGCAGGTGCCTGGCTTCTCCAATTCGTTAACGCCCTTATTTTTGTAATGTCGAATGGTCACACCCAGGAAGATGAAATGGGTGCGCGTACAACACAAGTGGCAGTGTTGTATAAGCAATACATCATTTCGGCCAGAACACCTAAACGGAAGAGACCAGTTGGAAGACGCACGACGGGATAATAATGAATTAAAACCGATCTAAAAAGTGATAATAGTGCCGAAGGTTGTCCGATTAACTTCGTTCTTGATAGTGACATGTGGCGACCTCTTGTGAATATAGGCATGAACTTAGGGGTCATCTTACGTGCGGGAATTTTCTTTACCGACCAACCGTGTGGGGGTAGGACAAGGCCCATGGATCCATGGAGTGTGCAGTTAGCGTGTAGGTAACGAGCACAGATCATTTGTTGTACTTGAGGAAGGGAACGAAGGGGACTTTTATACTTAGAAGTGCCAGGAAGAGGTACAGATAACCCCGAGAAGGTAACAGATGTGGAAAATATAACGCCCCAAAATTGTGTTACATTTTACGTCAGTCACACATTTGCAGTCAATGTTTCCATAGTGATTAGCCGGGTTGAGTGGTAGAAGAAAACTGAAATTAGAGGGATATTTTTGTTCGTGCCGAAGTTCGGCAGCCCTGAAAAGAAGATATGCGTGTGCGGTTGAGATTAATTTTGGCAGTGGTGTGCGTGATGTTTTGTAGTTCTTTTTTTTTTTGTTGCGGAGAATAATAAAACATTTGTTAAGAGACGTAGAAGTGTTATATAGAGGCTGTAATTTAATGTAGTTCTGGTACTTCGAAAGGCCTATGTCCAAATATTTGCGTTCTGCCACATGGATAGTGGACTTCTGGCCGTCAACGTCACGCGAATTATGTTTACGTGGCGATAAGATCCTGCCAGTATGCTACATTGTGGTGTGCACGCTTTGATATTGGGACGTACGCGAATTATGTTTACGTGGCGATAAGATCCTGCCAGTACGTTACTTTGTGGCGTGCACGCGTTGATATTGGGACGTACGTATATTGTAGTTTTCATTCGCGAAGTTTTGTTACAGTATTCGTTGTGTGAATACCGTTCTGCCGAAAATAATTGCATGTTTCTTTTCGTATTCTTTTAGAAATTCGTGTGTTATCAGCATTAATATGTGTGGTGCAGACTCGAAACTCCACGAAATGAGGGCTCTCATCCTTGTTGGCGGTTATGGTACCAGGCTGCGGCCGCTAACTCTAAGTCGCCCAAAGCCACTGGTTGAATTTGCTAATAAACCCATGTTACTGCACCAGATGGAAGCACTGGTGGAGGCTGGAGTGACTGAAATTGTTCTTGCTGTGTCATATCGTGCTGAGCAGATGGAGCAGGAGCTGAGTGACGAAGCCAAGAAGCTGGGAGTCAGTCTGGTGTTCTCACATGAGACGGAGCCACTTGGTACAGCAGGACCATTAGCGCTTGCTAAAGATATTCTGGGAGCAAGTGATGAACCGTTCTTTGTTCTAAACTCTGATATCATATGTGAATTTCCATTCAAGGACATGGTGGCTTTCCATCGCAGTCATGGTCAGGAAGGCACGATTGTCGTCACCAAGGTGGAAGAGCCATCTAAGTATGGTGTTGTGGTCTATGGAGACCAGGGACGCATCCAGAGCTTCATTGAGAAGCCACAGGAATTTGTTTCCAATAAGATCAACGCAGGAATGTATATCTTGAGTCCATCTGTCCTTCGTCGCATTCAGGTGCGTCCAACCAGCATTGAGAAAGAGGTGTTCCCGGAGATGGTTGATGATGGCCAGCTGTATGCCATGGAGCTTCAAGGCTTCTGGATGGATGTTGGACAGCCGCGGGACTTCCTCACAGGTTGTTGAAGCTGTGGGACTGGGGTTATGGAGTTACACATCTGCTCATTTCAGACTGATGAGGCGCAGGTTTTTGTTGCCTATAATAGGGTGGTGGAGGGGGTATTGTGGCCAATTGTTTTACATTACTTAGAATCATTTACTTGTAAGGTAAAAGTAAAGATGAAGGTAAAAGTGTGCGTGTGCATACTGTGAAGGCCTACAGGGCATAGAGAGGTAGCCCTACTGATTGTCAGCCTTGGCACTATTTCGAGGTGAGCAGTCAGTTTAATACTGTTCTCACTTTACTCCTGAGGAAAGGTATCCTGATTCCCAGTGAATAGGAGGGTTAGTGGGCTCCAGAGTTGGTCTGGACATTCAGGAGAAGAGAAAAATTTCTTGTCCCTGCCAGGACTTGAGCCCCAGTCTGTTCATTCCATAGCCTAGTCATTGTACCAACTGAACTATCCCATTTGCTTGTAAGAATGGTACAAAAATTGGTCAGTTTTAAAAGGCATTTCGAGGAGACAGGTGGGTCAAATTGATGGTGTGAAGCATGGAAACTTAATGGATTGCTACGCAGGGTGAGGCATGTGTAGTTACCAAGTTGCAGTTGTGCTGTGTGCACCACATGGCTCTGAAGAACACAGTTTTATTGCAAGTACCTGCAGTCCTTCTGCATCTTGTAACCATTGACCAGTCTTGCATGTTTCTGTGCTTAATTCACAATGTAAGTGATTATATTTCTGAGTTAACTCATGCTTGGCAATATTATATGCAAATTATCAGTTCTGACACTTTTTAATATTGTTATTGTGTATGTTTTTATGGGGCCTAATATGTAATTTAATTCTGAAAGTAAGTATTGTGTTGGCTTATAGGACTTCATCTGTTTAGCTCAAAGAGTTTGTGACTTGTTTAAAGATATCTTTGCATTGTATTGTTCCCTGTTTTTAATGTTGTTTTTGTTGTTTGTTGTCACATATCAGTTTCTGTACTCTTCATAGTTGAAGTTGTGTATGAGATTGATGCAGAGGTGCATGAATTCCAGTCAACTAAATTTTGTGTGCTGGCACCTAATTTTTTCAGCATAAGGGTTGCAGTTATTCCCTGAAATTAAAAATTGTGTGTCATTGCACATGGACCGAGCAGGAAGTGCTGTGTAACAGGTTCACAGGTCACTCCAGAGTTGTCGGTCTCAGTACGGAACTTGCTTCGTGTCACTCTTCTGGAACCTGTTATTTGATGGTGGCTGCTAGATTGGTGGAAAATGTGAACTCCTGCATTCGTGAATAACACGTACTGTACTCAGATTACAGCATGTAATAAGTGTTCAGCAAATACCATAATATTGTTTTTGCTGTAATTTTTCTTGTCTTTTTTTGTAGCTCAGTCCTTTTGAAGTTAATTATTCCACTGATGATTGACAGTTACTGTACTTGGCTCACTACATTTACTAATTACACTAAAACTCATTTAAGAAGTCCCCAGTTAAGAAAAATTTCCCACCTAAGAAGTCAGGATAAAAAAGCACCAAAATTCTCCCATTTGATTAACATTACATGTTGCCCTTTTAACACATCCCCGCATAAGAAAATTTCCTGCCTAAGAAGTAACAAGTTTGACGACGAAACAATTATTTTACCCATTTAATACATTTTCTGTTTCAAAGTCTTAAAGAATTTCCACAAGTTTCCATTCGTTCCATTTCCAAAACGCAGCATTCAAATGGCACTGTCAGTTCATATAGGTTAATCTCCAAGGTCATTTCCCCGACATTTCACACAGTGGAATGGCGCAACCTCACAGCTGACGTGGGGGTGTCATATTTCTTCTGCAATGCACAAACTGTAGTCAGTCCCCACTACTTGGTTTCTCATGACAACCGAAAAATTGTATTGGGCAGCCGGAAGCTGATTGTAACTGTTCCATGGCCTGCATAAGCCTGTGTTTGGCATCGGCTGGCATGTAGCAGCTTACTTGCCGCTTCAGCTGCCCAGGACTTGGAGGAAACCAAGGCAGCCAATAACATTTGAAGAAGTTTAGGCACGTGCTAGTCGAAGTGACACGATGTTCCACGTTGTTGTGGGGACAGCGGTTCGACGCGAGATAAGTAAGTGGTCGATTGTGACAACTTGTTTAAACGCAATTTATCAGCGGTAATAAAAGATGTGTCGTGGTGTAGTGTGATAGTGAAACATTTTTGGCAACTGTGTGCAGATAAGTTACATCAGCAATTCCAGAAAATAAATTCAAGACACTGCAAAGTTAGTGAAAGTAACTGGAACTACTGACCACCCCTTATGGTCTACCTAAAAGCGAACCTATGGAATCAAAAGATGCATACTGCTGCTGTTTTTGAAAAAAGAGCAACAACCCATGCCTGAAAAATATTTCAAGGAAAAGTAAACATCTGGAACAAAATGTGAACTTGTGAATGACAAGTCAGTAATGGTATAGGTAAAGGTGTAAATAAAACTGTGAATGAAAGGTTACAGACAAAATGGTTAAATGGTCAGATAGGAGTGAGAATGTGTTAAAATAGCTGCAAACTATACAAATTCAGCATACATATGTCATAAGTTCACAAAAAAATTAAAGAAATAGACCTTCGGTCCTACCCTTTTAAGAAATTTCCCACTTAAGAAGTCAGATTTTCTTGGAATTTTCAAAAACGTCTTGACGGTTTTCTGTATTTAAATTATCGTAACCTTGTGTATTGTTCTTTTTTACATGTTTGCCATTTTCTGTCAGGGCTGTTTTGTAGTTCGGTTTGAAGTTGCATAGTGCAATTACAAGTAGCACTTAATCTGCTTACCTCACAACCGCTACTAAATCTTTTCAAAAATGGTTTAACATTGTAGTGTTTCTATTATTAGTCATGCTTTCTTTGTATCTGTGCTGTAACTGCAAGATGAGTTCCTTGTCTGGTGTAGACATATCTGTACTTAGAGTTGTGGTAAATGGTTGTCAGGGCTAGCATTGCTGCTGTAAAGAAGCCAGGGTCATTGCAGTGGCACCAGCCCCTTTTCACTTTGATATTTCAGCACATGAATGTGTCTGTGTCTGGTTCTTTGTCCTGGATCAGCAGATTGTTGTAGGTTAGCCTGTGTGCGTGTGCGAGTGCACGTACGCATGCATGTACACACACGCATCACTTTGTTGTGCAGTGTTGCATTATTGTCTTGTTGGCTGTGCATACTTTTGTAGATAAGATGTTGGCTCAAATTATTCTCATTTTGAGGGTGGCAGAAACTGATGTTTTAAGGTTGCCGTTTTTGTGCATGTTGCAGCCTTTTGTTTTTATGAGTTGAATATGGGTAGATTCTATGGACCCTGATTATTTATGATGTCTGTTGTCTTGAAGGAAGCATATGCATTTTAAGTGTTTGGGAACAAAGCTGGGAGGAGAATGCTTGGACGCAGGAGAGGGACTGTGGTACTTATTTAATGGTTTTGATTCATCATTGTTATTCTTATATGTAGGTTTAAATCAAGATGGGGGATGTGGGTGTGGCATGCAGCATGCAGTGGGAAAAACCAGATATGCATACATACTTTTAGAAATGTACGTTCTGAAGATGTGCACTGTATCATCCTGACATGGAATAGAGTTCAGTGACAGATGCTGTGTGCACCATAACAAACCATCTAAGATGGTGCAGGATGAGATTGTTCAGAAAGAAAGGCAGCAGAGTTGTGGGTTGCAGCCCACACCCAACTTCTTCACCTTCCATTTCTCAATGCCTTAAACCTCGTGTATACTAGTGAACAACATGAATGCTAGTAACCTGAAAGCTGGCCATATCCTGCTGTTTGAAATACTTAATGAAAGACAATTAACAATGCAGCAGTGAACAGTGCACAGCCAGACATATAAATTATTGCATCTTTCTCACAGGCATAACGTGAATAAATTCAAGATTGAACATCCAAGTCTTACGGGAGTGACACTGTGTTGTTTTGAAGGATTTTAGTTCCTTCATCTTCATGCTCAGACAGTCCCAATTTTATCATGGACTGCTTGACCATGAAGCTGAAGGCATGCCAGTATTCACCCAATGACACAGCATCACATCCCAGAAGACCTGGATCTCCAGCAACACTGCTGTGAGAACCTCAGGTCTTGAACTCAGAATGGATTAAAGGCAGCTTTTTTATTGCACAGGTATGTGTCTGTACTTGACTTCGCTGCGTCAGAAGAATGCCAGTGCTCTTCACTTTGGCCCAGGCATCGTGGGGAATGTTCTGGTGGATCCAACAGCCAAGATTGGACAGGGCTGTCGTATTGGCCCAAATGTGACGGTTGGTCCGGGCGTGGTGATTGAGGATGGTGTTTGTGTAAAGCGCAGTACGCTACTTAAAGGAGCAACTGTACGTTCACATTCCTGGCTTGATGGCTGCATCATTGGGTGGCGGAGTGTTGTGGGACAGTGGGTCCGTATGGAGAACACCACAGTGCTGGGGGAGGATGTGATTGTGAAGGATGAGATATACATTAATGGAGGGCAGGTCCTGCCACACAAGTCCATTGCGGCATCTGTTCCGGAACCACAGATCATTATGTGAATGAGGTATGGACTAATGGTTTATTATAATAGTAGCCATGGTCTTATCATATGATATAATATGTGCTTTAATCTAGGGCTTCATTGGGAGTGATTTTTATAGAAAAGCCTTCAGTTTAAGATTTCAGTCTCTCACAGAAGTGTGTGTGTCTGAGAAGAATTCTTGGAGTCCCTGACCCTTGCAAATGAAGACACTACATTCTTCTGAAACGCTGGTAACTACTCACCCAGTGATGCAGCATCATGCCTCAGAAGACTCAATCCTGAACCCTTCATTTGATATGTTCATGTATATTACAACCCTAGAGGAATATTGTGAAATCACAAATTCACTGAAGATTCATGCCATGAATTTCAGAAGTCCTTACCATGGTAGATGTTGCTAGCAAAGTACAGTGCTGCAGCGCTAACTGAAGTGTGGATGTGTTAGACACAATAAATAAAAGTGGTGGTTGTTACAGCATTTGTATTTCTGTATTTAATAGTGGAGTTTTGCTGTAACATGTTTTGCGTGATAGCAACTTCATGCAGTAAGTATAAAATGTAACATGAAACATGCAGTGCTACATGCATTGAAATGCAAACTGTGGGATAACATAATTTTCATATAAAATTGTAACCCAAATGTTAAAAGTTTTTTAAAAGGACAGTTCATTATCAATTTTTTCTCTCCCATTAATCTTGCTTGAAGATGGTTAAAAATATTAGCTGAAACATGCTGCACTAGAACATCAGTAGTAAGTACATAAACACAGTTGTTGTGTCATCCATCAGTACTGTTTATTGTTTTGAACACTCCTCAGTACTTGCTGCAGAGTGCCTCAAATCTGATGCTATAGATGATTTCATTCAGGTATGTCCTGCAGGTCCTTGTGTCTGACACAACCTGCAGCCTTAATCGTGTTATTGTGACATGGTGTGCAGAAGACAGTGTCTTGTTCCCATTGTATGGATGTAGGCTGCCTCTGTCCTGCTATAGAGGTCTGAAAGGTCACAGTACAGTGGACATGAAACTGATAATGAATGTGAACTTCATGCAGTCCATGTGTAATGTTGACCCAAATGGTGTTGTTTTGCATTAACAATGAGAGATTTTAGTGACCAAATGTTTGAAGAATGTTGGTCTGGACTTGGATTAACAATTTCCTTGGTAGCTGGCAGAATTTTCAGCAGGCAGACTTATGGGTATTTTAATTAGTTCATATGGGTAAAAATTCACGGTTAGATGTTTCACTTTACATTGTGGGTTTCAAGAGCGTAACCTGTTATTTTAAATGAGGAGTTACTGTACTTTTTCTGGACTACCAAAGCAGAAAATGGCACTTGCAAGAGGACAGGACATAGTGATGCGTATGAACACATGATCAGGAACTGGAACATCTTAAAGTCAAATAATAGATATTGAATTTATATATTTATCTTAATCACATGCATTTTCGGGTACAAAATACAGGATTCTTATCCAGCTTCTGATAAATTGGTGAATAGTGTCTAGACATATTTTTATTTACTGACAGTGAAATATCAAGCCAAGTAGCAAGTATCACTGTTGTAGACTCCAATACCTGGCTGTGCCTGAAAGCTTGTTGGTCTTACTGTGCAATTAAGTGACATGCAGAAGGGATTCACAGTCATTTTCTGTAATAGAGGTAATGATTTGGAAAAAACAAATTTGATGCATGAACAGTGATGATTTTCTTTGGAGTAGTTTGCCGAGACACTTTTGTGGTGGTGAAAACACACTTTACTAAATGTTGTGGCACACTTCTGCTCTGTGTTTGGGGGATCAATGGTTTGAAACCCAGTGATAATTCATTAATAATTGTTTGTGGTTTCTCGCACTCCCTGCAGACAAATGCTGTCATAGTTACTTAAAACATTCCACATCCTTCTGTTCAGCATTGTAGTTGATGAAGCATCCTGCTGCCTTCAACACTAGTCTCCTCACAGTCTAGTGGTCTGTTAGAGCATGATTACTATCTTGTGACACTTGTGTGTGTATGCAGCTTCCCTATAGACTGGTGTGTGGGAGGTGTGGAGGTAGTAGCATGGGCAGATGGAGGGAGCAAATGTGCCTGCAGTAATATTATGTCTGTTTCTGGAAACATGGATTTGTATTCTTGTGTCTGTATATTGTTTTTATTCCGTTTAGTGCCTCTGCTGATAGGTACTTCCCATATATTCTGCGCTGTTTTACAGTCTTGATAATGGATAAATCTGTGGTCTCCTGTATCAGACAGTGCCATAGTACGGTATGAGTGTCCTAAGAAGAACAGTGTTTTTGTTTGGTTGATAGTCATAACACAGAATGGTCTGTGCTCTGTAACTGCTTGTAACCAACCAACCAACCAACCTACCTGACATCCTGCTAGTACCTCCTGTGGATGAGTCCAAGTAGAACACAACTGGTATCAGTGCTTTGTGCACTCCCATCACATTGCAATTGGGCTATTCAAATATTAGAGTGAGACTACAGTTATCCAAAATGCAGTGTAACTTAACAGGAATTTGATTTGAATTGCGGAACTTTTGTCGTTTTAATTTTAAAAGTGACTTACATCACACGACAAAGTGTGTTTGTGTTGTACTTTTTAAGTTGTAGTCATAATGAGTATGATTTGAGAAGTGTCTTACTGAAAGAGTCTTACATTTATTTTACATCATACTTTTAATTAATGCGGCAGAGATCAACCAGTGTGACAAGGACTGTCACACATTGAGCCTGTTGGTTTAGATAATGCTATTACAGGTACAGTTTAATAGCAGAGTAAACTGATGACATAATTCGCGTGTTATTTATGGGTGTTTCTAAACTGTGCACTTTGTATCTTTATATATTTTAATTGCTTGACTCTGCAGAACACAAGTGTCACTCTGAAATTTAGTTTTGTGATGGGAATATTTTATGTGGATAGCGTTGATTGCCTGCTTCAAGTAAACAATTTTGTTTCTGTTCACTAGACCTAGCTTTGTCTAAAGTGTGACTGATGCCATTGTAGAGTGTGAGAACATTTCTATATTTCATTTTTTTGGTAATACAGTGCCTTTATATTAAATGACACAAATCACTTATCACATGCGATCTACAAGACCACTTGCTCGCCCATTTCCATACTGTTTATAAGAGAGGTTACGAGGTCCCTTACAAGTCTCCCGCAGTTGCTGTGTGGCTTTCTGTATGATACACACATTAAGTGCAGTTTCTACAGGAAGTGTTGTAAATTAGACAAAAATTATCCCATATGTCAGTCCAACATGGGAAAATATTTCACAAATAAGTGGAAGTTCTCACACAGTAGGTTTCATTGTCAACAGTAACAGCAGGTGAAACGTACTGAGGAAGAAATGGACAAAATTGGTGTTAGATTGCAGACATCTCCTGGAAAATGTTTGGTGTGATCTGCACAGCAAGTAGGCTGTTTGCATGGTCCCCATGAGTGCATGTTGTATGACAACACTAGGTCACAAAGTCAACAAGACAGATCATCAAGCAAAACTGAGTTCTGTGAACTGATGTCTTCTGTGGGTGTATGCTGAAGAACTCAGCCTCACACTCATGCTGTTTAACAGTGAAGCTTGGTTGCATCTCAGTGGATATGTGACCTCTTAGAATAACAGGTACTGGTCTGTAGAAAAGTCCATGTGAATCCACAAGTGTTATTGCATGATGTGAAGCGTGGTGTGTGGTGTGCTATTAGTGCAGCTAGGATTATTGGGCCTATTGTTTTTGAGACCATACATTGACACCCGTATGTTACATTCTGAGCACACTTTTGGACACTTGTCCAGTTATGAAAGAACGTATGCCCTTTTGAGCAAGACAGTGCAGCAGCTCCTACTGCAAACCATTTTGAGCACTGTCCTTAAATATGGTGAGTAAGGATGTAGTTTTAACTGCAGCACATTAAACAGTAATGTGTGTGCAATTTGGAATAGTGGTGATCACTGCCCTGCCTACTTTCACATAAAACAGTCCAAGTGTGAAATGATGTGGGGGCCATTTAAAAAAATGTATGTGTAATGATAAATTTTGTTTTGGATTGGACTTCCATATGTGTTACTAGAATGCTCACAACTTTCTTGATAGCCCACTAGCATTGCAGTTTTGGTATTATAAATGACCAGGAGCAGTCAAAGGCTTCTTCAAATGTGGCTGAAAGTTTCTTGTTGCAGCAGTTGGTTTGCCCATTTATGCACCTTATATGGCTTCAGTACTGATCAGAATCAGAACACGTTAATAATTAGTTATCCAGGCCAGTGTAGAAATTAACTGTGTTTATAATTTTGTCTGAAATTATCAGTTCATACTTCCTGTCTTCTCATTTATCATTCTAACATAGCCTACCCAGCTGACCACCTCTGTGTTTGTGCATGTGTGCGTGCGTGAGTGAGTGAGAGCACAGGTATAGGTCCACTCACTCTTGGCCTCTATACTAGGTGGCGGGGAGTGGTCAATTTCATGACCCCACTGCTTTACTCCTGGGGAAAACCCTGGTACTCATTGAATGGAAGGCTGGGTGGACCCCTGGGCTGCTCTGTCAGGAAGTGAACGAGAGGTTTCCATAACCCCAAAGGGAAAGCCATTCTCCCTGTTCATGTTGTTGGGATGAAGCTTAATCTTTATTGCTTCCCTGATGCAGTCAAAGTAAATTTGATGGAGAGGAATTTAATGGAATGTAATGTTGTGCCACTGCTGACGTGTTGCATCTGAGGCCGTTGGTGCTTGTTCAAGGTGGTATCAGTAGACCGACTGGTTTTCCTGCTGTAAACTTGACCATATTGACAGGGAGTGCTGTACGTGGCTGGCATCTTCAATCCTAGAGTGAAGTAACATCGAAATATTGCTGTGCAGTAGGCCAGCATATTTAATATTGTATCCATATAGTATCGCTATATGATTGGAGGTGGTATATACTCCTGTGCCAGGCAGGAAGGTGCAGCTCCTCGCCACAGCGACCAACCCTGTCCAGTTGAAAGTGATGTTAAGGTGACCATTTTTCTTCAACCAATTCGGGCATGGGGACAGCATTCGAATAATAATGAAATTGATGTGTTAGTCATGTTTCGTATATCGTACGTACGCCTGTATTGTTTACTGTTCCACGCGCATAAAGAACTTGACATTTTAGTGATGGTCCATGAAACCCTGGGTAAGGATTCAAAGAGGAACTAGCAGTTTTGTCGAGCTAGTGCTTTTCAGTCCGTCATGGGAATAAAGCGCAGCAAGATCATCGCCCCTCTATGAGTTTATTCGTAGCACTGACTATACAAACGAAACAGGCCCCATTTCAGATCCTAACAGATTACATCGCGAGGTTCACCTTTTATCTGTGCGAACGTATTCTCCATACAATTGCCCTATACCACCATCGGTTAGTCGCCGAACCAACAAGACTCCGCAATCGTGACCTAATCCGAGGTATGGCTTGTGTTCACGGATAAAATCCATGGCAAATGTTCATCTATGTCACCCGCGGACCCAGCGTGGTACAACTCTCATCCATGCTCTGGTATTGTGCTGTGATGTGGGGCGTACTCTTTGACGAGCTGCTGTTCCGTGGGTTGGTCGGTACTGTAGGCATTGATCGGAAGATAGCTGTAGTTGTGTTAGGGTTGTTATTGCGCAAGTAGCATACAAATTTAATTAAACAATACGTAATATTAAATATAAATATTACACCAGGTCTTCTGCACGAAAGTCTGCTTGGGATTTAGGCAAGTACCTTAGAGTACAGAGTGATTGATTTAAGGGTTCGTTACAAAATGGCTGTGTGGGTGTGTGTAGTATGGCGTATGTGCTTTGTAAGCAAATGCAAATTATGAACGGAGCTCTCTTATTGTAAAATTGCATGGGTTAAAAGCAGCAGTATTTCATGGTAATTTTCATCGTTAGGTGAGTAAGTGTCTGCAATGCACCTTGCATACTATGTGGATACGGGCGTTTAATCGTGCGCATTTACCGTGGATGTGATGACATTGGTCTCGTAATGAGGTTTTTCCCTCTTTAGAAAAGGCATACCGTTGTGAGTGTACAGTAAATGTAAATACAGTTAAGATGCTGTCCTCACAATTTGTTTACTGGTTCAAAAGTTAAATTGGCTACATGTTTCAGCCACCCAGGTGGTCATCATTAGGCCGTATTGCAAATGTGATACGAAGAACCTTTTGCCATTGAGATCTCATTTGGCATTACATGTCAGAGTGCCTATTGTGCATACAACTTAATTGGTATAGATACATCAAATTGAAATTGGTAAAATGCAGAGTTGTAGATTATAAGGATAAAAATATCAATTTTTAAAAAGCTCGTTAGATTAGGTAAGATCAGCATACAATAACTGGAGGTTCTGAAGATGCTCTGGGTATGCATGAATTGAAGCTGGGGTGGTAGTGGGATCGCTACGTTTTGAGTTTATTGGATGAGATGTATTTTGTTGATGTATATCATCTTGGATATCTGCGATATATGCCTGTTGTAAAGCGCCAGTGACGGTAAGATCGGTATGTGGATGTAGTGATGGTAAACTTTGGGTGTAGATATATATTTTTTTTATGAATTTCTTAACAGTTGTATTTCCGATGTTGATTATCAGTATCTTCTACGTTAGTGATGTTTTTTGGGTTGATGTTTGGACTGTTGTTAACTTGAGTTGAGGATGTTTGCTTGGGTACATCTATGTATTGTGTTGGTTATGGTGGGACCTTTTATAATGAGGCCTGATGATTACCACCTGGGTGGTTGAAACATGTAGCCAATTTTAACTTTTGAACTAATAAGCAAGTTATGAGGACGACATCTAACAGTGTTTACATTTAGATCTCTTTCCCCTTTAAACACTTTGATTGAGAATAAAATTATTTGCAAAAGTATGAAGTTTTGTACTGAACTGAATAATATGAAGTGTTGTTATTATTTTGCAGACATTACTACTATTACTACTACTACTACTACTATTGTTATACTTCATTTATTTTCTGGCGTAATTTCTGGAATATGGTGACTTGTATCATGATATTGCTCAGAAAATGTTGTGAGTTGCCAGCTTAGGCTCAAAATTTCAGTTGACTTGTGGGTGGGTTACGTGTACACACCTTGAGCTTTGAACACTTGGTGTAGGTGAAAGTTGGGTTAGATTGCATTAGATGGTGCTGTAGTTATGGCTTAAACGCGTTAGGTTGAAGTGTACGAGTTCGTATATCCGACTGTTCGAGGATTTTAAAATGGTACAACAAATTATAGTTCATTAGAATGTGAACAGTGCACATGTTATAATTTTTGACAGCAATTTATTCCATTCTGCAGGTTCATGTTGAGGAAGTAATGTAATAATAGTGGACTTTAGTAAAGTTGTCAGACAGTTATATTCCTGAGCCAACTGATTGGCTACATGCTGTTAATCTTCTTAGGGCCTATATATGTACTCCATAATAGGAGTATTTTTTTTGTCAGTAATATATCAGAAATATGTACAGCAGACTGCAGTAATCTGCAGTACTCCCTAAAGATGTCCCTGCAGGCCAAAGCATGTAGGAGAGTGGAATTAATTGCTTTGCCCTGCAGCTGTTATATCTTGTGGTACTGTGTTGGTTCGTTAATCAACCGTAATTCGTAATAATTTCATGGTAATGATCCAAAAACGTAATGTGGTTCAACAGTATTGGCCACACCTGGTTGAAAATTATGTAGGTCAGTTTAGTTTCAGTAGGGTTAAATTATGGTTTTATCCCTTTTTCTTTTGTTTTTTTTTTAACGTGGTTGAAAACCAGTCAGAACAATGCTGTGCTTCAGGGTGGGGTGGGTCAGTTGTAATCCTCTCAATTTTGGTGAGTTCTGGTTGTGTCATCTGTTACAAAGCCAAACTCATGAGTGTTGTCAAGTGTTGTACTTCTGGTATGCTCTGGGGTATGGTGTGGAATTCACACCACACACACTGGACTTACACAAAAGTGTTTCCAGAACTTTTTCTGGAAGTGTGTACTCTTGATTATGTTGTAGAAGACATACTTGACACATTTGACATCGTTCAAGCCCTCACGTACATAACTGGTCCTGCTCATGTGAACAAGAATAATTCGTGTTCTCTCAAACTGCATCCTGGACAGGCATTGTCATACATATGAGTGCAACACATAAGTTGTTTATGTAACAGAAAGTGCCTTGTCCCGTGGGGAATGTTGTGTCTTATGTGGTGTACTCAAGTGTCTGTACATAGACTAGTTGGTTTGCGGATTATCCATGCACGATCCTAAGTTGCCTAGCACTAATGATGTAGGTGGGTGGTAACATGATTTAGCCTTGAGTGCTAGAACAAAATCCTTAGTACAACCAAAAATCACACACTATTTTCAGTAAGCATAAGCTGTGTTTGTTTTATGTTTATAAAAAACAGATTACAGTCTTATTCTTTGTTTGTGGCTTAATGATATATACATTTTGGATTATGCATATTCCTGAATTATCCATGCATTCCCATCACCACCATTACCCCGGATAATTGAGAGTGCAATATATGTGTATTTTTATTATTTTCTTTGCAGCTGTTATGCCTGTTTATAACTATTATTTTAGTGATACTTTGTATAGTAACTGTTTTATTGTAATATATTATTGTAACTGAAAACTGTATTTGTTTTAACACTATTACATGTTACTAGAATTGGGAGAAAGACCCAAGAGCTTGTCAATTTCCAGATGGGAATATTATCTGTATTCTTCCCACTTCATAGCCATTGTAAATAGGCCTGATGGTTGCCACAGAAGTAGAAACATGTAGGTGCAGGTACAAATTACAGCTTTATTGAAGACAGTTGTGTTGATTGTGCTGTGTATGTTCTATCAATATATGTTAAAGGAGTGGGTGTTCCAGTACAAAAATACTGCAAGACATGTACTGAGCTGGCATGTTTTGTGTCTCAAAATTATATAATCACACCAACTCGTACACTAGTTGCAGATAAAAGAATCTTAGTGAAAGATATCAGTTACAACCCGACATATTTCGGTGCTCTGAGGCACCATCATCAGGGGGAAAAGCATACAAACACTCAGCGATAAAACACTAGATGGCTGGATGCAGTTCTGGTTGAAGTAGTGTCACCTCAGTTTCTGGACTGTTTGTGATGAAAGCACGTGATGTCCTGAGAATCCAGATGAGAGCATCATAGGACAGAAAATTATGGTGAAAATGATGAAAGGCTAAAAACACAAGATCACTGCACTGAAAACATTCATGCTGGCAGTCAAAATTGATCACTAATATCAGATACAGAAATGTTGATGCTTTTTTTAACAGTGGCACTGTGGTTGTGGAATACAAGCGTCATTAATTCATTTTTGGCCAATGGTGGCATTGTCCAGAGTGTTTAAGTGTAGGAGACTCAATGTTGATGTTCAGACTGTCGGGTCTCCTGCATTTACACTTCTAACACACACTGGACGACACCACCATTCACCAAAAATTAATTATTGATTCTTGTATTCTACAGCCACAGCTCCGCTGTTAAAAAAAGCATCAACATTTCTGCATCTGGTATTAGTGATCAATTTTGACTGCCAGTGTGCATGTTTTTGGAGCAGTGATCTTGTGTTTTTAGCCTTTTATCATTTTAAATATAATTTGGTGTGCTACAGTGCTTTCATCTGGATTCTCAATGCATCATGTGCTTTCATCACAAAAAGTCCAGAAATTGAGGCGACATTACTTGAACCAGGGCTGTGCCCGGCCATGTAGTGTTTTATTGCTGAGTTTTTGTATGTTTTGATGATGGTATGTCAGAGCACTGAAGCATGTGGGGTTATAACTGATATCTTTCACTAAGATTCTTTTATTTGTAACTGGTAGAAGAGTTGGTGTGATTATATAATTTTTGACATTATGTGCATGGCATGAACAACATAAAAAATACTTTGTTTCTGTTTGCAGGACAGTAGTCACCATGTCATTCAAGAAGATTGTGCTGAAGAGCACTACAATGATGTCACTGAATGAACGGTGAGATGCAACTCTGAATGGCTGACGAGCACAGTCATGAGCCGTGTCGCTGGCAGCAGCTGATATTTGCCTTGACTGTAGGAACATGTCTCTGACCATTAGGATAAGGGATGTGGCAGAATGCATTTGTATGTCATGATGTGCCAGTTGGCACTCTTGCCCTGTATTCTGGATGCCCTGAGTCTGAATCTTACCATATCCAGACAGTTTCTTTTGTGGTTTTCCCCTGTCTCATATTTGCACTGAAATAAGCTGTGACCAGCATCTTTGCGATCTTGTTCATAGTCCTCTCATTGAACATGGGTTATGGCCTCTGCAGCTTCTAGTAAACCAAACAGCAAACAAGAAACAAGTGACTGGCTGTAATTCCGCTACATATCATATCAAAGTTATCTTGGCAGGGTAATATATTTTTATCGGTGGGGAAATCATTTAACTTGTCAGGACTGTTGTCTGTGTACCGAATAGTCTATAATTCCTTGCACATTGCTGCACTCTGTGCAGTTTAGGGTACTTAAGTTCAGAGTCCAGGGCAGTAGTTAGAAGTCGAACGGCAGAGTCTTTGAAGGGTTAAAGAAGTGTCCATGTTTTCAACAGTTGTATCTCAGTAGCACACATTTTGCCACTTGAATTTTATTTAATTTTCATGTTTGTTGGAACAGTTATTCTCTTGTGATGCCAAATGCAAGGAAGTTTGCATATCATGTTTTTCTTGTGTTAGTCTCACTTGTGCAGGGTAATAAATTGTTGCCAGCAAGGTATTGTATGATTGCAGCCATGCATGCACATGGCCGTATGTTGTGTTTTAAATTCGCAGCTTTGTCCCCAAGTTAGGATGTGTCTGTTGGTCCTATAGTACCAGGGGATTTAGATGTCTCCCATTCCTGGATGATAAAGGTTGTAAACGAATTGTGTTGTGAGATTTGAGGTTCTTGCAGTGGTTTTCTGAAGATTTAAGTCATTCTGGGGTGTTATGCTGTGTTGTTGGGTTTGCAGTTCCTGTTGTTTCGAAGGAATGTGGTTCCTCCATATTCGGGTTCAAGTAGTGTCAGAACAGTGATTGGACTGCTTGACCCTGCACATGACAACTCTGTGATCATTCAAAGCATCAGGAGTTAAGACACTGAATAACAGGGTGTCACTTCCCAGAAGCCTTGAATTTTTAATTTGGTGTTGTGTATCCTGCAAGAAACTGCCTACCCAAATCTCCGTAATATATCATATGTCCTGGCTACAGCTCCCCTGCTTATTTAATTTCTAAAATTATGGGGTGGGTTTCATGAAGTTTCATTCTGGCCTGTATTTTTCTAGGTCCCTAGGTTTAGTTTTTCCAAATCTGTTGAAAATGTGCAAGATTTGAGGTTCTCCCAGTTTTGTTATTCAAGATTCGTAAGTCTTCAGGGATGTTGCAGTGTATCATTGGGTGGGTAGTTCCCAGCATTTCAGAGGACAGTAGTACCTGAACTTAACAGTGAAATTGTTGAAAGTGAAGGCACTACAGCTGTTTGAAACACTGGGAACTACTCAATAAGTGACACAGCGTAACATCCTAGAAAACTTGGGCCTTTGTTGTGAATGGCTTGTCTTGAAGAAAGGTGAAATGTGCGAGATGTATATATGACGTGGTTAATGTCGATGTCGAGGAATTTTTAAAATACGTTGAATAACATTTAAGGAAATTACTTTGTCCTTTCGCAAGGAACATGTTGCAAAATGTGTGTGTGCAAATTAAATTTCACTCTTGCCTTGTTTGAATCATTGGCATTTTGTCTTACATGTATTATTTTAGCACATTCAGTGTAGGAAGCTAACGTTTATGTGAATCATAAAAGACATGCTGGATTGCTAAGCCTTTTGGCATGACTTTTGCCTGCTTGAGATCTGGCCAGTATTTGGGTTCATACAATACCTCAGCTGTAGTGTCTGGCATTTCTGCTTTGTATTTGGGGAGTCTTGGTTTTAGTCTCATCCCAGATGCCTCCTGTCATAATTGAAATCTTTTTCTGGTTTCCCTCGCCCCAGAGATAGAATTTTAAGTAGACTGTTATGACCTTTGTGGTGTTTCAATTTCATTGTCCATAGTACTCCAGCACGTAGAGCTGTTGAGCCTGTGCAGTTGATAAAATTTTCACTGAGAGCTGCCCACATGGCATTGGGTCCACACACGGCCAAGATGAGTTAATTGTTTTGGACAAAGGGACCATCTCCCCTTGAAGGAAGTGTGTTATGGCAAGAGAGAGAATTTATTTTAGCATTTCACAGAATTTATGTGCCCACTTCTCATGTCTTGTGGAGTGCTGTACAGCTGACATAATGTCAGGCTGTCTGGGGAACACTTGCCGCATGCAGTAGACACTTTGCAACCAGTCTTCTGCTGGGAGTTCTTGAGAAAGAGACTCCCTGAAAATAAAATACAACTTGTGATAGCATAACACAGACAGAAAGTAGCCCACTGAGATGACAGGCGCTTGTATCAGTTCAGTTGTTGACATGGCACACACAGGTAGCTCACTGCTGCTGCTAATGATGTGATGTCGTGTGAAGGATGGGAGAAATAATGATTGGAACCCTGGAGATGAATACTGTGGTGTCTACAGAGCGCTGCTAGTGAGTAGGCAGACTGAGCTGCTAACCTGTTGTGTCAGGATCGGAGGGCAGCAGAGATCTTGCGGACCATTTAGAAGCAAAAGATACTGCCTCTTAAATTCAGCAGCAATTGTTATAACAACTGCTAACATTAAGACATTTCACGGTTGCATATTATCCATGGTGTAACCGAATGGAGTAAACAATTCCGCGCAGTTGTAAGAGTAACGCTGCCATGTTCACAGATCATAAACAAAATAAGTGAGGCAGGTAGCATAAGCCTTGTGGAAAGAGAGTGAGGAATGGGAGACAGAGTTGGGCTGTCTGTTAGAGATACACAAGTTGCAGAAGACTGGTTCGTGAGAGTTGCAAGTAACAGTCGGAGTATTTCACAGCTTTACATGGCTCCGAAACAACCATGAAAACATGATTCGGAACTTGAGGGAAAACAATGCTGTCCAACAACAGGCATCGGTGAAGAATCGTCGGCTGGCACAACAGATGGAGCGTCGCCCGGCTGTTATGGCAGCTCTGAAGCTTAAGAAGGTGGGTGGCTTGACTGGCTGGTCATTGATAGGCTTGTGTGATGGAGGATGTCTCACTGCTGTTCCTATCTGCGGTGTCTGTGTGTCATATTACGATACAAAATTGTGCATTTGTGGCAGAAGGACAGTAACATATTGCAATATCTTTTGACTTTGTTTTGTGATACAGATTTGCAGGATGCAACAGAACATACATTAGAGTGTTGATGTTTTGGGATTTTGACTTTCTGTGATTGCATATTTTAATATCGTTTTTTGAACTTCAGTGACTGGTTCTGATTAATTGGGTTGAAGTGATGTGGCTGGAAAGTTGGCTTCCCCGTTTTGTTACTGCTACGTAGATCACACTGGACTGAGTTTGGCTGTCTTTGAAGAAGTGGGGTTGATTCAGTCATACTTCATGGAATGACATTCTTTTTCAATCATTCAGTGTTTTTGATGTTTACAAAAAGTGTTTGTATTTTATTAAAAGTAGCTTATGCTTTTATGGTTTTTGAGGTTATTTTGTATGGTTGTTATTGCCATTTCACAAGTTCTTGGAGCCACATAGGCATTTCACATCAAAAATGGATTTCAGTGTTTGTGATTCTGGTGTTCAAGGTGGTTTCATGGGTCTACTAATCACAGATGTCAAGGCTCTACAGTAGTAATTTTGTGAAGGAAGTCTTATGGTGCAGAGTATATCTGCAAGATTGTGCATGTATTTTTGCTTCAAAATGTGACACATTAAAATTACATGGCTGTCAGTGTACAAAGTGGCTATTTTTATGTAAATATGTAAATTTATTCTTAATTCATGTGAGAAATATGTAAAAGTTTAACTTTTTGTATTGTGAGGCGAAATTGCAGTGTTGGAGTATGAAGGGTTAAGTTAGTGTCAAGCGTAGCAGTTGACAGAGACTGCATTGTTACAGAGGAGCTTGCGGCAGCGACTGGGGCAACCAGTGACAAGCAGTGTGAAGGACAGGCTCACACTTGCAGGGCCAACAAGAGGTGGACGTGGCAATTCCCGGGCTCAAGGCAGAGGTCGCAGTGGAGGCAGAGGATGGGGAAGCAGGCTGAGTGAGTACAGACTTTCATTGTTACCAACACTTGCACATGAAAAGGGTTTACATTGAAGTCCATGTGAAATTACAGAATCACTTTTCTACAGTTTTCCAAGGATGTAGTTGGCATTGTTCTAATTCATATTTAGCAGCATATTTTGTGTCCCATCTTTTTGTGGAAAGGATGGAGAAAAATTATGAAATACCTGAGTGGAGACAGCTGGTGTCTGGTGTGACATTTAAACCCAGCATCTGATGAACATCGTGTACCAACCATTGATCTCAGTATGGTCTTTTCCAGCTGACAGCCATGTCAGATGGTTCAAGCAGACTGACATTTCAGAGACCCAAGTCCACCTCTGTCATCAGGGTTGTGATGTGACTTCACAAAGCTTGTGGTACAATGTGATCTAATGTGATTAGTGGGTGGAATCTGCAGATTGCTTTGGCTGGCCTCAATTTTCATTGGATGATTCCATTAACAGTTTGAGCATATTTGTCACGGGTTGCCATGTTCAACTTGACATGAAACGCAGTCCCTGTTGATGTTGCCAGAATGTAATTTTATCGGTAATGCTCCTTTTGCCGTAACAATGCTTACAGATTGGTGCCTTCTGTAATCCGTGTGTTAAGTGTACTTAACCCTGTGATGCTGGGATAAAATGCCTGTAGTGATCGACAGCCAGACTGGAATTTAAACAGGGCTGCATAAGAGCACATACAATAGTGTAGTGTTTACGGTTTTGAGTGTCACACTGCACATTATATATACATTGTTTGGTGCCAGCTGGCCAAGACATGCCTCATGTGTTCTTGGTGGTGTGTTCCTATTGTCGTGCCTGTCCCACATGCACGTTACTGCACTCACATGTAATATATGCCAGGCATTTTTAGGTCTCAGCTGGCTGCAGTGGGTTTGAGCGTGTTGATGGTTTTCTTCACTGGAATATGGATGGTCTTGAAATTATGTTCAGCAAGCAGCCAGTTGGTTTTGAGGTTGATAGTAGGTATGGGAGCATGGCTACACCTGTGAATTTTTACTGTTTCTCCATGGCATATTGATGCTGTTCAAAGTGGCTGTAGCTACCAGGACATCAGACATGCAAACTGGAAATGAGCCCTAGATACATACCAAGAAACCTGCTGTGTGGCTGCACTACCATGCCACCAATCTACTTCAGTATAAGCAGTTTGTTTGCTTAACGTAATGTCAGCACTATCCGCATTCTAGTAAACAAAATCAGTAGCTTGCTGAGACCAATCAGGTACAGCTTAGATGTAAAAACACATGGCATACACTGCATTGCACATGGGTTCAGTAAGATGGTATGGGACAGATGGGTGGGAGCATAAACCAGATGCAAGGAACTTCAGCTTGAAGTACGAGCACAGACAAATATTAATTTCAATTCACTAGGCAAGTGATACAGTGTTCAGTGAGACACGTGCAGATGATGATTCGCCGCAACTGATTAGAGTTAGATTCTGGAGTATGTAGGATTAGACATAGAGAGCGGGGTGACAGGACCATCATGGATCATTGGCTTAGATTGTTTGAGAGTAAGATCTGTATGACAGTAGGTGCAACAAGTCTTGGGGAAAACTGAGGTATCTATTTAGGAGAGCCTTCAGTCTATGTTAGTTTCCCATGTGTGTAATATTAACCCTTTGGTGCCAGAATTAAATTCTTGGTGTAAATGCACAAGATGAGAATTTAAATTAGGGGATTTAATTATTTCATGCTTATTGTTGCAGAAAAAAGCGCATGTCTTAGACTTTTCTTCAAATTTAAAGGACTAAAATTCATCAGCCAGTTTATGAATTCATTAATTAGTGCAGAAAAAATATTGGCATGTTTTTGTGATACATTGAGGCCAAGAATTTCATGCATTATTTGAAATGTGGCATAAACATATAATTGACTCATATAATTTTAAATGCTGCTGAAGATTTTGGCACATTTGGTCACACTTTTGCTACTGCAGACCACTGACAAATTACTATTTGAAGTTTTTGATTATGGTGTGGTATTCGCCACTGGTTCCAGCTAGTCATTGTTCTTCTGCTTGTTCTCCACTTTGTTTTTGTTTATCATGTTCTGGTACTGTATACCTGTTGCATTTGTAACCATCATCTTCACAATAGTTGTCTGCTTTGTGACATGCATTGCAAATCTGTTTGACTTCCTGTCAGCAGCTGGTACTTACTTTCTGGTGTCATTGTCAGATTTTCTTTTTCCTTAGACCCTATGTTTGAAACTAAACTGTGCATATTATGTCACTTGTTTTCATCAGTTCATGAGAAATATAATCCCACCAAGCAGTTGTTACAGATTGACGAACCGAACTTTGTTTTCACTTGTTTGGATACAGCAGACCAGCAACAGGGGTGTGTATGTCCCACGGGGTTGTACCAGAATGTTGCATAATTGGCATGTTCTTGGCCACAGCTGACACTGTCCTTTGACATTTTCATCAGTACACTGTGTGATGACTAAGTAAAGGTCTGCTCCTTCTCTTGAGATTATACCATGTAGATTTACCACAGCTGCATTGTTGTTTCACATTCTACAGAGTAAATTGCGTGAACAATAGATGCAAGTTCAGGACCATAAATGAAAGTTGCAGTAATGTTTCTCTCTCCTCAGAAGTTTGTGCAGCTACTATGTTGTAGTTAATGGCAGAAATTAAAATGGGTAAGAATGTAGTAGAATTCAGTGGTATAACATTCCTGCCACTTTAAAAAAAATATGTAAGTTTTTTAAAACTCTTCATGAATTGAGTTTCATGACACAGTAAGGACTCCACTCTCTGTAGGCACTGAATGAATATCTGTATGTTGCGCAGGCCGAAGCCAGAGCATGCAGTCTGTGAACCGAAGTGGTGGCGGAGGAGATACATTCAGATTACGACGAGGACAGGGGCGTGTATTCCGTGGTAACAACTCCCAACGCCGGCCTTTCAGGAGAGGAGGGCGTAAGTATTTTGTCTCTTTCTTGGAGGTAGTATGCATAGTGGTGGTAGAAGGAGCTGTAACCTCTGCTTAATAATGTAACTTGACTGGCTAGGTAAAATGGGGCGTGTTCAATAAGTAAGGTTTGCTAGCCTTTAACTTGCATATTAATCAAGCATTGCATTTTTTGGTAGGAGGTAGCACTGTAGAGTAACATGCAACAGGTGGCACACAAGTAGTTCACACTCTGTTGATGAGATCAGTTGATGTGTAATGGCAGTGACATTGGAAACTTTGTATCACAAAGTTGGTTGTGTGCTTTGGTTTTTGTGGGTGAAACATGTTCGCACCATTGAAATTCACAATTGACTGAAAGAGGTGGATGGGGTTGGTGTAATGAGAGTGGAGCATTCAGAGAATGGTGCAGTGCAAAGTGGACGTCCACGGTTTGGTGTTTCGGGTATAGGATGGATGGGAATGCAGCATGAGTGGAGAAACTGATTATGGAGAAGCAGCACGTGGGAGCTTACCAATTCCACAGCAATTATGAAGTGAAAATGGCTGTTTGTAAATGGTGATGGCTCTTAGTGCAAGTGCCTGATTTTGACTGTGACATAATTTTTAAACTCGTGAAAAGCTGGCGCAGATGCAGCAATGTGCATGGGGATTGTGTTGAAAAATAATGATATTGCAGCAGAAAAATGGACTGCACTTAACACTGTAATGACTTCTCGTTTGTTTTTATGACATAGTGAACTGCACTCATTCAGCCTCCTTTGTATTGGTTTCTGTCGATGAACAGTAGTACATGATGCCTCTGGTTACATGATCACTATCGTGTCTTGACATTGGCACCAGTTGTGAGTCATCTTTGAATTGTGCCCAGCCAAGAGCCACTTTGATGTTTGCTGTTACCTGCACATGTTCCAGGGCCTGGTCTTGGATCTCCACGAGGAGGTCGTGGCCTGCGTGGGGGTCGAGGTGGAAGTGTGGGGAACAGGTTCGCACGAGGCAGAGGAGGATCGTTTAGGTGAGTTGTTTTGCTGTTTGTTTTTAACAGGCTATGAATGTAGTTAGAGTGAACCATGGCAGAGCAACATTTAGTGCCTAAGAATGTCATTGGTTGTGGTCCAGTTCAACCTCTTGTAGTAACACTTCTTATGTTGTACTGACCCAAATTATAATGCTATCTCAATTTCTAGAGATTAAACTGAAGAAAATCCCTGTTTTTATTCATCATTCTTAGATTGTAGCCAATCATTCATGGTTATGTGAAATACACACTGATGTATTAAGAGTTTTGTGTGTTTTAGATGTTTATACATGTTTGCTCTCATCTAAAGAACATAGAATATTCCTTTGTTGTCCAGTTAAGGAAGGGTTAAATTTTATTCAGCCCGTGCATTAATGACAAATTTCTATTCTCACGGACTCCAAAAAAGTACAGTAATTCCTGTAATGATATCTCTTAATCTTTAGGCGACGGCTTTTAGATCGAACTGGCCGGGTCTTGGGTACGACATTCTTCCAGTCGGCCCATTAAATTTTTGCACATGGGTTACAAAAATCATGTCATTTGAACCAAAAAGAATTAAACAGTGAAATAAACGGCATTTTGTAGGAAATGAAACGGATATTTCAGCGCGTCTGGAATAGTGCAGTAAAATTTTGGTAGTGTCAAGTAAATTTCCAAAACTTTCAAAATATTCCATTTCTTTTACTTACATTTCAGTTTCAGACCCCAGTTTTGCGTAGGGAAATCCATCTTGGTCAGAATGAAAAGTTTCAGAGCTGTGCTTTCATGTGGTAGTCCTCAGAGCAGCTTCTGTCTACACAGATTCCCAAATCACACTTCCGGCACTTCACTAAAACTTTTCTGTATTCACCCCTGGTCGAACACATGTGACATATTTGGCGCGTGGTCTAGGCCAGCTACCGCTCACCTCTAGTCTACTGATTTCTGAGGCAGCGCTGGGATGTCTTGCTAATGGCCTTGGTATAGACCATTCATATCCAGCCTGTGCCAGCATATTCCTCACAAGGGTGAATCAAAAATCTCTGCAAAATTTTCTTTCCCCCACATGAGGAAAGGATAATGTAGCTGTTCAGAATGGCCAGGTCGAACAGGTGGAAGAGCAGTGTCTTTACCACTTTAGTGTTCGACGGCAGATGAAGTAGTTGTTGGCTATTCTGTCTGCCTTATTCACAAAGCCCCTGTGACGGGAATAATCCACCACAATTTGCGGCTATATGGCCTTCCGGTTACTGTCGCAGAAATTACCTACTATGGAGTCATTGTGGATATTTGTCGACATGTATATATCGTGTTTGTCCCTCCAGAGTATTGCTATCAAGTGACCCCTGGTTCTTACGTGAATTTTGCCCCATTTGAGTTCCATTTTCTTCGGGCCTAGGTCCTGTGGCAAGCCTGTCCTGCTTGGTCTGACAGTGCCACAACAGTAAAGGTTCCCATGCTGAAGTCTTTGAATAGCTGAGGGGAAGAAAAGAAGTTGTCCATATACAATTTGTGGCCACGTCCTTGTAATTTCTCTGTCACTGTCACATGGGCTATGGTCAAGTCTTGCACCTTTCGCTGTGCTTCCTTCCCCACATGTCTTTTCATGTCATGTGTGTAACCATTTTCCTCACAATGTTTGTAAAGTTTTGTGAAAAAATTATTGTGTTTCTTGGGTATGTATTGTCTGAAAACGGCCCTTCCTTTGTGCAAACCAATAACTTTGTAGACGGCCATATGTTGAGAATGGTTGTAAAATTTTGAAAATGTCCTGTTTAGAATTTCAAATAAGTTTAGAATCTTCCAGTCTGTCAAAATTTTGTGCTTCCTGTCAGGTTCATTCTTGCCTGTGAAGTGCAGAAAGCGAAGGATGTGACGATATCTGTCTCATTTCATAGCATTACAATAGAAAGGCTTGTACAGCTCGTCAGAAGTTGCCCAGTAGTCTGACAGTTTGTCCCATAAGTCATGTCCCATTTATATTGTTATTGTTGTATTGTTGGTAAAGGTCCATAAGTTTCCTTATTATCTAAAATATATGATAAAATTTTAGAATATTCAGTACTTCTGCATCACGTTATTTGAAACTTGGCAACGTCACCTAGTATGTCATTTTCGCTGACACTGCTTGATCTGAAGAGTGAACATTCATAACTGAAATGAAACAGTCATAGTAACAGCATTTGCTTGTAGACCAAACACCTTGGTGGCGTGACTGCGCCAACTGTACATACCGCTTATAGGAAAATGGCGCTATAACTCGAAAGAGAAAATCCAATCTGACGGAATAGCAAACGTGTTTCCGAACATAAAATGAAGCTTCAGAAGACAGAAGAGAAATTCTCGCAATTACGAAATAATTGAAAAATGTTTTAAATTTCAGACAAATAATATTTAAAAATAATATGGCGGGATTTCTTTGGTGTTTTATTACAAGAAAAGCAATAGAGCTTTAGTACCTTTTTGCACACGAAGCTTTTCTGGCCTGATCAGTGGTGTGACCCATGAGGTCATTTTTCTTTGAAAGGAAACCTTACCCGCTTTGCCTGCGATAATAAATAGAGTACTAATTATAACCAGAGCTGTTTTTCTTTCACTGGCGCGTAGTACACAGTAGAAAATTTTTGCTACACACGAGACCAACATTCAGTTGTACCATTTGAAATACATGTCTCCCATATTGAACCACGCTTTAGCCTCTATCTGAGGGGAATGTCAACACTACCCACACATGAAACTCGAGATCAACACAGTGCACAGCCAGCTAAACAAGTGCATAAGGAAAGTACTTACGTGTTCAGACCACATCGAAACAGCCACACAGTCAATGAGTATGTGGGCCATTTCCTTGGATAAAGTGTTCGGAGCCCGAAGCAGACCACTAAATGTCATCTAATGCGAAGTTAAGAGTGATTGGAGGTATACTTTTTCTTGTACATGATTTCATGGCGTAGACAGCAAAAGAGCTCACTGCGTTTAAATACAGCTGGCATGTATGTAAGCTGCACGTACCTCAGACGTATTTAAATGCCAGCATACATATATGCCGCACGTAACCTAAAGGTTAATTGTGACTAGTAAAACTACCTAGCATGAATTCGGAAACGGCCGACCCCCCAGAAACACGCATGCCCACATGCACACGTGTTTGTAGGAAGAATAATGTGGGGCACATTTGGTTACGCTGTGTTATTTGACAGCTCTGTCACGTGATGCCCTCAGGTCATCTTGAGATGAGGTTATCAGTTCAATTTCATGAAGTTGAAGGGTGGGTTGTTAAAAGTCCTTGTGGCCCCTTGTGCACTTTTGGAGGATAACATTATGATGTGTCTTGAAGGTGTGCTGATACGGAAGGAATTTCTTTAAGTTGCTCTCATGTAACTGTTTTCAGACGTAGTGGACGTATGCGAGGAGGGAACAGTCGTGGGTCACGTGGACGGCAGACGCGAAATATTCCCTCAAAAGAGGAATTGGACCTGCAGCTGGACCAATACATGGCAAGCACAAAGTCGCACCTTGACAAAGAACTAGACTCATACATGAATCAGGCACAAGATGAGATGTGGGACTGAGGAGTATACGTGTGTGATATGTGTTTTCTGAAACTGATGGTTTGCAAAAGTATTCATTATTTACTGTTCATAAGTAAGTGTGCATCAGTCCTATCCACTTGCTGAATTGAAATGTAGTTCGACATCTCAAGACTCAACAAGATGCTGAAGTGAAGTTATTGGACTGTATTTTTATCATGAGATCCTCACACAGTGTGTTTCAGATGTTCTTTGGACACACAATGCAGCGATTCATGTTGTGAACATATCACGTTTGCATCTTGGACAGAGACCAGACATTGTCAGGGGTTCTTATGGTTTACATCAGTACCTCCAGTAGTGCAGTGTAGTGCCTTAAAGTAGGCCAATGACTTCTTTTCCAAATTATAATTAAAGTGTCCAGTACACAGTAACAAACGTGAGTGTGCACATAGATCGCTGGAAGTCTCAGTTGGTGAACTCTTCTCAACATCAGTGTCCAAGGCTACAGGCAGATTAAATACAACTTTACCCAAGGCAAATGGAAAGTTTTGTAAACCAAATATTGTACATGGTTTTACCACTACACCATGTGGTATATAAACATTCACAAAGACGTTGAGTCCTCCTACCTTCTTTTCTTTCCTTGTCTTGTATATCCTCATTTTGTCCTTGGTTTTAATGCTGTCCAAGGAATATTGTTAATGTGTAACCATAGTAATGTATCTTTAATATTATTATTGTTTTATGCCTGTGTCACAGTTTTCAACTTCATGTCTCCTTGTTTAGGTTAAGGTATTAATCTTGTCTAAGAATTCAGATGTGAAAGGAAACCAGCTGTCACCTTAAGCTAGATGAGTCATGGTGCTTGTAACAGGCAACAGCAAATTCATTTACAAAGCGGTAGCTGTGCAGTGCACACAGTACATTGTTGTTTGTTGTGCCATATGCATTTTAGTCTTAAAAAGACATCTGTGTGTATCTTAGTAATGTAATATTTAAATATGTGCCTTAAGTAATGACAGAAGACTCAGCAGCTTGATTAAGAGTGTGTGCTATGAGTTTACAAATACCCTCATTTGTAGCATTTACATATTGCTGTCTTTACAAGTGGTACCCACATTTGTAGCATTTATGTATTGCTATCCCTGATCCAAGTGGCCGTGTGATGTAAGGCATGGGTCTGTGGCCATTCATTTGCTGGGATTGTGGGGTTGAATCCTGCTGGGGACATGGATGTCTGTCTCTTGTGAGTGTTGTGTGTTGTCAGAAGTGTATGAGACAGACTGATGACTCATCCAGAGGCCTACAGAGTGTGCTTTGTCTGAGTGTGATTGTGAAGAATTGATAACGTGCTGGACCATTAGGGGCAGTTGTGCAATTGAAAAAAAGGTATGGGTGTTGACTGTGTTATCTGAGATGGACATTAAACTTTCAGTGGCAAGGATTATTTATAACAGCTAGTGGCATAGTATATTATCAAGTTTAATTTTGATCCAGTTTTGCATGTTGAACCTTGACAAGAAAACTTTCAACGTGGAGCCATACACTGCGTGAATAATACTTGTGACTCTTGAATGTATGCTGCTTGAAGATGGTAATCTACTGCCCAAAAAAGACCAGTACTATGAGAAGGCATTGCGGAACTGGGAAAAGGACGATGTACTATCTAAGCGAATCCTGCTTGGCAGACGCGACGAGATGTGAAACAAGTAGCGCAAGGGGGTTAGAGGTTATGCATTGCAGGGAGTCAAGAGAGAGAGGTGCAGGTAGGAGTGGCGGGGATACGTAATAGCGCCACGCATGGGAGACAGACAAAGCAATCATAATGTGCATGGTGCGGAAAATCAACGTAATGTACCATATCCTAAAGAAGAGCGGCGTTGACATTAGTAATGTTCTATGGCCAGAAGATGGTAGCAAAGACCACGAGGCGTAGTGAATACGACGATCCGCGCGTCTGAACGCTAACCAACGTTTGTTGCTCGAGATGCCCGAGCATTGTCACTAATGAAAAATGTTCCACCTCGTTTCCAACCGTTTCGATCTTACTTCTGCCGTTGGTATAATTGAACACACGTACGTACAATTGGCGCGAATGTTACACTTCCGTGCCAAGTGAATAGTGGTGCAAATGCGGTTAATCGTTATTTGGTAAGTGGTGTTGGTTTTTAGTGTCATCGTTTGCTGGGGCTAAAGTATATGCTTTTATAAGTTAATTCTTTGGACAAATTTTTCAAAGCAGGTACTGGTTGGTATGTTAACGATATTATATTAGCGTGGATGTTTGATGTTGGTAAGTTACGGTGAGCAGCGTTGACTTTGAGTAAAATTTCGAAGCGGTGGATTGTTACTAAAAGTATGTTGTGTGTTCATAGGTCTGAAGATGACGCAGTTCAGTGTTTCATCAACAAATGATCATTTGGCAAAATCTCATCAGAAGGCGTCACGTATTCTTGATGGAAACACAGTGAAGAAGTCCGTTGGACTGAGTAGCAAGGTCTTTTATGGAAACGGTGCTGCTAATGTCAGAAGTCAGCTTCCCACTTCTTACGTACTGTGAGTAATTGTATTTCAACTAAGTCTGCGATTTTGTGCTTTGGTGTGGAATTCGTTTAGTGTTTTTTGCTATATCCGATAACAAGATCACGTGATTGACCTGGAGGTTAGAGTGTTTTTCATTAATTGTTGGTGTGTGATGATTATATAGAAAGCACAAAGGTAAGTTTGTATGGCAGCTGGAAGTGCAATTTGAGCAGAATGACGGCTATCAGATCGAGCAAGTTGGTCCAAGCGTTGATGCTTGAGACTTGTATCTAGGATGTTTTGTTTGAATAGTGGTTGTTGTATGGACTATCCTGAGTGAAGATATCTTTTAGGTACATTATTCTGCTTTTGGGTTTCAACCTAAAAGAGGTATAGTATGTGAATGTGAGCACAACTGTTTCTTGACTCATTCATCATCCTAGCATAATGAGTGCTGCACAGTCTGACACACTGGCAGTGTCGTTGGATGAATCATAAATTTGTGAACATTATTAGTAGTGTGTAAAAGGGATATGAGTTTTGGGACATGGAATGTGAGGAGCCTGTATAGTTCAGGGTCACTAGGATGGTGGCCAGGGAATTAGTTGGGTACACGAGTGTACAAGAGGTTAGGTAGGACAAGGGAGGGACTGTAAGAGCTGGGGATTATTCTTTTTTCTATTGCAAAGGGAAGGAAAATCATCAATTGGGAACAGGATATTTCATACACCAGGGAATAGTATCAGCAATCAAGAGAGTGGAGTTTGTTAGTGATAGGATGTCATATATAGTGCTGAGAGGCCGCTGGTGTAATATCATTGTTCTGAATATGCGTGCACCAACAGAAGAGAAAGGTGAAAGACAGTTTTGATGAGGAATTAGAAGAGGTTTTTGATCATTTTCCTAAGTACCGTATGACAATTCTATTAGGAGATTTTAATGCAAAAGTGGGGAGACTGGCCACTTTAAAACTGACGATTGGGAATGAGAGTTTACATCAGGATAGTAATGATAATGGTGTTAGAGTAGTCAACTTTGCCACATCAAAGAATCTGGTTGTTAAGAGCTCTATGTTCCCACACTGAAACATTAGTAAATACACCTGGACCTCTCCTGAAGGGTAGATCATAATCAAATCGATCACATATTTTTAGATAGGAGGTGGCATTCGAGTATACTCAATGTGTGATCCTTCAGGGGAGCTGACTGTGATACTGACCACTATCTGGTGGTGGCGAAAGTTAGGGAAAGACTGGCAGTAAGTAAACAAATATTACAGAAGTTTGATACGGAGAAATTTTATCTCAAGAAGCTAAGTGAGCTAGGGGTGAGGAAACAGTCTCAGCTTAAGATCTCAAACAGGTTTGCTGCATTGGAAAACTTAAATGTTGGTGAGGATATAAATAGGGCTTGGGAAAACATTAAAGAGAATATCAAAATCTCAGCTAAAGAGAGTCTAGGTCTGCATGCACAGAAGCAGCATAAACCATGGTTTGATGAAGAATGTTCACGATTTTTAGATAGAAGGAAGCAGGCTAAAATTCAGTGGTTACAGAATCCAAACCAAAGTAATGGAGATAATCTGAACGACGTAAGACGTGAAGCTAGTAGACATTTCAAGAACAAAAAGAAGGAATATCTGAAAGCTAGAATTAATGAACCTGAAACAAACAGTAAGAACGAGAATATCAGAGACTTGTATAGGGGTATCAATGACTTTAAGAGGGGTACCAGCCTTAGAACTAATGTAGTAAAGGATGAGAAGGGTGATCTGGTTGCAGACTCCCACAGTGTTTTGTCTGGGTGCAGGAATCATTTCTTCCAGCTATTGAATGTACATGGGGTTAATGTTAGGCAGTCTGAAGTGCATGCAGGAGAGCCATTAGTTCCAGAGCCCAGTGCCTTTGAGGTTGAGATGGCTATTGAAAAGCTAAAAAGACACAAATCACCAGGTATTTATCAGATTCCAGCAGAATTGATTAAAGCAGGGGGTAGGGTAATTCGGTCTGAGATCCATAAACTTAAAAGGAGGAATTGCCTGAGAAGTGGAAGAAATCAGTCATTGTGCCTATTCATAAGAAGGGTGATAAAACAGATTGTAGTAATTATTGGGGCATATCACTTTTGTCAACTACATACAAAATTCTATCCAATATTCTTTTGTCAAGTTTAACTCCATATGCAGAGGAAATTACCCGGGATCATCAGTGTGGATTTCAACATAGCGGGTCAACTGCTGATCATATATTCAGTATTCGTCAAATAATTGAGAAAAAATGGGAGTACAATGAGGCAGTGCATCAGCTATTTATAGACTTCAAGAAAGCTTATGATTCAGTTAGATGGGAGGTCTTGTATGATATTCTCGTTGAGTTTGGTATCCCCATGAAACTAGTAAGGTTTATAAAAATGTGTCTAAGTGAAAACCTATAGCAGAGATTGGGTAGGCAAACATCTGTCTGACACGTTTCCTATTAAGAATGGCTTGAAACAAGGAGATGGTCTGTTACCATTGCTTTTCAACTTTGCTTTAGAATATGCCATTAGGAGGGTTCAGGCAAACCATGAGGGCTTGAAATTGAATGGTACACAAGCTTCTGGTTTATGCTGATGATTTAATATAGTGGGCGGAAGCATACATTGTATAAACAAAAATGCAGAAGCTTTAGTAGTTGCTAGTAAGGAGATTGGTGTAGAAGTAAATGCTGAGAAAACTAAGTACATGGTCACGTCTTGAAATCAGAACGCAGGACAAAATCGCAACATAAAAATAGATAATAAATCCTTTGAAAGGGTGGAAGAGTTCAAATATTTAGGAACAACCCTAACAAATCAAAATTTGATTCATTAAGAAGTTAAGAGCAGATTGAAGTCGGGGAATACTTGCCATCATTTGGTGCAGAAACTTTTGTCTTCCAGGTTGCTATCCAGAAACACAAAGATTAGGGTATACAGAAGTATAATTTTACCTGTTGTTTTGTATGAGTGTGAAACTTGGTCTCTCACACTGAGAGAGGAGCAAAGGCTAAGGGTGTTCGAGAATAGGATGCTGAGGAGGATATTTGGGCCTAAGGGGGGATGAGGTGACAGGGGAGTGGAGAAGACTACATAACGAGGAACTTAATGATCTGTACTCATCACTGAATGTTGTTTGGGTGATCAAATAAAGAAGAATGAGATGGGCAGGGCATGTAGCACATATGGGGGAAAAGAGAGGTGTGTACAGGATTTTGGTAGGGAGACCTGAGGGAAGGCAGCCACTAGGGAGACCCAAGCATACATGGGAGGATAATATTAAAATGGATCTTCAAGAAGTGGGATGGGGGGCTTGGACTGGATTGAGCTGGCTCAGGATAGGGACAGGTGATGGGCTCTTGTGAATGCGATAATGAGCCTCTAGATTCTGTAAAATGCGGGGAATATCTTGACTAGCTGAGAACCTGTTAGCTTCTCAAGAAGACCTCTGCTCCATGTAGTTAGTTAGCTAGTTAGTTATTTAGTTAGTAGTAGTGTGTGGGTCGTGATTGTTCCATTAACCCTTTAAAGACGAAGCGTATCTGTTGTATATAAGGACTCAGTGCGTACCGCACTGTAAACACTCTCCACTTCAGTTACAAACCAGTCTCTTAGTGCTTTATAAGGCAAAAGTTGCTGTTTGTTCTGAGATCCATACAAAACACATAAACAGAATGTGGGTACCACGTAGAATTTTTTAATGTTACTCCTGATGGTGCGTAAAGTTACCGCTAGGCTTTAAAGGGTTAAGTGTGCTTGGGACAGTGACATGCGGACTCTAAAATTTTGGCTGTTGTCGCCTTTTCGTTTCTAAGAGAAATTGTTTTGTATGAGATAGCAAGAAAGTAAAACAAGGAAAACAAATTTATGAATGCCATGTGACAAACAGTTTATGTCTGCAGGAAATTAATGTGAAGGTTGATGCAGCATGTTGAATTGTAGAGTGCTTTTTTCTGCTGTCCATGCTAAGTACTGTACAGTGTGTCATTACACTTTTTTGCTGGTTTCTAATCGCTACAGAAAGAATGTACAATAGTTTCAGAAAGCAATGTGTTCTGTGTTACATGTTCAGAAGTAATGTGAAATACCATTTGCTGCTCTCAGCATGTTCCATGTGTGTGTGTGATACTCTATGCAGAGGTCATGTTCATGTGTCTGCATATGCCAGAGCACTTTGGAAGTGTCCATATCAGATCACAGTAACTGTTGAAGCTCCAAACCTTGTCAGTACGTAAAAAAACGAGTGAATTAGAAAGCAGCCCTCTGTAAGATATGTGAAACTTCCTGGTGTTTATTTAACCTTTATCAACCAAAAGGGATGTCCCTGTGCTGTGGTGTATCTGATAGTGGAGTGGGAGGTACCTGTTTCATTACATCAAGTTATTAATATTGTTTTCATTTGTAAAAATGGAACTTTTATTTCCTGTATTTGTTTCAAGTTCTTCTGTTGACTTAAAAGATTGTCTGAGCAGTACTTCTCATTTAATTGTCTGTCGGTGAGAGGTAATTTTTCTTAAAGACCCCTGTGACTTTTTAGAGCTACAGAACTGTTTAACTCTCCAAACAACTATTCTTACTTTGTTGTATCAAAAGGCATTTAAATGGGACAGGATTATCTAAAGACACTTCAGAAAGTCCTCTGCCTGTCTCATCAGCACGTGTGTTAAATTGACCTTGTTATTTCTAAGGATAATGCTAGTACAGCATCAGTTTATTATTGACAATTCCTTATATTCGTGTACTTAGGTTTTTACAGTGGAGTGTTGGAGAGTCTTCAGAAATACATTTTGGTGTGGTAAGTGTTATATTCAGACCTGAACTGCTCAGAAAGGAAGGGCGTATGATTGCTAGGTGGGTTGTGGTGCCTGCAATGAAATTGTTACACGAAAGTCACATATCAGTGCATATTTTCAGAAAATGAGCTGTGAAGTGAAAATAAATTTTAAGCAATGGTCATAATTGAAGGTACTTAAGACAGGTGGATTGCTTCAAAACTTTAGGCACAGTTAGATATATTTATTTTAATAATATACGTTTTATTTGAACTTTTTAGCATTAAAAATATATTAATCAGAAGTTCACATATTTTCTTAAAATTTTAGGAGCTCTCAAAATTCTAGATGCCAAGAGGTTGACATGAAGCAAGTGTATATGTCACTAAAAAATTTAGTTTACCAGGCAAGCTGGTACCTGGGAATTTTTTGTCCTCCTTCTCTTAAATACATGATATGACCAGCTACAGAAATGGGCACTTAAATGGAAAGATATGGCCATTTACATAGAATGGTTTGTGGCTGTGAGTGAATGAGTTGACTGCGAGAGGCCATATTGTAAGTATCAAGTTAAGTACTGTGGAGGTGTGTGAGCCAGCCATTATAGTGACTAGGCTGCAGGCTGGAGTAGTGGAGAATGGAGACCCAATTTCTAACAGCAACAAAAATTTATGTCTTTGCCACTATGTGTGGACCAGATCTGATGCCTACCCAGCTTGTTGTATGGGTATCTGGGAGTTAAAGGAGCTGAGGTGTGAGCCTAACTCCTCATATTCATCTTGTTTGAAGGTTAAGAAACATGAGAGCTGTCCCTATGTAAGAATATCGAGGCTTGTAGCGTGTCCTACTTAATGCCATACAGTAGAGTCTTGAAGTTTGTGAAGCTCAGTGTTTGGGATTTTGACCTTTTGTGGCCACCCATTTTAGTGCTATTGTTTCAGTCTTTGATGATCACCTGTTGTAATATGCCTGTGACTCTTTTGTGACTGGTTTTGTCAAACTGGGGTGATACTACATGGGTGGCGAGTTGGCTTTCCTTACTATCCCGCTGTTTCTCAGCTGACTGAAGCTGTTTCTTGCACTTTATGGGATGAGACCCTCCCACAGTGATTTAATATATTTTATGGTTATGCTTATATGTGAATGTTTTGTTAGAAATAGACTCTCATACATTGTATTCTTTTTGAGGTTATTGTGTATTTTTATTATGGTGTGTCGTAAGTTACCGGAACCAAGTGGGTGTTCTGCATTGAAAATGTATGCCTTTTTTGTAGTGGTTTTATCAGTCCCAATTAATGATGGCAGTTGAGACTGTACTGTGCCTTCTTTAGTGTGCAGATATTTGTTCAGTCTTAGTACTTAAACATTGTATGGTTGGCAGTTGTGGTCGTGCCAGTCATGACAGTTCTGTGGCTTTGAAGAACAGAGTACAGAACACAACAGTAAGCAGAGAACCTAACACTAATGTCAAGAGTCCAGCATACCGTGGCCCCAAGGTGAATAAGTCAGTCCTCCTGCATGCCAGGTACAATTTTGTGATGTTAAATGATACAACTTACTTGATAAGTGTGTTGGATCATGATGGACGTTCAAAATGGACGAACATGTTTCTTTCAGCTGTAGGAGACCATTATCTCCATCAACAAATGATTTAAATGTGACCATGAAATCAGTACAGCCATCAACAGAATCACAGAGCATGCCTCCCATTGTTAGGAGTAAGTTGCAGCCCTTCAGAAGCAGGTAATGGCTTCCAGTTGGCTGTTATGTATTATCACTGTCTGCCTTCTGTGTGACTTACTGTAATCAGCATTGATAGTGTGATTCTTCTGCTTTTTGTTAATCCTATGATCAGCTTGAAATATGTTACAGCAGCTCAGCAGGGCCATGCCATGTTTTGAGCAGTAAGTTACTGTCCTTTCACTTCAGGGAGCTAGCTTCAGTCCAAGGGCATTCCCAGTGGGACTTGTGGTGGACAAAGTGATGTTTTGCTGATTTTTAACAATTTTGTGTGCTTTTTAACACCTTAATACTTTACAGATATGCACACATATCTGTCAATGCTGATGTGCCTCTAAACCCTACCACCAGCACCACCACCGCCACCACCACATTAGTTCACTAGTTAATTAATTAATTCCTACATGCATTCATTCATTCCATTCATTCATTTGCTAATTCATCACCATTATAAGTGTAGGAATTGACAGGATGATTAACCCTTTAAAGACGAAGCGTATCTGTTTTATATAAGGACTCAGTGCGTACTGCGCTGTAAACACTCACCACTTTGGTTATAAAAACCAATCTCTTAATGTTTTATTAGGCAAAAGTTGCTGTTTGTTCTGAAATCCGCACAAAACACATAAACGCAATGTGGGCACCACGTAGAATTTTTTAATGTTAAACCTGGTCGTATGTAAAGTTACCGCTAGGCTTTAAAAGGTTAAATAAGTCATTATAAAAGAGGGACACCAATATTTAACATGTCCTGTGTTTCTGATGATTAGGAACATATTTGAAGGATGAAGTATGTGAGCAGCTTATGACAAGAGAAATTGGTGACCTTCACAGGTTGCCTGGTGTTAGGGCAGTGAGGAGACAGTGCATACAGAATTTTGAGCGGGACGCTCTTGGAAAATATCTTGTTACAAAGACCAGCAAAGAGATGGAATGTTTGTTGATATGTATGTGAGGAAATAGGTTTTGAGGGTGGGAAGTGATGAAACTGGCTCAGGAACTTTGATATTTGTGATGTTTAATCTGATTGTTCTGCTACTGTAATGTGTTAGTTAAATTACAATGTAAAAGACCATTTTGGAGATCAAGCGAACATGAGAATATAATATTAAAAGGCTTCTTAGAGATGTAGGTTCTTAACATGTGAACTTAATTGAGCTGACCCCAGGATAGGTGTGCAGTGCTGGGTTTTGTTACAGTTCAGAATTTGTTGTGATTGTTGCTGCGTTTCAGCTTGAGCTCCCCACCTAGGAAGCAGTGCCGAGTCTCATTCCCACGCCCGCATCTGTCTCAGGACTGTCGTGCAAAGCGAACTCTCATCTACACGCAGCCAGATCAAGTGTAAGTGTATTGTTAAAGATTTCCTGAGATATGTGCATTAGGCAGCAAGTGTTGGTATTGTGTGCTGACGTAGTGATCAGAACTGGTATTGTATTGTGACACCAGTAACAGGAAAAGGATGGTATGGTATGGGGCACAGGGTGCTGAATAACAACACCTATGTGGGATGTAATGGAAGATGGCAAAATTTACATGATTAGGAGCATCATCATTTGTACTTTTCACCAGCTTTTGTTTGGATAATGAAGTAAAACAGGGTGAGGTGGGTGGGGCATGCAGTATTATTATTCTTTGTTCTTTAGTGCTTCATTGTTTGTAATGCACAGGATTAATCGTTAGAAGTGCTTGGTTGACAGAAGGTCACATCTAATCAGAGTGTCTCTGGTTGCAGTCCTCTCAAGTCTGCACATCCCTCACTAGTGAATGAAGCTGACAAAGAAAACTGGGACCAAGCAGTTGAGGTAGCTGGCATGCACAAGATTTTTCAGACATTGGAGCCCAGTGCTGATGGTGGTGAGCTAGTTCTCACAAATAGATGATACCATATTCATAATGGTGCACTGTATTGCCATAAATGAGCAATGACAAGTCAAGAACTGGACTTTGTTTTTTAAGTGTATTATTTAAAGATGTCAGTTGCAAAGAATGTATATTGTCAGTAATAGATTAATGAATGAGTATGGAGTATTTATGGAATGATGCTGATAGGGAGCAGTCATATTAATGGGAGAAAGACCTGTTCCAATGCCAGTTTGCCCACCACAGATCCCATGTGGACTCGCCTGAGATTGAACTGGGTCCATCGTTGTGAGAGACTGCCAACTAACTACATGAGCCTTGACATGGCCTGTACTGGACATGATTTTGTAATTTTGTGTCAATTTGTTTTGCAGTTGTATCAGGCCACAATTTTGCTGATGTTGGAAGGAGAAGTGGCTTCTGAATTGTTTTCTTGTTAGTCTGAAACCTAGGTGGTGGTTAATTTACATTGAATTTTGCTGTCACTTTCTGTTACATGGCTTCAAACAGAGGGTAGTGAATGGGCAGGCAGCTGAAGGTTCCCAAGGTCATAACAAATGAAAAATCATTACAGTGTTTAATGTGGCTCATTAATTGCACTGCCATATTACTATTTTGAAACGTAATTCCTGGCCGCCCCGATGTATTTGTGCAGTCCTTGTATAAGTTTAAAAATTTGGCAAAGTCAAAATCAGGCGCATGCAACTATTTATAAACAGTTGTTTGCACTCTGTCGTTACTGTGGAATTGGTGACGTCCCAAGTGTGGCTTCAGTGGCCTAAAGAAATGGTCTGTTGTGAGCCGTGATCCTTCAACATGACAGTGCAACATGACACATAGCATGCCTATACCATCCATCACTTTGTGCAGGTCACTGAAGCAACACTTCGAGTTTACCAGTTCCACAGTAGTGAGGAAGTGGCAATGGTTGTGTGAAATGTTGAGAATGCAAGAGCCCAGTTTCCACCACAATGGAACTTTGAATCTTGTGCCAAGTTGGGACAGTGCGTCAGTGTGCTGGGCGATTGCAACGTTATACTCCAGTGGAATAAATGAGCTTCGTGTAACATAATGACTTCTCAGTTAGTTTTTATCATCTGCAGAATCATACTGAACATTCCCTTGTAACGTGGATTATGTGACATTGGATGAGTGTGTTACATAGATGCATCAGCGGGGGGCCAGGTTCCTGGTTCCGTGGCTGAAGACCAGGAACAGATCAACAGTTTGCCTGCCAGTGTAACAGCTGGGACACCAGTGCGAAAAGTATTGCCACAGGACATGGGGTGAGTTGTGTGCTTTGCTGGGGGTTGTGAAAGGCTAGAGCCTGCAGGAGGTCATTGATGTACACAGTTAATTTGTTCTGAGAGTTTCTGTGTAAGTTGAAGGATGTCAAGTCCAACACTGCTTAAGTACAATATATTTTTGGCATATATATATGTATATATATTTGTTTGAATGTGTAGTTAAAGTTGAAAACAAACTGCAAAATTATAAAAATCTGTGTGGAGTGCAATTTCAATGTAAAGACAAAATATAATGTAAATGTGTGCACACTAATCACTGTATATTTGGTACCGTTGACCATAGAAGTGACAGTGCCTAAACTGTTCAAATGAAAAAACTTCTTGTGTCTTCATGTATCTATTGAGCTGTGTAACTCTAAGCAGTGTTAAGTTAGTGCCTGAATGGTTCACAGTTTTTATGGAGGGCTCATTTGGCTCCTTGTCTGTGAACTGTCAATGCACTAGCAGTAGAGTCATTCCTCTTCAGGAAATTCTGACTTGCAGGTTTCCAAACCCACCGGGCAGCAACCGTTGTTGGATGAACGCCACCCTACAGATGCTATTGGGGATGGAGCCGTTTATGGAGGAGCTTGAATGCTTCTGTTTGAGGTGTGACCAAAATAATCGGTGTGCAGTGCTTCATTCATTCTTTGAGGTTATGAAGTATCGGCGATGGAGACGACGCTTGTCGCTGCATTCTGCCCTCAGGTGAGTATGAAGTCAGAATTCAGGCACAAGCATATGAAGTTCGAGACTATGCAGGTGACGCACCAGCAACCAGGTGACACTTGCACCAACAACCAGGTGACACTTGCACCAGCAACCTAAGTGGTTTCTATATGATGGTCACAAAGTGACCTGTCATGTGAATCCTTATTTCCCATAAGTGCAGTGTTATAAATTGGGGTTATGTTCCTGGATGCTCATTTCATGTCATAAAAATACAGATTGGAAAAATAAATGAAAAGAAATTAAAACAAATATTGCATGTGCTTTTATAAACATTTATTGAGTAAAAACAAACACTTCATACAAAAGCTGAGCATATAAATAGACATGAAAATTCTTAAACTGATGTCATAAATACATTCGTGAATTGCCTTCACTGTCAGCATTTTAGGGGAGGGGGTTGCATTGAAGAAATTCTGTTGGGGGGTGTGTACTGGGTTATTTATATCATCAGAATGTAATCTTATATGACAAGCACAGTGAGAGGACTAGATGGCTTGAGACATGCAGAGAATTGGTTGAGACTTTAGGAGGTGGGGACTCAGTTGAAGCTCTGGGTTTTTGGGTATCTCTTCCACGTGTACAGGTTGTAAGTACATGTTTTAGTCATTGTGGGGCCAGTTTTACCATTAGGAAGGTTGCTGATGTGGGGAGGGTATTTGCAAGTTGAGGCGTCATAATTCAGGGAGGGTGTAGTTATTATGACATACCCTGTGTCTCCTTTACCACTGCAGTTCTCTGCTTGACTCACTGAGATGACGTGAGGCTACACTGTTGGTGATGTAACTCATTTGAGTAAAGTACGAGTAATTAATTGTCCATTAATATTTTTACTGTTTATTTAACAAGGATGTCAGCACTGCACACTGTATGGGGTTTAATGATAGTGTGATGGACGAATAGGAAAGGATATGGAAGGAAATGGTTGTGGCATAATTGAGGTGCTGTAGTGGCATCTGCCTGGAGGAACTGAGGAAAACCATGAAAACCGAAGGACTGCTGGTGTTCCAAGTGTGGGTGTGCAGTGTTACCACTACATCACAAAAACTGAAGGATTGCTAGTGTCCCAAATACAAGTTGACGGTGTTATCGCGACACAAAAACCTAAGGATTGCTGGTGTCCCAAGTACATGTCAGGAGTGTTATCACTACACCAACCTGTTCAGTCACAGTCCTTGTTGAAAAGCTGAGAGTCACTTTGCTAGAACCCATTCAGAGCCAGGTTAGTCCACTCTACAGCCTCACACCTCAGTTTCTTTGTATTGAGGTGTAATGTTATTCTCCTGTTTATGCCTGGATCTTCAAACTGGTCTGTTCCCTCAGGTATTTGGACTAAATTTTGCGTCAATTTCTCGGAGCCCAACTTGCAGCTTATAGGTGTCATGTTTCTTGCCATAATACGCAGTAAGGCAGACAGAAGGGCAGTTTCTATACACAGTAGGATAGACAGAAGGACACTTTATATACACAGTAGGGCAGACAGAAAAAAAAATTTTCCATTCTCAGTAAGCATTCCACAGCCATGAATCAAAGCAAGTTGAGTGACCCTATGAACAGGAAAGTTATGGCGCTGAAACCAAGTCAGGTACCTGATTGGTTTATGAGCAGTGACAGTGGTGAGTCAGAGAGTGACCTTGTGACTGTGTAAGATGGTTGAGGCTATGAAGAAGTTGAAACTGGGCCATTGTTAGAACGGGATTGTGGCGTTACAGGACATTCCAGTGCACAAGTGCCACGTAGCCCAAATTAGCCCAGTGCCAGTGAAGAATAGGGTGGTGAACCGAGTAGGCCAGATCGACACTGGACAGCCAGCATCCTCACATCGGACAGTACCCTGTTGCCTTCAAAATGGTCTAAATGTGTCTATAAAGAGGGGCCTCAGAGGAAAGAAGGACACTGAAGTGCTACACACACAAATCATAGCTCCACGCCACTTAGCAATTTTGGGTTGTATTTTGTGGAAACTGTCACACTTCTGGTGGTGGAGACTAACTGCTACTATCAGTGTTGCTTAGATACTCTTGATGAGGGGCATTCTGCTGCAGCTGACATAACTGAAGCCAAGGTGTTTTTGTTCTTGGAGATAACAGTACAGTATTGGACCAGTTTTGCATGCCATTATGTAGCAGTGTGATAAAGTATGACATATTTACTCATTCTTCAGTCCTGACACTTCACAGACAACAGGAACGACATTGACAGGACAGATGGAAATTTTGAATTGTGAGACCTGTTTAAAATTCTAAACAGGACACTAAGAATTTCACAACCCTTCCTAACATATGGCTGTAGATTAAGTTGTCCTCTTCAAAGGAAGGGTAGTTTTCAACAGTATATTCCCCAATTATGCAGATGTTTTGTCATAAGAATGTACTTACAGATCCCAAATGGATATACATACGACATGAAACTATACCTGAGCGAGGACTAATAGTGCACAGCACAATACTAAGTAACAGCACATGCCGCAGTGGCAGAACTCTCTATGAAAATACATGGGTATAGTCATACTCAGTGCATGGACAGAGTCTTCTTCTCTCCTGACATATTTGATGACCTGACAAAGGATAAATGGGCCTTTATATTGTTTATTCTGTGCATTGTCAATAACCAGTTCACTCCACTTAGATGAACAAAGTACACAGTTTTGTTCCTTAGATATTTATATTATAATATCACATAGAATATTCCTACGTATTTTGATTCCCAGATGATGCTTGCTTGGGTATCGAAACACGTAGGATTATTCTATGTGCTATTGTAATATAAATGTCTAAGGAAAAGTATTGTGCATTTTGTTGGTCTGTGTGTTGAGAATTGATAAATGAGCAGTTGTGTGATTGTCAGACCAAATAGGAAGGACATACCATAGGAGCTAGGATGCAAGAAAATGAAACTGCAAGTGGGTGACCAGGGTAACCTGGTGGCGATAATGTGGAGGGACAAGAGTCACATTTTGGTGAGTGTCCACAATCCACCAGCAGAAGGTAATTTCTGCAATGAATAAGGCAGTTCTATAAAATTACTCATTATGGAGGATTATAACTGTCACAAGTGTTATGTGGATCAGGGAGCCAGGATGGTCAGCAGCTGCTCCATCAGTTGTCACACATGGAAGTTGCTGAGGATTGTGTTGTTGCTCTGTTTCAGACACCTGTTCAATTCACTGGGCATGCTTGATGCCATGTTTCTGAGCGACAGGCAGCAAGATGCCACAGAGTTTCTTTTGCGCCTCCTGGATTTGTTTCGAGAGCAGTTCAGTTCATCTAAGCCAGACTTTGGCCTTCAAGGTTGGTGTGTCCTGGTGTGCCAACTTCTGTTATGGATACCGTGCCTGTTGCAGGCTTGAAACAGTGATAAGTAGTGGAGAATTTTGGGAGGTGCGAAAAGAGGTGGTGGTGGCATGTCTCAAGGTACTGTTCTAGCATATGTTTTGGCTGAGTGAAGGTAAAGTTGTCCCTGTTCATGCCATGAAGGCATGCAGTGGCAGTAGAAGTACAACTCCTCTTATTCTTAAATGGCATGAGATGGCAGTGTGTGCTCAGCGTCATGCCCCATCACTTTACCTGCAAGGAAAGTACTCCTACTGTCCAATGAATAGGAGGCTGGGTTGGCCTCAAGAGGCAGTCTGGACACTTTGGAGTAGAGAAAAATTTGTTTGACCTTGCGAGGGATCAAACCCTGGATCATCTTACCCATAGCCTAATCACTATACTGACTATGTGGTTGTTGTTTTTATTGTTTCTCCTGAATCAAGATGCTCCCTCTTATGTTGTCATTTTTCACAGTTCACAGTCTTATTTCATGATGCCACAAGAATCAGTTCAAATAACCAGGTGTGCATTTCAGCCTTGAAGTTCGGAGAAAAAATTTGTATATGATGTACAAATAAATATTCCGAGTAACTGATACAACATCGTCCTGCCATTGGTAGATATCAAGTTAAAGGAGAGCTGCACACTTCGGGAGCTTCAGCTGGCAAACCTGCCATCAGGTAGCTCTGGCATGCCACGGTTCCCAAGTGGAGGAAAGCCTGCAACTGATAGTGTTCGTAGCCCTGTGTGTGACAACATTGAGTTCTGCCTGAAGGAAATACACTGTTGCACCAAGTAAGTATTCTTAAGAATTCCTTTTTTCTTTTAATTTTTTAAACTGTGTTATCAGACCCAGTATCAGCGATTAAACTGTCTGTCAGATTTTCATGAAATTTGTTATAGGAGTTCCTTATAAAAGTTTATCAAGTGTGAGTTTCATGAACATCAGCTCAGTGACAGTCATACTTTACTTATTGTTGTAAATGAATTTTTGTTCATACTGTCAACATTTTTGTCAAGTTCATGTAAAATTAGGTGTAAGAGATATGCGTTTAATGGTGTTGAGCCTTTATAAGCTTTGTGAAAATCAGTGCATGGAAGGCCAAACTTTTCTTTTGGGTGTAAATGACATTACATTCACGCATGTACCATGAAACAGTGTGGCATGTCAAGGGCAAAGAAGGCTGTGGTAAATCTGTGTTCTACATCACAAAGTATGTCATTTGCAGTCTTGTTACATTAATTGCATCTTCTCATATTGATATATAACTCTATTCCATACAGACTGTGGATTTTCTCTTACAGTTCAGTTTGTCAGATGGTGTTGTGGTTTAGATGAGCATGAAAGGTTGTGGTTTTGAGATTGGCCATATCAGCATGTATTTATCTTCTTGCAGCTCTGACAAAACCTATGAAAAGATGAGGTCAAAACATTGCTGTACTTATTGCAAGGTGATGCCACTGTTGTGGAATTCAGCTGATAGATGATAATGTGCTGAATCATTTTCCTTAATTCCAAAACTGTGTTGTGTGTCAGTTAGAAGTAATATGTCACAGTCATTTGTTGTGCTGTCAGGTGTGATTGAACATCATTTATTGTTTGATACTAAGCTAAAGTACTTGAGTTCGGGGAGGAAACATTTGAGTGGTTGTGGTTATTCAAAAGCAGAGCGATCTCTGTTCAGAATGACGGTTGATGAGGGCTGTGCAAAGTTTGAGGTTCTCATAGCAGTCTTGTTAAATATTCAAATCTTCTGTGATGTGGTGCTGTGTTGTTTGGGGAGTGGTGTCTGACACTGAAGGATTACAGTACCATCATATTCAAGGGTTAAGTCCAAAGAGAAACTGCTTGCCCAGCAGTGTAGTGTCATATCCCAGATAGCTTGAATACTTGATTAGGGTTTTATTTATTGACATTAATGGATTTGTGTGTCAGGAATTGACCAACTGGGTCAAAATTTCAGATCAGTGCTTCTACACAGATTTTGTGTGTGCGACCATTGCTGTGAGTACATCTTGACATAGGATGCATTGGTGATGTCTTGAACCCACAAAATTCTCTGCTTCATTCTGCTTTCTGTGTTGTAGTTTTTGACCAGAAGTGACACAAGTCTTGTTTGTTACCCTCCATACTCCCCATATCAGCAGGATGTGATATTCTTATGTGTACCAAATTCAGTGCAGTACTCAAAGGGAAACTATTTTGAGTATTTGGTCATGATTAAATAAAATGTCCGGATTACATCATTGGATGTGTTGACACTTTCATCAGTGCTTCCAACTGTTGCATAATCAAGATCTGAGGTTCTGACAGCGGTGTTGCTGAGGATTTGAGTTTTGTGGGATATAACCCTGTGTCGTTGGCTGGGTGATTCTACTGGGACTGTTTGATACTTGCAGATGAAGGCACCACAATCTTCTGAAATGTCAGAAATCATTCACCTGATCATACACCATATCATAGAGAACTTGAGTCCTCAATGATAGAATCACTCAACTTACTCCATCATTTTGAAATCAGAGCACCTTGGAGAGCATAGCATGAAATTGTTATGTACCCTGTTAAGTACAAAGAAAATATCAATAGGTAAACTTTTTTTATCTCAGCTGTTATTTCATTGAATTGCCTCTGTTTGAGATTTGTTTCCAAGTTTAGTGTTTGTTGTCCCTTAGAGAAACAAAGTGACATGTTCTCCCTTCTCGGCTGTTATGTACTCTGAAGTTTCAAAAATAAGACAACAAAAAATGTGATACAGAGAATTAGATTTTGACTTCAGCGTGTACATGGCATATGTGTGGCAGATGGTACACGTCACACCTCTGTATAGCCACTGTTGACATTTCAGCATTTTTCCTATTGTGAACCAAGACCAAGGCTTGTATCCTAAGAAATCAGTGTCAAGTGTCTGTAACCAGAGGTGACTGTGCTTCATGGTGGCATCTGTTGCAAATCAGGTGCCAGCCAAGTGTTTCTTTGAGGGTCCAAAGGGATGGAAGTCACTGGGCACAGGTCAGTACTGCAGGGAGGGTGGTTCATAACATTTCATAGTGCCATTACCAGTCACAAGTCCAGTTAGCAGTATGTGACCCAGTTATTTCCATCTTTTTGGACATGTACCATATGTATGCATCAAAGTCAGAATAATGTTTTTGGCATCAGAGGGTTTACCTTATTTTTTGAAGCTGGTTTGTATGTATCCACTGGAACAGCTTTTTGTTTGACTGAGAAACAGAACATTCTGTACTACCTGCTAGTAGTGCTTAGCTGTAGGTGTTCTGATAAAATACGCTTCTCATCATTACACCTTACACTGATCTTTGTGTAAAGCGTCTTATTTTCTGTAGGTATGACATCCCCTAGCACTTTATCAATTGCTGCAGTCCTACAGAAATAGAGTCAGTCACTGGTTACTGCAGCTTTACTGCTGGGTTTGCTGCAACGTTTTATGAGTTGTGACAGCTTTTTTCGACCTTTGGTGTTGACCATTCTCAGGTGATTCACATACAAACATAATCTAGAGTAATTTGATTTAGAAAGGGGTAAAATACAGAGCTATGTATTTACAATTTTATATATCTGAGAGATTGAGATGTGAGTCCCTTGTACAGTGAATGCTTTATACATATGTCGGGTTTTTATTTTAAAGTACTCTGTGTAGAACTTCTTATTGTAATCTCTAGCACTTTGTTAATTTTTAATTATTTCTGTCAAATTGCAGTGGTAGAGCATGCTGTATACAGTAAGTTCTTGTTGAGTGTTGGGGGTTTTTTCCTGAAATCGCAGTTGCTATACTGGCCACGCCATCCAGGCCTGCAAAATTTGTTGTATTAGAGTGAAACAGCGTTCAGGTAATATCAAATAAGGGCTGCCTATATTTGTTGTATGTTTGCAGTTGTTCTGAGAGTGCCACCAGATGTCAGGATCATCTTGCCCTGTTTTTGGATATTCCGTCCACATCACATGTTCATCCATCTCTACAAGAAGCTCTGAGTCACTACATGCAATCTGATATTCGGGAGTTGAAGTGCGGGAAGTGTGGTGGTCAGCGCAGCAAGGTAGAGACGGTGTTTGCCAAACTGCCAAGGTATGACGTGGATGTCTCGTTTCTCAACACAGCATGGGGTCCAGGGAGTTACCTGTAGCTACACTAGCTCAGTAGAGGTTATTGCTCAATTTGTGCGATACTTCCATGGCAAAAAGAATTTTGGTGGGGTGAAATCACAGAAATCGAAACTAATTTGCTCATAAGAAGCAGTTTCTCTCCTTTTTTTGCATTAATAGCTTATTGAGGTTAAGCTGTATGGCAAGTAATATCATGAGAAACATGCTGCATTGTTATTGGATGCTACTTTACATAGAAATCCATGAAGCCATTGTCATTTTAAATCTATGTTAAATGAAATGCATGTTATTTTTGACATTGTTGTTATGGGAAAATGTGCTTCAGCTTATAGTGTGACTCCACTCCCACTCCTTGCCTTTCTCAATTTGTCTAGATTATGAGGGTGAGTGAAATGGAAATGTTAAAAGTTCAAAAGAAGAAATTGATAGCCTGCTGCCTGCAGATGTACACACAGTAAGCCGTCAGCATGTGTTAGAAGCATGTACTGTGTGTGGTTGATTTGGGACTGTGATGAAAAGTGACGGCTGTACTGAACATACAGACCCTAAATTAGCTGGCAAAAAAAAGTTAATCGTTTTTATTTAACTCACCCACGCGGCTGTTCATGTGTACGTGAAACTGTATGTTTTGAATTCACATATAATATGGAGTATGTTTGTTATGATGTCTCATCGTGTTATGAGTGCTCCTAGATTGTCAGTCTCTCATTTTGTGTTAATTTTGCTGAGGTGTGTCTGCAGGTTTCTATTGGTGCAAGTGAAACGGTACACTGTTCAGACAGCAGTAACAGAGAAGTTACGTAGCTTGCTTCGAGTTCCCATCACTCTGTCTGTTAAGAACTGTGTTGCAGATAATGTAGTGATGCCTGTACCCTGGTTACCTCAGAGGTATGTTCTACTTCCTTTCACACCTACACGGTGTGTCTGTAATAGGCCTCATATTCGCCTTGTTTGATGTTGGTTTCTATGCCAGGTAAGCAGCTTGAGAGAGGCCACTACCATTTTTCAGTAACTTCATTAACAATAATTATATCTCATGTTATTGTACAGTAAATATCCTTGATGGTGACAAATAATAATTTTGTGGTATTTCTGGTAATGTGGTGTGTAACTGCAGAAATCATTATTGTGGATACTCATCATGCAACTTATTATGAAGGACGTGTCACTGGAGGCAACAGTATGAACATAGAGGGTGCAGTTATTGTGTGGTGGGAGATATTTGAAAATTTGGAAAAGCTGTCAGGGAAGTAATTTTATCATAATGGGAAGCAGTGCCAGAAGTAATGAATTTTATGACACCAGTGGTGAATGTTAATTCTTATTTTGTTGTCTGCAGTTTAAAGGACTGTAACACGCTGCAGCTGTCAGTGGATGATGATGAAGAGAAGGAACTGCAGGTATGTCAATTCATTGCTTCCTTTATTTATGCTTTATCATTTTCCTTGTTTATTCAGTCAAAGAATTATCAAAGGTAAAGGTAAAGGTATGTGTGACTTCAGGCTTCCACCACGATGTAGATCAGCTCTGTACTCTTCTGGGATATCATGCAGTGTTGAGTGGTTATCCCAGAAGAGCACAGATCTTAAAGGTAAAGGTAAATTTGGCCCTGTATGCTATGAAGGTACGTGGGGGTATAGAGGTATAGCTGCACTCTAACCTCAACATTAGGTGGAGGTGAGTGGTAATTTCATGCTGTGGCCACTTCACCCTGATGAAGGAGCCCCAGTACACATTGAATAGGAGGCTGGGTGGGTGCCAGAGACACTCTGGATATTTTGAAGAAGAGAAAAGTCTCTTGCCTCTGCCAGGATTCAAACCCCAGATCGCTGAGTCCACTAAACTGACTACACTACTGCAGCACCTAGGATTACAAAATACAGACTGAAGTCACAGCCAGTTTTTGTAAGTGTGTTATTTAATGTCATCAGTTGCTAAGATTGTGTAACACTGATGACGAATGATTGAGTGTGGAGCATGGGTGAAATAGTGGTGAAGATAAAATCAAATTACTGGGAGAAAAACCTGTCCCATTGTCACTTTGTCTACCACAGATCCTACATGTGCTGGCCGGGGATTCAACCTGGGTCTTCATGGTGTGAGGTCATCCCCTAACTGCCTGAGCCATGGCATGGCCCCAAATTTATAGCCATGAGCAGTTGACAGTGAAGTTACCAGGTGTGCGGAGCAGTGGTGCAGTGCCTGTAGTCAATGCTTAGAGGGCAGACATGGTGAAATTGACAGATATTCTGAGTTCTGGTCTGTCTAAAACACTTTAATGTTGTTCTGAAGGTTGATGCCAGCCATTTAAAATTGTTTCCTGAGGAGATTGTCCATTTGGATAGACAATAGCAGTATGATGTTTTAGAGGTTGACTTCATCTTCTCTGTAACTTTCGCATTGTGCAACGGGAACATCCATGTAGCTCTAAACTTCTGCCACAAGCACTTATTTTTCTCTTTAAGCAAACAGAATAATTCGTATGAAATTTTCTTATCCTGCCACTGATTGACTACGTCTGTGGAGCAGAGTCCTCCTTGAGAAGCTGACAGGTCTTCAGCGAGTTGAGAAATTCTGTACGTTTTATTGAGCTAGGAGGTTTATTACTGTATTTATGAAAGCCTGTCACTTATCTGTATTCTGAGCCACATTTGTGCATGCATGCCTTCTCATCCTGGTTTGTTAAGTTCCAGTTTAATATTCTACCATGTGCATCTAGGTCTTGTAAGAGTTCTCTGTCATGTCCTGTTTCCCCAGCAAAACCCAATATGCAATTCTGTTTGCCCGTAGTGCCACATGCCCTGACAGTGTCATCCTTCACGATTTTATCACCCAAATAATACCATATTTACCCACATGAAGACAACTCTAAGACGACCCGACAAATAAAACATGTCTGCCAAGGGAAAATGTGTTTATCCTTATCTAAGGTGACCGCTCCAAAAGCAAAACATGTGCTAAGAAAAAATATTTTACTGTTGATTTCATACATTTAATATGCACAGCATGTCATATTCTGTCTACCTTTACCAATCAGTGTCACTGTCTCCATCTTCATAGTCAGCATCTTCATCTTCCTCACACACAATCCTAACAGTCCCATCCCCTTCACTGCCATTCCACAACATATCATCATCAGTCCCATCCACTGCATTGGATATAGAGCACTTTTTAAAACCTTTCACAATCACTTTTGGTGAGATGCACTGCCATGCCAGTTCACTAAATAGTAAATTTTATATTTCTTGGTTTATGAACTTACTTGAACCCATGAAGAAGATTCACAGTTTTCTCCACAGATGGTGTTAGTGGTGTTGAGAATTTTGAATGCATGTGTTCTGGATTTGTATGTTGTGTCTGTGGTCTGATCAGTCTGAGTTCATTGCTCTTTGTATACTGTTAAGACAGACCAACAAATGCACACACTGTTTATGAGTCTATATTTGTATTAATATTATCTGTTTTGGTGTTCAAGTCGCCATCATAAGGGAGCACCAAAGGTCAGAAGCTCTGTCCTCCATCCGGCAGTTATATGATATTGCATTTAAGAAACATTCAGATGTCCCAGTTTGTGATAGATCACGTTTGCCCAAATCATTACAGTTACAGTAACATGACAAATCATTGTTTTTAAACTGTACAGTTAAAATGACGTGATACACATACAATTTGTATACAGTAATATGGATAAAATTATTAAAAGTTTACATTGAAAGTGTTTTGATGAGCTGACATTGGGGATGGCATTTTATACAAGAGTTACTGATCTCAGGTAGATCTTGTCCTTACATCTGGTATATGTGGCACACCTGGAAGGAGTCTGTGTAAGGTGGTTGTGTATGCTGAGGGGTGGTGGTATAACATATAACAATGTGTAGAAAAACATATAAAAAATGGGCTCTTTTTATGTTTTTTAATTTGTGGATTGGTCCAGGTTTTATTTTTGAGTCTTATAGTTAATTTCTAATTTTTCAGTAGCTGTTTTCCTTTTACTAATCTTGGACTACATCTGATCTTAAGTGCATATCTTAACAAATTCTGTTTCTGTGGTGCCCAGTGACTGAGAATAACTCCATCTAAGGGGTCCACCAGTTAGTTGCTTCTTTGCCTGAATACGAAAACAGCCGGCTTCTGTAACGTCCTGCTTCTTTAAAAAGTTAGTCGATGGATGAAGTCCAAAAAAAGAAGATTGTGTCACTTAACATTAGTCGTGGTCTGTTCCTTCTTTTGTCTACACATGATGCAGGCCTTGGTTTGGCTCCAAATGGTCCAGTTTAGTGCTTGATATGCAATTTAAGACAACCTCACATGTTTAAGCCCAAAGTTTAAGGAAAAACCTTGTCTTCCTTTCTAGTAAATATGGTACGTAGTGAGGCATACAAATCATGAAGCTCCTCTTGATGCCGTTTCTCCACCCTCCTGTTACGTCCTCCATGTTAGTCCCAAGTATTTTCCTCAGCACTGTATCCTTGAATACTCGGCCTGTGCTGTGAGGAAATTGTTTAAGATTTTGGTATGAAAACTGTACTGAAAGGGTGAAAAATTCATGTGAACTCCTAATGCTTTGTAGGTGGGAAATATTTTTAAGTGTGAAACGTGTTAAAAGGGCAGTTTATATGTTAATTATGGGGTACATGGTGGCACAGTTGGTTCAGGTACTGTGCTGCAAGCTGGAGGGTAGTGGGTTTTGACCCCCCAGTGGGGTCATTGGGATTTTCCATTGACTCAGTCTTTCCAGTTGCACTGTGGCCCTGCAATTGACTCAGCTTCTAACAGAAATGAGTACCAGGAATGTCCCTTCGGGTTAAAGACATCTGGTGCTTAGGGCAGAGAACCTTGCCACCTTCATGTGCTGATTATCTAGAAATACTGGGAGCCTCAACCTCCTGGATCCCTAAGGGCCTGTCCAGGCCTGTGTAGGGACAGCTTTGTATGTTAATTATATTGGAAAAATGGGATACTGAATTATTATAATGTCTTAGGTGGGAAAACTTCTTACGCAGGTTCCACTAACTGACTCCTTCGTCTGTTTAGGCAGTTCTTGTGTATTTCAAATAGAATGATTAAGTTTATGGATCTCAGGAAGGTTTGGTTTATCTCCAGCCTTTAGAAGTTCTGTCAGAACGTGATCAGTACGTGATGATATCTATTTTTTCAACTTTTCTGTAGTCATCTCAACCTCAAAGACAGTAGGCTCAGGAACTAGTGGCCCAGTTATGTGTTGTCAGTCTAGCTTCATTAGCCCTTTTGTGCTGGAATTAAATGCCTGGTGAGAACTGCAGAAGACCAGAATTTAGATGACAGCTACATGAGGAAGGCCATTAAATGCCACCGCCTTAAACTGACACCAGGCGTTTTGAGCATTTCGCTATGTCACCAGTAGACCTGAAATCAGGCACCAAGGGGTTAACCCCACGTGCATTCAGTAACTGACAGGAGTGATTCTTCCACCATTCTTGCTTCTGCTTGTATTTACTGGTTTGAATGCCTGCCTCTTGTACACATATCCCAGTGATATGGACTAACTTCATGGAACAAGCCACACTGCCAGTATACCTTATGTTGTGGAATTGTGTTTGTTCAGGAGGTGATGTGTCAGAGTCTGGAAGAGGACCTGGAGGTGCAGGACTTGGAGAAAGCAATCAGGCTCAGTTTGGAGGAGCAGCAGCTGACACACAAGGATTACAGCCCCCAGCTGGTGAGGTCCTGTCTTGTGTAAACTTCTTGTAGACAGACGTGTATGCATGTGTTCTGCTTTGAGTTGCTCCTATTCAGATGTGAATTGTTATGGAGCCATGTGTTTGGTCGTTGCACACATGGAACTGTAACCTGCGTGTGAGATACCTCAAAGCCTGAGTAATGTCACAGAGGAGGCAGATACTGGAAGGAAGATGTGGTCAAGGTTCAAAGTGTTAACATACAGCGTGGTCCAAGTAATTATGCAGGCTGTACTGTTCACATCATCACTAATCATTCATAACATTATTAGATTTTACTGACATGTGTTATTGGACTGCTGTTATTGTGCACAAAAAAGTAACATGCTCAACTGTCAATCCCATGGGCTGACTTGATGTCCTCAAAGCAATTAGTGTGAGGAAAGAAACATTCCATGTTCTAGTGCAATAGCACATGTTTGGACAGCCCCTGTTTCCCGGGGTCATAGGTATTTTGTATATGCATTGGCCATTTTATGGTTGCCGACTATGTGGAATGTTGTAGGTTTGATTTTCAGTCACGTCACAATGCAGTTTGTTCTTGGAATAAATGAAAGCCAAAACATTGCTGCTGTGGATTTAGGGACTTTGGTGTTTTAGGCTTCCTATATGTGGTGTACTGGCGTGTTGGGGAGAGGTACAATTTGCTGTGGTTGGTGCACCAAAACCCTGCTAGGAACTCTAGTGTTTATTTCAAGTTAGATCGACAGTTGACAGACAGTTTCATGACCATCTGTTATTCTAAGAAAATGTTTCAATTATGATGGGTCCGCTGAGGAAGTGATGTGTGTGTGTGAAATTTTATCTTCTAGTGTCTGTTAATTGCAGAGATAATGGTCTGCCAGTCTAATAACATCACTTCTTGTGATGTTATTTGACTGGCAGAATATCATGCATACCATATGTTACTACTGTAATTGGATGTGTGTGAGTGTGTAGGTCTATATTCTTGTGTATGGACTGCCATATGATAAAGTTCATGATAGCTGTTATGAGAACTTTGTTTTGATTTCCACTTTGTCTAGACCAACAGGCAGCTGATTGTATATTGTTTCCAGCTTCTGCATTTGCCTGCACTGCAGTGGGATTTCCAATGTTCTCTTGCACACCAACTTTGTCGAGTCTGTTTGAAGGGAAAACAGTATCAACTTTGAAATCAGTGTAAAACATAGTCACCAGAGTCATTCTATACGTGATCGTTTAACCAAAATTACCTCAGTGGGAATCAAGCCCCAGTTGACCGACCATAACAACTAGGCTGTTATGAATGAGCAAAATACTTTTGTGTTTATAAAACATACAAAGTAATTGTGAGAAATGTGCATAGGAAATTGTGGATTACAAATAAACAGTTGAGTGCCAACATAGAAAGTCAGAATAGGGTCAACTGTCATACTGGGAAATCAGCATTCAATTGACAGGCTTTATTCTACTGGGTCCTTTTGTAAGATGATGGGACTGGTAAAAGTAGAAAAGGTAAATGTCACCCTGTAAGCTGCCATGACAGCACAGAGGGGGAAGAGGTACAGCTACTTCTTCTTTAACCTTTGCACTAGATGGGGATGGGTGGTTACTGTCACATGCCGGCCACTGTACCCCTGAGAAAGATACCCAGTATGCATTGTGTGGGAAGCTGGATGGGCCACAGGGGCAGTCTGGATAGGTGCGGCAAATCTCTCCCCTATAGGGATTTGATCTCCAGACTATCCAGTTGCTATACTGACTACACTATCCTGCCACCTGATGATAGGACTGGGGCTGCAGAAATGTGAAAAAAGCTTTAAATGACAGCTGTATACCATATGTTATGTGTAGTGTGTCTAGGTGTAGTGTACGTGACCTTGCTAACCTGTGTCTGCTTTGGCAGTGGTGAAGGAGTCCATTTCTAAGGTGAAGGTGCTGTAAGATAGGTGGTTAAAAGATGTGGATGAACAGTGGCAGCGAGGGGTGGAACCACATCCTGAAATGGACTGTGACCACTGTTAGAGGTTGATGATATGTAGTCTTGTAAGAAATGAAGGAGTGGAATTCTTGCAAACTAGCTGCTCTGTCTTACAAGTCCATATTTTGCAAGAATTTAGACCCTCACAGCAGTGTTGCTGAAGATTCATATCTTCTGGGATGTGATGCTGTGTTGCTGGGTGAGTAGTTCACATTGCTTCAAAGGATTGCACTGCCTTCTTCAGGGTCAAGCAGTCCAACTTGTTGCCCAGCAAAAGAGTATCACACCCCAACAAACTTGTATCTTCAAGTCTGTATGTTGACATAAGACTTGTGTGTCTTTCTGAGCAGGGTGATGCTGATGTGCCACTGTGTGAGCTGGAGGCAGATGATGATAGTCCTGATCACAGCTACAGGCTCATATGTGTCCTCATGCATCAGGGCCTATCCCTTGACTGTGGTGGGTACTGAGTTGAGTAGCAGAGTTGTCTTGTTGGTAACATTGTACAGTTATTTCTGTCTGGTAGGGATCCCATTAGTCATGATTTTCCCTTGGCAGCCCCAGTTTTCTGGATTTTAAAGGGCTTTGTCCCAATGTCCCACAAAATTTGGTTTGGTGTGCCGTATGTTTGGTTTTTGCAGGTCATAAAAGTATGACCCTTCTGACAATACATGCAAACATTTTGCTACCCTGCAGTGAGAGAAAACATCAGCAGTAGGACAGATATCAATCAAACATTAACAGAAGGGAGTAGGAGAGGGAGAAGAAGATGCATAGCTTAGCGATTATGGCATCTGGACTGAAACTGTGAAGGGAGAGGAACGTATGTGCAAAGTTAAATAAGTAGGTGCACAGACTGCCTGAGTTTAATTATGTTGTGCTGAAATTAAGGTGCTCTGAAAGTGACTAGAATTTGAACAGTTGCCATTACTTTGCATGCTCTTGGGCAATGACTTAGGTGACTCTGCCGCTTTTACTTAACTGCGTGTTGACTGTGGTTGATGTTCAGCATGAAAGGGCTAAAGATTATTCATTTTATTATTACTGTTTCATTTTTTATATCTGTGTAATAATTGTGTTTGAGTTTCCTAGTAGTAGTAGTGGCAGTGGCAGAATTAGTAGCAGCAACACTACTACTACTACTACTACTACTACTAATAATAATAATAATAATAATAATAATAATAATAATAACAAAAACAATAATGATAATAACAATTGGCACCTCAAAGTGAACAAATACAAAATTACTGGCTAAAAGTGTTCCCTGCTACCCACAGGCATATTACAAAAAAACTTCAACGCAATAATGGAGGAGCCAGAGAAGATACCTGACTGGCTAGCCACAAGAATAACTTATTTGCTGCCGAAAGCAGGAGACAGTAAGGCAGTCAGAAACTGCTGATCGATTGTGTGCTTAACTACCATGTACAAGACTGTAACAGGAATAATAGCTAGAAGAATCTCTACACATCTGGAAGAGCAGGACATATTATCAGCTGAGCAAAAAGGATGCCACCCTGGAAGTAAAGGGTGCAAGGTTCAACTGATGATATCAAAAGCAATATATTAGGACTTCAAGAGGAGAAAAAAGAATTTTAAGTATAGCCTGGATTGACCACCAGAAAGCATTTGACAGCGCTCCACATAGCTGGGTACAAAAGTCAGTGGAATTGGTAGGAGTAAACAGCAAAATTGTCAGATTCTGCAAATTATCAATGGCGAAATGGAACACAATGCTCCACCTGAAAAGAAAGCAGAAAGTGATGCAGTCACAAACCCTTCAGGTATGAAGAGGAATATTCCAGGGGGACTCTCTCTCACCATTACTTTTCTGTATTACGCTTATCCCATTAACACACGAGCCGAACAGAGCTGATTGTGGATATCAAGTACACGGAGCTGAGAGGAAAATAAATCACGTACTATACATGGATGACTTGAAACTGCTAAGTAGAAGTGAGGAAGAATTGGAGAACAAAATAAATATTGTGAAAGCAATTAGCAAAGACATTAATATGACTTTTGGATTTGAAAAATGTGCAAAGTTTGTTTAAAAAAAGGGAGGATCCAGAGGAAAACATACACGGAGAACATACATTTGAGAAGGACGTTAAAGAACTGGACTCAAGAAAAGCATGTAAGTACTTAGGGGTAGAAGAGAGCCATGATATACAGCATAAAAATGAGAAAGAAAAGTTGACGAAGGAATACTTGAGGAGATTGAGATTAGTTTTTGACACAGAATTAAGTGTAAAGAATAAAATACAAGCAGTTGGAGCATTGGCATTACCAGTACTTGGATGTAGTTTTGGAATTATTAATTGGTGCCAAGAAGAATTGCGAAAACTGGATAGGAAAACACGAAAACTGCTAACCATCCATGGACAGCATTACCCAAAAGCAGATGTAGACAACTTGTATGTTTCCAGAAAATACGGAGGAAGGGGGCTGATGCAGTTAGAAGAAGCCTACATAGTAGAAATGACAAAACTGGTGGAATATGTAGACAGTACTTAAGATCCACTAATACAAATTGTTAGAACGCATGATAACAGCACTAAATCAGCAATGGTACAGACAGCCAGAAGTCTCAGCACAGAATTGCAGAAAGGAACAAGACAAATAAAGGACAGTATAGCAGAGAAGACAGGAGAAAGGTGGTGGGGGAAGAGGATGCATGGACAATTTCTACATAGCTTAGATGATAAACTGGTGGATAATGAACGGTCATATCAGTGGTTAAAATTTGGAAACATTAAGGGACAAACAGAAAGTACAATAGTGACAGCACAAGATCAAGCAATTAGTACAAACTATTTTAAAAATAAAATTTTGAAGGAAGAAGTTGACAGTAAATGCTGGTTATGTAAACAACATGAAGAAACTATTGACCACCTAACTTCAGAATGCCCCATTTTGGCGAAGAATGAATATTTAATGGGACATGATAAAGTTGGCGCGCATTTGCATTACTCAATATGCAAAGCAGTAGGCATCGAAACGACAGATATGTGGTACACACACACACCCAAACCAGTACGTGAACATGAAGCTGTGACAGTGATATGGAATCAAGGGGTACAGACAGGCAGAGAAGTTGTAGCAAATAAGCCAGATATAATAATTAAAAACAAGAAAGAGAAAAAATGGATTCTGATAGATGTGGCAATACCAGCTTACAGAAATGTCACAAAAAAGGAAGCAGAAAAGAGACTAAAGTACAGGAGTTTATGTATAGAGATACAACGAATGTGGAACATGAAATGTATGATTACAACCGTGGTAATTGGAGCCACCAGAATAGTAACGAGAGGTTTAAGGAAAAATTTAGAAGTCGTACTTGGTAAACATCCAATAGATTTGCTACAGAAGACAGCTATACTTGGAACATCACACATAATACAGAAACGATTGCAGTCTGAAACTTGACACCTGAGCGGTGGGGATCACTGCTGGTTCAAGAGGAGTAACAGGGAGAAATGGCCTGTGACAAGATACTATGAAATAATAATAATAATAATAATAATAATAATAATAATAATAATAATAATAATAATAATAATAATAATAATAATAATAATAATACAGGACCAAATGATACTAACAAGAAACTACAAGAAATATATTTTGAAGCAGCCACACATCGACGAGATGTGTAGAAGATGTGGAAAAGAACCGGAGACAATCCAGCACGTTACTGCAGCATGTGACCAACAAGCACCTACCTAGTATATAAAAAGACATGACGGAGTAGCAAAAGTTATACACCAGAAACTGGCAGAAGCAGCTGAACTAATTGAAGACAAATGCCCATACTCTAGGTACAAACCAGCAAACGTGCTGGAGAACGACAACTTCAAACTGTACTGGAATCGTAGCATTATTACGGACAAAACAGTACCTTCCAACCGACCTGACATAACTCTCATGAACAAGAAAACAAAAAATGCCTTTCTAATAGACATAGCTATTCCAAATACACACAATCTCGCCAAAACAATAACCAAAAAACAAAAGAAATACCAAAAACTGGTGAACAAAGTACGTGATATGTGGAAGCAGGACACAGTAAAAGTGGTCCCGATAGTAATCTCAGCCATGGGAATAATTCCAAAGTCACTGTCACAAAGTCTAAAGAGACTTAACCTGCACCCAAGCACATATATACAAATGCAAAAAGTGGTAATTCTTGGCACATGTTCAACTGTAAGAAATTTCCTAAATTACACATAAGACCACCAAGCCTAATCCTGTTGATGAAATATCCCAGGATAGGTGAATATTTCCCAGCTAAAGCTGAGAAGTGAGAAATTTGGATAGTAGTAGTAGCAGTAGTAGTAGTAGTAGTAGTAGTAGTAGTAGTAGTAGTAGTAGTAACAACTTGACAAAAGTAACAAAATATTGTTGTGATTTACAGCAGTTGTATGTCAGTGTTTGATACGATGTACAACAATGGGATGAATTCCACGAAAGAAAATAACAATATTGGTGGTGGTGGTGGTGGTGCAAAACGTTTATTATGCGAAATAGCATCACGTGTACCATAAATTGCAACCACAGAATAGCTGGAATGTTATATACCCTAGAAACATGGGTTGCTTTGGGTATATAGCTGCTAATACTGTGCATAAAGGTGGCTACCACCACCACCACCACCACCAACACCACCACCACCACCAAATTATTTTGAAATTTTCTTTGTGTGATATGTTAAAGTTTTGTCTTCTACCCCCGACCCTTATCAAAGCGTGTTCTGGTTTTTGGTTTTAAAAAATAGGATCCTCACTTTTTGGGGATTTATCATTTTGATACTTTCCCTCTGCCCCAATGTCATCACTCTCCATCAAAGACGGTGTACCCATTTTTATTTGAAATTTCCGTCTTGTATGTTGGATGTTGAAGTCACAGCAAGTATGTTTGCAGGTCATTATGTGGCAGATGTATACAACGTAGGGCAGCAGCAGTGGTACCACTACGATGATGAAGTTGTATCATACCTTACAGAGGATGAGGTGCTTGGCAGTGCCCGGCAGCGAAATGGCTATATCTTCTGTTACATGCACAGGTACCATTCAGCAGTGCCAGATTTAGGTATTTTGAGCCCTGATGCAAATGTTTGGAGATCCCCTCTTCCAGCATTTGCTATATGCAGGAACTCAGAGAGTGTTTGTGCATGATTTGGATACAAAAATAGTTTGTATTGACATGAAAGTTGAACTGTAGGTATACTACCCAATTTGATTTGCTATATATTTTTTCCATACACATGTCTAGATAATTATAGTTTATGCATCTGTGATGGATTCAACCTTCTCAAACAGAAACCTGTACCATGCACCATACATTCAGTAGATGTGGAATATCTGTTTTTCCCTTATAATTAAACATCTAATCCTTGAGAGAGTATTGCTTAAAAACTAAGAACAACAGTGTCTCCAAACAGAGCTTTTCTGTTCCCCGTTGATATACAGTGAAACTCACGTAAGAAAAACCCGGTTAAGAAAATTTCCCGCCTAAGAAGTCAGGATAAAAAAGCACCAAAATTTTCCCATTTCATTAAAATTACCCTTTTAAGAAATTTCCCACTTAAGAAGTAGGATTTTCTTGGAATTTTCAAAATTTTCATAACAGGGTTTCACTGTATGTCTTTGTCCTGTGTTATGAGCTGTTGTGTCAGCTGTTCTGCCTCTTGATCATCTTTCAGTTTGTTGCCGCCAAGATCTTGTGACGGCACTGGAACCTGATGATAATTGCTTGGCAGTGGATTCCCAGGTAGCACAGTCAATATGTGTTATTTAGTTATGAAATTGTTCACCACATGAACTTCATTCCTGACTGCCCTTCGTAATTAGACTAGCCAAGTTGAGGAGGTTGCGGTTGGGTGTATGTCTAGCTTTCTTTCAAGAAATGTGTAGAAATCATGGCATTTAAGTTGCAGCAATAGCTGCTGAGGTTTGAATGTTAAAGTGTCCGGTTCTAAGGTTCTTGTGTGTTGTTACAGACATCTCTTCGATCAGCTGATGTACCAGAACAGAAATGTGGACAAGAACTGCTAGCAAAGGAGGAATGTTGACACAGTGGATTTTGTGGTGTGCTTTCACAGCTGTGTGTTTGACATTTTGAGTGTCATAGTTCACTTCCCCACATCTTTGGTTGCCAGGAATGTAGGCACACCATATGTCTTGTAAGCTGCATACTGCTGAGTGGTGTAAATAGTTGTAGACACATGTCCAGAGTGTACTGTTCACTTGAAGACATGCACAGACATTTGAGATGGTTCTGTGATATTACATTGCTGCTACACTGACAGGTTTTGAGTAGAAATCCAACTGGTATGTTTACTGAGAAAAATGAACTTTTGTTTAGAGTGCAGACATTTGGCAGGTGGCATGATGTGGGTAGTGAAGGGTAACAGTTGTCTGTGACACTCATGTACTGTGGCAATCTGTAATGGAAAATTTTTATTTAAAAAAAAAAAATTTTATGCAAGAGGTTGACAGTATGTGTGATGGAATCGCATTTACAGTAAAACCCTGTTAAGATGTTTTTGAAAATTCCAAGAAAATCTGACTTCTTAAGTGGGAAATTTCTTAAAAGGGTAGGACCAAAAAGTTCTATTTTTTTAAATTTGTTTTTGAACTTATTACATATGTATGCTGAATTTGTACAATTTGCAGCTATCTTAACACTCACTTGTATCTGACCATTTAACCATTTTGTTTGTAACCTTTCATTCACAGTTTTATTTATACCTTTACCTATTCTGTCACAGACTTTTCATTCACAAGTTCACATTTCATTTCAGATATTTACTTTTCCTTGAAATATCTATCAAGCATGGGTTGTCTTGCTCTTTTTTTCAAAAACAGTAGCAGTGTACATCTTCAGATTCCATAGGTTCGCTTTTAGGTAGACCATAAGGGGTGGTCAGTAGATCCATTCACTTTCATTAACTCTGCAGTGTCTTGAATTTATTTTCTGGAATTGCTGATGTGACTTATCTGCACACAGTCATCACAAATGTTTCACAATCACACTACACCATGATGGGTTTATATTACTGCTGATAAATTACATTTAAACGAGTTGTCGCAATCCACCACGCACTTATCTTGTGTCAAACTGCTGTCCCCTCAACAACGTGGAATACCGTGTCATTTCGACTAGCATGCGTGTAAACTTCTTCAAATGTTATTGGCTGTCTTTGTTTCCTCCAAGTCCTGGGCAGTTGAAGTGGCAAGTGAGTTGCCAAACGCAGGCTTATGCAGGCCATGGAACAGCTAGGATCAGCTTCCAGCCGCCTGATACAATTTTTCAGTTGTCCTGAGAGACCGAGTAGTGGGAACTGACTGACTGCAGTCTCAGCATCGCGGAAGAAATATGACACCCCTGTGTTGGCCGTGAGGTTGCGTCATTCTGCTGTGTAAAATGTGGCGAGAATGACCTTGGAGATTAACCTATATGAACTGACCGCACCATTTGAATGCTGCGTTTTGGAAACTGAACAACTGGAAACTCGGGGAAATTCTTTAAGGTTTTGAAACAGAAAATGTATTAAATGGGTAAAAAAAATTGTTCGTCGTCAGATTTGTTACTTCTTAGGTGGGAAATTTCCTTATGCGGGGATGTCTTAAAAGGGCAACATGTAATGTTAATCAAATAGGAGAATTTTGGTGCTTTTTTTATCCTGACTTCTTAGGCGGGAAATTTTCTTAACCGGGGACGTCTTAAACGAGTTTTAGTGTTTTGACGTTTGACATCCCTGCTGGCGTAAGCTATCAATCTTTTACATAAAAATCGGTCAACAGCCAACTGTTTTTCCTCCCTTTCTTTATTAGGAGGTTGAGCGACTAGTTTTGGCCTATGCCAAGGCCATCATCAGGCTCCTTTTTACAAAAACATGAGTATAAAAACTCTACATGCTATAAAAGAGGGAAGGCCTTCTCTTTGCAATATGTTAAAAATATATACAGCTTTGTATATGTATTACACAGAATAGATACAAGAGGTGACTCAGACTCAGACCATAAGCCACAAGAGCAACGCAGCATAACACAGGGTTCACCAGGAGAACCGTACACATAACACCGATGCATATTCTGCTACACAGACGAACAAGAGACAACACCAATGCTATACGGAACACGTACAGTCTCCATCAAAAGGTTGACAAACTAAAAACCAAATATTGGAAGTTCAAAAAAGCCTATGGAACTAGGTAAGCACTCCATGCTGTGCACATACGATACGTCTGTAGACGGAAATCCCATGTACAACATTGATGGGAACAGTGAATAAAAAAACCAGCTATTAAACCCTCGTCTTATGGTCGATGACGATTCTATCCTTTATCTTACGTGCGTGCATACTGTTTATACATATATTTTATATTTTATTAGCTTCGCCTCTTTTATCTATTCTCTGTAATACATATACAAATCTGTATATATTTTAACACATGGGAAAGAGAAGGCCTTCCCTCTTTTGTGGCATGTAGAGTTTTTATACTCATGTTTTTGTAAAAAGAAGCTTGATGATGGGCTTGGCATGGGCCGAAACTAGTCGCTCAACGTCCTAATAAAGAAAGGGGGAAAAAACGGTTGGCTCTTGACTGATTTTTACGTAAGAGATTGAGTTTGACTGCATTTGTTTGTGTCAAAAGAGTGAGATGGATAAAGTAAAGCTTTGCTGTAACACCTGCAGCCTGCAACGAGTCATATTCCTGCATGATTATATGTTATCATCCAGCAGGGTCTTCATTCAGATTCCATGAATAACTACATGGAACCCCCATTTAAGATTCATCTGCAAGACAAGCTTCTTGTGCTATAATCAAGAAAAGTCTGAAGTGGGAAGACAAGCTTCTTGTACTATAATCAAGAAAAGTCTTAAGTGGGGCTTGTGTCATAGTCAAACAGAGAATTATTACTGTGGCCACAAAAACACTACATTCACTCATAATGTAAACCATTATATCTTTCAGCAATCCATTTTTATATTTGTACTTTTCATTATTTTATTGGACATAAAAAACTTGAAAGTAAACTAAAGTCAGGGTTTAACTAAACAAGGCATTCTGTTAGTCCTTCTGTCAGAACATGCTTATATGTAAATCGCTGCTGCCTTGGGCTTTTTGACCAATTGCATGCATGCCAACAATGGAGTATAGACTTTACATTGCTGCAATAGTTCACGGTTCTGACATCACTTCACTTCAGTTTCGCATAATTACGGCATTATTGATGGAACCGAAACTCAAATCTGTAAACACGGATCCTAATTGAGGCTGAAAAATGGTGCGTATGGACCAAATTTTCACGTTGTAAAAATGGGAAAAACCTAAAATTGAGAAACATCAAGGAAACTTATATGTACATATGGGGTTCTGGCCAGGGACCAAGAAAAATGAACCTGCAATGCAGGAAGATTCTAAATTGAGAAGCCCAACTTAGTGATTATATTTTTTTTGACACAGCCTCATACATAAGTGGCTGAAGTGAAGCGAGCCTTCAGGTATTCAATGTAATGGTGAAGGGGGTTGGTGGGTTGCAAAAGCCAATGTGTCTGTTGTTTTGGGTTCACTTACTAGCATATAGCTTAGACTGTAGATGTGCAATAAGAAGCTAAATAGACGAAACTAGGCCCAAGGTTCAGCACAAATCCAACACATATATAGTGTAATTTTGATATAGAATAGTAAAGTAAGTCCTAGAAATGTATTTCAGGGCCTAGATATATATGTTGGGAGCTTCTGACACCTAAAATTTCACCAGTTTTGCAAAGCCTAGGTAGGCCTACACTAATCTTAATATTACTTATATGCTGTGTATTAAGTGTATTATTCATATAATTCCAAATGAATCAACTCACAATTAACAGTACTGAGTGTTCTCCTACATAGTGCACACCACATACCTGATTGCAGGGACAAGATCATAGTAGGACCGAAGACAACTACACTCAACCTTTGTTATACCGGCCTAGGTTATAACGAATCATTTTTCCATTCGCTGGCCGTTTCCCTATGGTTTATCATTGTAACTACCTCGGTTACACTGGTCTCTTATATATCAGCTCTTCGGTCACATCAGATTTCTCCAACATTCCCTGACAGTTGATTTTCCTTGGCTATACCATTTCTGGCAAAATAATGGCTATTTCACAAAGGTTACAGTGTGTTCAAGCGGAGGGTGCTCACTCGTCAGAGCGACATGAAGACTGCATATGTAATTTGACAGCATTTTGTACGCAAAGACGCTGTGGAGACTTGTAATTTTGCACTTTGGCTTTGTTAAGGACAATGTCAAACAATTAGCAGTTATAATGGATAAGCCAGGGCAGTCTCTACCTGTTTCTGTTATTCATGCAGCAGGGAGAAAGTACTCTAATTGTCATATGGGAGCATCTTAATGGCACTTGGGGCAGAGTGCCATGTCATAAATCAGTTATGGCTTGACTTCGGCGCATTTACTTGTAACATTTTAGGCAGCGATTTTGTAGACTTTTACTTACCGTACGTACACACAATTCATTTTTCGGCAAAGAAGTGTTATGTGTCAGTACGGGCCAGCCAACCAGGTGCGAATATGTGAAAAGGTAGAACTATCCCATTACAGACCTGGACAGGCCCAGAGGGTTCCAGGAGGTAGAGGCTCCCACATTTGAAGACAGTTGGCACATGAAGGTGGCAAGCTTGTCAGCCTTATGCACTGGCCACCTTTACCCCCCAGGAAATATTCCTGGTACTGTTTCTGTTAGAGGCTGAGTGGACCCCAGGGCCACAGTGCAGCCGGAAGGATTATGTCAATGAAAAATTCCAGTGATACCATCAGGAATCGAACCCGAGGCCTTCCGGTTTGTAGCGCAGTGCCTCAATCAACTGTGCCACACAAATACGTACAGTATTTAAAAATTTTGGTCGCTCCTAGTGGCTGTGCAGTAAAGGTGTGGGTCTGCCGCCGTTCACGTGCTGGGATTGTGAGTTTGAATCCTGCTGGGGGCATGGATGTCTGTCTTTTGTGAATGTTGTGTGTTGTCAGGTAGGGGTCTCTGCGTTGGGCCAATCACTCGTCGAGAGTAGTCCTACAAGAGTGTGGTGCGTCTGAGTGTGATCTTGAAGCCACGGTAATGAGGGGGCCCGGGCCCACAAGGGGCTGTTGTGCCATTTGTTGGGGGATTTAAAAATTTTGAGTATGTTGTACGATACAGTAGGTGCGTAAAGGAGGGGAGAATTCAGGCATCTTGGTGTGTGGTGCTTCCATCTGTTACATCAAGGGTTCACTGTGTTTTTGTGTGTGCAAAATGTAGCTGTTCGTGTCCATATGCAATAAAACTGAAAACAAGTGTAACTTAAGTGGTATAAATTTATATGTCATGTTAAAAAGTAATTTAACAGAACCTCAGATATAATGGACTAAGGTTATAATGGATATTTTTTGGCCTCCCCTTGGGATCCGTTATAACCAAGGTTGACTGTATGTGGTTGTTTAAATGGTGGGGGGTCGGGGGTAGAGTGCAAACACAAAGGAATTGCACAGTTAGTCATGTAGACATCAGTGGCCCAATGTCCTTTTAATCTAAAAATTTTTAATAATGATACATATGCAAATATCTGTTATAAACATTAAAAATAATTTCAAATACTGATACAGTAAAACCCTGTTAAGCCGTTTTTGAAAACTCCAAGAAAATCTGACTTCTTACGTGGGAAATTTCTTAAAAGGGTAGGACCAAAAAGTTCTGTCTTCTGGGCTGGGAAGGTGTATAGTGTGATGGAAATTCACTAAAACTGGAAAGCTGTTGAAACTGTAGTGTCATACTGTGGAACAAAGAGATTGCAGATTGCTGAGGTATCAAGAGTGTGAAAGATGCCATAGGAAATACCATGTAGGTTTTATAAAGGATGAAATGGTCCTTTGTCTTCCAGGTGAGAGGTGCCCTTACATTATTTATTAACATGTTATGAGTGTGTTTATTTTGCATTAATAGTTTTCACAAAGTCTACAAAAGTTCTTCAGACAACCTGTTTGTTGCCAAGCAGTTTAGATACAGAACATACACTGTCACTGCATATAGAAATCTATTTCTTGTTATATAAATTATCTACCTAATTTGTAGTGATTAAACCTAAACAGGAGAGACTACTTGGGAAAACATAGATATAGGCGAGAGGTATCATGCCTCAAGTTATGAGTGAAATACTTGCAGAATTTTTAGACTTTAATGGCAGTGGATTGTCAGACAAGAAATGCAAGCAGTATCAGTGAATTACAGGATGGGGTAGTGATGCCAAATTACTTCGTGATGACAGATGTTGAGTTGAGAGCAAGTGCTCGTGTTCCTAACGAAGTTTTGTGAGAAAATACGAACCTTGAATCATAGAGGGGCGTATTTATAGGATAGGTGAATGTCAGCTGAGTTTGCAGCTCTAGATATACCTGAATTATTTATAATAAGAATTGTGGGATACTGTTCCAATTATGTCATGACTGCTGCATGCTCTCTTCAGACATGCTACAGACATACAAAATTTCCAATGCATGAATATGGCAGTTTTATTCCATAAAAAGGTGCTATGCACAGCATTACCTTCAATGGGAATAGTTGCTACATTACATAGAATATGTGTTATGACGTGCTACTGGTACAAATGATCACATCAGGTTTGGATTTGGTGTTTTCAAGCCTGCTTTGTCCACATATATTGTGTCATGTTGACATATTCTAACATCACGGGGAAGGGGTAGAGTAGTAGTTTTTCCATTTCCAAAGCTACAGATGATGAAGGGAACGAAAGTGAATAGGTTTGCTCCCATTTGCTGGCGCTACCGTGAAGCAAAACGTTACAAAACTTCGCGTGGTAACATGCAAGTTCATACACTTGAAATATTGCACAAATTATTTGAAGGTATCACAGACACTGCGAAGACTAAATTAATGGTTTACATATTGCATATATAGTCCCCATCGCTAGTGTTGTCCGTAACTCTAAACTGCCATGAAAACATCCTCCCCTTCGTGTACTAACCAACGAATTCATCTAAAAACTGCAATGCCGGAGAGATTCAACTTCAGGGTAGTCAATAGCCCTTATAACCGATGGCTAGGGTCGCTCGTGTGTCGCGCCTAAGGTAACTATGCTCAGCATGTGATGCCAGGATAAAATGTGATCCAAAACGTTGATCATGAAAGTATGTCGACTTGTGTATTGTCTACAAGCGCCCTGAAACATTTTTCTGATTTGTGCAGGTCTAACCAGTAGGTTAGTTATCGATATCGCCCCGACAGTTTCACAGAGTTGTCTGCAGGTCATGGAATCTGTGATCACGGTGTAGGAATCTGTCGCTGTGCCTGTTAGCGTGGTTGTGGATGCCATGAAAGGGACGGAGGTTGATATATGGTTTTGTTGCTGAAGCTATGAAAAAGGGCTGTTGTGTAGGGTCTCTGCGCGCCTGTGTGTATAAAATGATAGTAACGTGTTTGACACGAACCAGGATTATCAGTTTTGCAGGTATGAGTGAAGTGACAGTGCTACAAGCAAAATGATATGAAGCATATGACTTCTTAGGAAAGCATTTCGTTTAAAGTACTAGATTAGGGCATGGCTGCGTGTGCGATGGTGTCTTTGGTGAGACTAGCCTGTTAAGTCTATGTGTTATTTCAAGTTTGTGTGTCTGTATGTTTTGTAATATATTAGTACAAATGCGTACATCGGTTCTGACAAGTTTTATATTCAATGCTGACAAGCACATAATGAATATTGTGAAATGCAAATGTATGTATGTATGTATGTATGTATGTATGTATGTATGTATGTATGTNATGTATGTATGTATGTATGTATGTATGTATGTATGTATGTATGTATGTATGTATGTATGGTGCCCACCCACTCTTCCATTCAGTGGGTACCGTGGTTCAGGATCCTTTACCGCTGTTAAAGCGGTCGGAGCGTGGAGTTGACCATTCACCTCCATCTAGTGCCGAGGTTAAGAATGTGCGGAGCTATACTTCTCGTTCCTAACGTGTCTTGATGGCGTGGACAGGGAGAACTTTACCTTAACCTTTTAGTAATGTTTTGAGGTGGAGTCACAACCATCATGTGACCTTTGGAAACTGCACTGTGTGCAGTTCGATTAAAGAGGGATTTTGTGAGATTGAGGAGTGTAGTGTAGTATTGGCTTGCCTACTGTGATGTGACGGATTCCAGGCAGGTTTCGTACCTCAAATGGTGTCTTGTTGATTCCAGTACTTTTACTTTCTGGTATCTGTGACCCTATTTTAGTGGTATAGCATTTCATGTGGGGAAGAGGGTAGGAAGGTAAGGTGGTGGGACATTCAGGGATAAGGTAGGAAAATGGTATGCGTTACTAGTTTAGAAAATAGCTGAGGGTGCAGTCAATTTGAGCCAAGTCCTGTATTGTTACTAATTCAGGTAGGAGGTGTAACCTGCCAGCCTTGGTTCGGTGCTAAGGTGAGGCAGTCCCATTTAGTGAAGATGACTGAGTAAGTTGACTGTTTAATTTGTTTTTGCCAACACAGAGGTGTGATGTTGAGATTTTGATTTGTGGCACCTAATCCAAATAACATTAATGTTAACGGAATTTATTTCAGTTAAGCAATAAAGTTGTGAAGAGATGACCGTGTTGTTTTGAAATGACTTCTTGAGACTGTTACCATATGTTGCAGTCTTGCTGTGTTTTTGTGTGAGTTGAAGGAGTCAAATAGATATGATGCAGGCAAGTGTCAAGTAACAGCCCTGTAGTTTTGTCTATAAATCTTTGAGAAATGCAGGCTTCCTCATGATGAAGCAAAACTCGAACAGCGTGGAACACTCTGTGTTTGGCTGCAAAAGGAGGCAGATGTGGCAGAAGCCTTGAGTGGAATCTTAGCAAGCTAACAGCAACTGTATCATGCTAGGCAGTACAAAAGTATATTTTTCCATGTCCATGCCATGAAGGCATATAGGAGGAGTAGAGGTATAGCTCCACATTTTCTTAACCTCAGTACTAGATGGAGGTGAGCGGTTGACTTTTCGCCCAGGCTGCTTTCCGCCAGCAAGGAAACCCAGTATCCAGAGTCAGTCTGGACTTTTGGGAAAGAACTTGCCTGTGGCTTCTGTAGGTTCATTTGGGTGTTTTTTTGAGCATAGGTGAAGTCATACCATATGCTACACTTCTGTTTTGCATTTTTTTACTGTGCAGTTGTATGTGATTTTTTTAACAACCAGTAAGAGGCTTGTGTGCACCCTGAGTTGTTTACTTGGAAAGTGGTCTTGTAAAATCATTGCCAGCCTGAGGCACATCTTTAGAACATCATGGCCAGTTTATTTGCATGTTATGGTTTGGTGTAATTATGCTATTGAGAAGTGTACATCTCTGCTGCTAGGGAACTTAAGCAGAAAAGTATTAGGCTGGAATCTGGTGCATATGGCCAGATTACACCATGCCATATGGTGGACATAGTTTTAGATTGGTCAGTCAGTTACCCTGCATTTACTGGTGATGAACAGAATGAGGGGAATATTCTTATTGCAGTTCTTGACTGACTGTGCTTCAGAATGAGCTTCGACCAGGTGTGAGAGAAGATGGATCAATTGGCTCGAATTGTAAACTAATGGTGAGTTTTATTTCTGTAGTTAGCAAAGTAGTGTAGTCAGTGAGCTGACTGTTTATAGGATCTGATGATATGCATTTGATTCCTTGCAGAGGTAAGAATTTCTCTTTGCCACAATATCCAGAATTGCTGTGGTGCTCATCTGGCCTCTTAACTTATGTGTAGTGTGCTCCTTGCTCAGGCTTAAAGGGATAGGAGTGTGATACTGACTTCATATTAGTAGATTAAGCCTTTAATGCTACTGTGATTAGTATTTTTTTACTGCAAATTGGAAAAAATTGCACACAGCATTATTGCATACTGTTGGCAGACTGATCCACTGAACAGCAGCATCATACGTATTGCAGAATTGTAAAATGTTTGTGTGATATTTGGACAAAATCCCTAAAGGTGAGCAGAACAAGTACTGCCAAAAATCACGGTGAACTGTGCACTAAGGGCATATTATTTCCAAGGTTCTGTATCCTCTTGGCATGTAATTCAAATGCTAATTTATGCCAGAATCTATAAATATTTCCATATGCATTTAAGAGTGTAAATTATGTTTGTTACAGATGTTGCCACAGTCTGCTGGTTCCTTGTGTCAGGATGTGTGATGCTGTACACAGTATATCCTCTTCACGTTGTCAGGTAAGTGGATGGGATTCTGGAATCAGAGTATACAGCTTCATACTGTGTGAGTTTGAATTCTGTTTGATATATGGACAATGGTGATCTGACTTTCTGTTTGCTTCCTGTGTGTACAAGTGGTGATTAACATACTCTACATGCAAATCTAATGTGCCCTCTGATGTGATGAGTGTCTATTGAAGATTGGAGGAGTTCAGACTCACAAACTGTGATGCCCAGTAAAAATTTGGAACGATATTCATGATACTATACATTTACACCAAATGCTAAGCCAGATAGGATCAAGTTATTATGCACCAAATGGTGCTACTATCTGGAGGGACTGTTGGAGTAAAGTTTGAATGCTGAAGTACTGGCTCAAGCTATCTTCTTCTGGTGCAATCTTTTACTGCTGTTTGAAATTGACATGTAATATGATAGGATCATGCAAAAGGGCAGAATTGCAGTTGATAGCCTTTCCTTTATAAGAATCCTAAATTACATATTTAAGTTCCAGGGTTGCTAATTTTTTGCCTGTTCCAGAGGTTTCACCTTTCAGTGTCGGAGATTTATTCTACACTTTCCTGTGTAAATTAGGCAACTTAGTGATAGTTCGAGTTCTCACATGGGTGAGGATTTTGTTGTGATGTGGGTTATGACACAGTGTGATCTACAGAATGTCTATAAACATATGGGAGCAAATATGTGTCATATTTTGAAATCACGTTTACGGAAAGTAACAGAACAAGTATATTATTATTATTATTATTATTATTATTATTTTTTCTTACTGCAATTGGGTTTTCACCTGGTGGCAGCAGTCTTACACCAGTACAGACACCACAATACAATAACACATACATAAATGGAACAGCACAAATTACAGTACACCTATTAGCAATTCACCCACACAACACAATACAATGTGCCTACACTAATACAATATACCTACACCAGTACAATATACCTACACAAATACCATATACCCACACATTACAAAATACATACACAAATACGATATACCCATAAAATAAAATATACCTACCCAAATACAATATACCTGCACAAAATCTACCCGTACAAATACAATATACCCACACAATACAATATACCTACACAAATACACTCTACCCATACAAGTACAATATACCTACACAAATACAATATACATCCACAAATGCAGTACAAATACAATATATCCCCACAACACAGTATACGAACACAAATACAATCCAAATACAATATACTCACATAAACACAATATACATACACAAATACAATACAATACAATACTGTATACCCATACAAATACAATGTAATATTCCCACATAAATAAAATATACCCACACACACACGTTTCAGAACACCTTCACATCACTTCACTTATTTACACACAACACTTCACTTCACATCACTTCACTTATTTACACACTACACTTCACATCACTTCACTTATTTACACACTACACTTCACATCACTTCACTTATTTACACACAACACTTCATTTCATGTCATTTCACTTATATACACTCAAAACCCCACTTGAATTCCCTTTGCTTGTAACTGCCTTCTTAACTCTCTTCCTAAAAGTGCTTAATTTAGGGGGGAAAGATGCTAGGAAGTCTGAAGGTAGTTGATTCCAGTTTTTAATGGTCCTATTTATGAACAAATATTTACCAACATCTGTTCTTTGTTTTCTAGTCCTAATTTTCCTGTTATGATCATCCCTACTCAGGTAGCATGGTTTTAGAAGTCTGTCCCCTATCGCATTCCAAGCCGGCCCCCTGGTGTATCCCTTGAACAGAGCGCATATTCTTGCTATCATTCTGCCCTGTGGCATTTCCCATCTCGTCTCATTTTTATTATTTCCAAATTTAGCCACTCTTTTTTGTACTCGATTTAAAGCGCTTACCTGGCCTTCCCTGTATGGCTCCCAACACACCGCCCCATACTCAAGTATCGGTCTCACTAGGGCCGTATAAGCTAGACATTTCGTATTATTATTACCCTTTTTAAGTATCCACAGTATGAAATGAAGAGCCTTCCATGCCTTTCGTAGCATATAATTTACAAAATATATGAAGAAGTGGATTGCTGCTTATATAGGCATTAATATTTAAAGTAACTGAAATTTTAAATTACAGTTTTTGTGTACCTGTACATATATGAGGCTAGTCAAAGTCAACTGTTAATTATATATTCTGCATTCATCAAATACTTGAGAAGAAAGGGGGATAGAGTGAGGCAGTGTATTAGCTATTTATGGACTTGAAGAAAGCTTGTGATTCAGTTAGGAGGGAGGTGTTGTGTAATGTTCTTGTTTTGTTTGGTGTCTCCGTGAAACTATTAAGGCGAATAAAAGTGTGTGTAAATGAAAACTATAGCAGCATCCAGGTAGACTAAAATTTCTTCTTAAGAATGGTGTGAAACAAGCAGGTGTTTCATCACCATTGCTTCTAAACATTGCTTTAGAATATTGCATTAGGAGGGTTCAGGCAAACCATGAGGACATGAAACTAATGATTGATTGATTGATTGATTGATTTATTGTCCATGCATCATTCACATGATATCAGACTTGTCATACATAAAAACATACAGGCGACTTGCAACATTGATGTAATAAGTAAATAGCAATACACAACAATTTGTTCAGTAGTATCTACTTATAGTCATATCTTAATATCCTCCTAAGAGGCAAAAAATTCTTCCACCGAATAAAATGAGTGAAGGAGAAGGAATGACTTTAACTTCTTTCGAAAAATCTTAGTATCATCTATCTCTTTTAAAAATCATGGCAGCTTACTGTATATTTTTGTACCCATATTTATCACACTTTTCTTATATGTTTCCGTATTTTTCATTTTGACATGAATATCCAGTTTTCTTCGTGTATCATGTTGATGTACTTGGGTATTTTTTTTTAGAGAGTTACAATACTTGTGTATGAAGCAGGTCACTTCGAGTATATATAATGAGGCTATCGTTAGAATTTTAAATTCCTTAAATAAATTTCTACAGGACGTTCTCGAGCTTACTCCAGCAAGTATCCTAATCACCCTCTTCTGCACTTTAGCTATTTTTATCCTCGAATCCCCCTTTATTCCCCCCCAAAAAAGTATTCCTGAGCAAAGGGTGGCTTGAAATTTTGTGAAATAAATGTGTCTCATCATGTGTGGGCTCAAAATCTCATTTAGGGATTTTATCATAAATGCTATTTTACTCAATGTGTGTGCTAATGTTTGTAAATGGATATTCCAATTTAATGTCTCTGTAATATGTATACCCAGGAATTTTAGGTCGACTACATAGTCTAAAGTTATGTCGTTCAGAGTGACCTGGGGTCTTACTGGGTCGTTCACTTGTCTATTATGGAATGACATGATTCCTGTTTTTTTTACATTTATTATAAGGTCGTTACTATTACACCATCCTTCTAATTCATTAATCACCTCCCCAATTTTCCTTTGTAGAGCAGATGCATTCTTATCCATAATTAATATATTAATATCATCTGCATACATAATTAAGTTTGAGTGTTTGATATTTTCTGGGAGGTCATTTATGTAAAGCAGAAACAGCAGTGGGCCAAGTACCGATCCCTGAGGTACCCCTAGTTTTATTTCCTTATAAGAGGATCTTATTATGCTTACGCTGTTTGTGCTGGGGTCAGTATGTTTTATTTCTATATACTGACTTCTATTCGATAAATAAGATTTAAACCACAAATTCGTAATACCCCTTATTCCACAGGATGATAGTTTTTGTAACAAAATATTATGATTTATAGTGTCGTAAGCTTTCGTTAAGTCAATAAAAATTCCCACTGAGTGCACTCCATCATCTAAGGTCTTCTGGATTTTTTCTATAAATTCCTGAACTGCTACTTCTAAACATTTCCCTTTTCTAAAACCATGCTGGGTGTCAGATAATACCCCATATTCCTGAACGAAAGACAGCAATCTTTTGCACATTAATCTTTCCAATAATTTTGAAAATACTGATATTATTGAAATTGGCCTGTAATTCTGCATATCACGCCTGTCACCTTTTTTATATATTGGTTTTACTTTTGCCAATTTCCAGTCTTCTGGGAAAATTCCCAGACTCAATGAAAGATTATATATATATGTGTTAATGGTTTTTTTATCAGTCCTATACATTTTTTTACCAAGCATTCGGGTATATCATCAGGGCCTGCAGTATGTTTGTTTTTCAAAGTCTTGGCCATATTGACTACTTCGTCTTCCATTACTGGGTATATAAAAACAGAGGTTGCACAAGTATTTATTTTTTGGGATAACATGTTATTATGCTCAATGCTCGGTTTCGTCAAATTAGTTGTGATATTTGTAAAATACTCATTCAGTATTTCTGTTATTTCCTTTGGATTTGTAATAAGGTTATTTCCTAATTTATTTCTAGTTTATTATCATCCTCTGTTGTTCTTCCAATTTTTCTGTTTATTAGCTGCCTTTGTTTTATTTGAAGCCCTTGTGACATACCTATCGTTGTCTCTCTGTTTTGCTTCTTTTAACACCTTTTTATAGATCTTGTTGTATTTCTTTATGTATCTTAAGGTATCATTATTAAGGGTAACTCTTTTTTTGAGATTATTTAACCGCTTCATTTTTTTACATGAAGTTATTAAGCCCATTGTTAGCCAATTTTTATTTTTATAGATTCTTACTCTTTTTTTTCAAATGTGGAAATGCTATTTCAAAGCAATGTAGGAAACTATCCATAAATACCCTTAGGGAGGCATCTACTTCAGAATTATTCAATACTTCACACCATGATTCCTTAGCTAATAATCGTATAAATTCTTCTATATTTCTGTTTGTTAGATGTCTTTTTACGACCAGAATATTATTTCTTTTTCCCTTACCTGTAATTATATTTGTGACCTGTGCTAAATGATCAGAATACCCCATTTCCACAATCGATATTTCTGATTCTGAATATTGTTTATTTATTATGACCACATCTATTAGTGATTTTGACGTAGGAGTGATTCTTGTTGGTAGTCTTACTAAGTTTATTAGATTATAACTCTCCAATAAGTTTTTTACGTCTAGTGTCCTTTTATTATCCACCATAAAATTTAAATTCCAATCACCGCATATGAAAATTTTTTTCTGTTTTGAATGTATTTTCTGTATTATTGATTCTAATATGTTTAAAAAATTTTGGAAATTACTGTTTGGGGCCTATAAATACAGAGTATAATAAACTCATAATCTACTAGCTCCGTTGCCGACATTTCAAATTCCTTCTCCTCACTCAAATCCCTTAAATAATTTAATTCCCTAGTCCTTATATCATTTTTTACATATATACAGGATCCACCATGTTCAGATTTTTTTCTACTGAAATAATTTACTAATTTATATTGATCAATATGAATTAATTCTAAATAGTCATCCTTCATCCAACGTTCTGTGAAACATAGCACATCCATATTTTCCAGACTTGACTTTAATAACAGATCTAAATCTGCTGTTTTGTTACTTATGCTTTGAACATTGTGATGCAATACTGATATTTGGCTATATTTATCCTTTAGTATAAAAAATCATCATTATATCTCAAGCTTGGGGTTTTTTTATTTCTAGTGGAGGTCCTCCATGTTTCTGCTATCTTTTCTAAAGTTTTGCATTTGGTGTTTTTTGATGAGGTTTGATCCACATCTGGATTCATACTATTACTTCTTTTTTCATCATTTTTTTGTCACCATATTTCTGAGACTGCACGAACCCACTATCAATGTTTTGACAAGCCCTAACGCCCGCCTTTTTATTATCACTATTTTCACACACTCTTTCATTTTTCTTTTGGATTAATATATTATTCTTTACCACCTCAATTTGATTATTGGTGGATGATGCTTGTATCGCATCTGGTTCCATGCTATTGTTCTTTACTTCACCATTTTTATCAATACCGCCTCCCTGATTTTGCACTACCACACTTTCAATGTCACTGTCAAGACTGCCTCTATCATTCCCACTATTCTTACCGCTGTTTTTGTACACTCTTCCATTTTTATCTTTTTGAGTAGATGTATTTATTTGGGTCACTATAATGTCAATGTCATGACTGCCCCCATCATTCCCACTGTTCTTACCACTGTTTTTGTACCCTCTTCCATTTTTATCTTCTTGAATAGGTGTATTTATTTGGGTCACTATACTACCCTGTTCCTTTTTGTTGTGGTCCCTGCATTCTTGAGATGCATCTCTTCCTTCAACCTTATTCCTTTTTTCTTTGGGCTCCTGTTCACTTTCCAATGTCCTGTTCTGTTCCGACTTCACGCCTAGAATTGTGTATATAGATTTTTTTATCTTATGTGTCAACCACCATTTGCCTAAATTATTGAAATGTAAGCCATGTCGAGTGTGGTTTTTTCTCTCAGTGTTCAGCTCCATTAAGGTCACCTGCTCGTGTTCACGGATGGTTTCCCTTATCTTTCTATTGTATGATCTTATATTCTCATTTATTTGTGAATAGTATGATAGATCATATCGGAGTGGCACATTGGCAAAAATAACGTTTGTGTGCTTGTTTGAATGCAGAAACTCTATTATGCTATCAACATTTGGTCCTTCTATATCACTAATGAAGTCGTTTGCCCCACCACATACATAGATCAAGTCTTTTTTGGTTAGGTTTTCTGCTGCATTGTAGGCTGAATGCAGGATAGTATCTAACTTCCCACCAGGATACAGAAAACTGTATATGCCGAACCTATCACTTATTGACATTTCCACATTGTCTCTAATTCCCCTAATAAAACTATCACCTATCATTATCACTGTATGTTGTTTACCTTCTTGTGTATTATTATTCCCATTCTTATAATTCCTTTCATTTTTCATCGCTTTTGTATTCTTTACTTCTATTTTCCCATTTAATGTGGTTGGAATATGATGTATTTTCCCATTTAATATGGTTGGAATGTGATGTACTTGACAGTCTTTATATGAAAATTTTATATTCTTACCCTTTTGTTGGGTCCTAGCCTTTCGAAGAAGTATTGGATGAGATTGGTTATCAACACGCGTTAATGAATTTTTGTCCTGGCCATGTGTCCCTGATGTGGCATCCTTTTCTCTGAAGTTTAGTAAATGTAGATCATCGTGATTTTCCGGGAGCTTAACTTTTCTTTGGGTCCCTGGTTGTACGCTGTCGTCTTGTGAGTCTTGTAGGTTATGTAGAAGTTCATACCGGTTGACTACATCAACATTAGGAACATTACCTGCCTCCGTATTTTTTAATGGAGAAGATTTTTTTCGGCATTTTGTTTTTAATGTTTTCCAATTTGTACTTTCATTTGAGTGCACTATTTCACATATATCACTAACATCACCAAGTGGGTTTTCTTCTCTGTTGTAAAGAGGGGGGTATCTATCTCTATCACTTTTCAAAAGATCTATGATTAATTTTATCGATTCTACTTCTTCTAGGGCAATACGAAGTTTTTCTTCCAGAACTATACACTGTAGGCACTCGGAGACTTCTAAGTTGTATTGTCTTCGATCGAATATCTCGGAGCTAGTTTCACGTGAAGAATCTGATGCCGCCATATACACATCAGCTTCAGGTTTATGGTGATGATGTGAATGTATTGGGTGGAGGCTTAAATACTATGAAGGAAAACAGAAGTTTTAATAGTCACTAGATTGGTCTAGAAGTAAATGCTGAGAAAAGTAAATACATGGTCATGTCTCGAGATCAGAATGCAGGACCAAGTTACAAGATAAATAAAGGTAATAAATCCTTTGAAATGGTGAAACAGTTCAAATATTTGGGAACAACCCTGACAAATCAAAATTCAATTCGTGAAGAAATTAAGAGCAGATTGAAGTCAGGGACTGCTTGCTATCATTTAGTGCTGAATCTTTTGTCTTCAAGTTTGTTATGCAAAAATAGAAGAGTTAAGATATACAGAACTATAATTTTGCCTGTTTTGTATGGGTGTGAAACTTGGTCTCTCACATGGACGGAGTAACGTACGTAGGCTGAGGATGTTCAAGAATGGCATACTAAGGGAGATATTTTGGCCTAAGAGGAACGAGGTAATGGGAGTGAAGAAGGCTACATAAGGAGGAGCCTGATGATCTGTACTCATCACCAAATATTATGTGGGTGATCAAATCAAGAAGAATGAGATGAACAGGACATGTGGCATGTATGGGAGACAGGAGAGGTGTATGCAGGGTTGTGGTGGGGAAAACTGAGTGAAAGAGCCCATTTGGAAGACCTAGGCAATGATAATAGTGAAATGGATCTTCAAGAAGTGGGATGGGGAGGCACGGACTGGACTGCTTTGTCTCAGGATAAGGACAGGTGGCAGGTACTTGTGAATGTGGTAATGAACTTTTGGTTTCCATAAAATGTGGGGAAGTTGTTGACTAGCTGAGGATGTGTTAGCTTCTCAAGAAGGACTCTACGTCATGGAGTTAGTCAAAAGTTGAAGAATTTCAGTTCCATTTTTGAGCCATTTATGGAAAACTGTCACGGTCAGGTTATTGTATTTCTGTCTGTTTTAACATGTGCTGTGTATGTGGTGATGTCACACAAGTTTGGTACATGTACAGATACTGCTACATGTTTCTGAAGCAACTACCTCCAGCTTGCTTAAACAGTTCACAAAGTTGTTTCCAAATATAGATCTCCACAGAGTGCAATCCAGTGTTTCCTCTTTCAGTTTACGGTGTCCTCTCTTTTCCTCAAGTTCATCCAGTAGCTTCTCACGTCTTCTACCTCTCTTGTACTATACTACATAACGAGGAATTTCGTCACTTCTACAGTTCACCTGTCTTTTACATTCTCAGCACAGGCAAGTCGAGAAGTTACGATGGACGGAATCTGTAGATCGAATGGTGAAACAAGAAATTAATATATAATTTTGGTGCGGTAAAAAGGCCATTTGGGAACCAATAGATGTGGGAGGATGTTATTAAGTTGAGCCTACTGTCAAAGCTTCCTTATATATGAAGCTCTCTGAAGAAATGAACACACGATTGACGTCACTTCGTACGGCGCATCTCATGACGTAATTACTTCAAATGTGTGCTGTGAACGCTGGCGTCTTCTAGAAGAACACTAATCTAAATTTTACTGTCAGTACAGTGTCGTGTAACGAGTACACTGTACATGTGTTTATTTTACTATAAACAGAGTGTAGTGTAACGAGTACACCGTACATGACGATGGGGAACCCTTCACCCCTTGTACGTGTGTTACGTTTAATGATCGCACAGTATGTTTCTGAAGCTGTGGAGCCCAGAGGTAACGGTAATGACTAAGAAGAAGGCTGACAATTAAATGAAACGTAGCGAAACAACTGAATGTCAATTACTTTACTCTTAATTACGCGCGTGCTAATTTTTATTTCAATACAGGCGAAATTGCAACACGCAAGTACGTAGAAACAAATGAGCAATTTTGAGGTCTGAATGTATCGATTCAGTGATATGTAAATATTGACTGTTCATTACTTTCATGTGTCTGAAATGAGGATGACTGCTGTGTAAACGAAACATGGCAGTTGAAGTTTGTATTATAGTGTTTTGGAGTTTTCTGTATAAGTATGCATAGTTCTTGTTAGGCTGCTGTATATATTTTTTATTGACTGTACGGGGAGGTAGGGTCTTTGTCTGGTTCAGACTAGCTCATGCTCGAATGGGGCGATACCCTGTCAGCCAATTAGACTTTGTTAACACTTTACCGTCTGGCCACGTATAAAGACGTGATTGCTAAGCCATGCATTGTCGACGGGTCACGTATTTCGACGTTTTCGTGCGCGACGTATACCTGCGTCTGTGGGCTGTTCTGTCTCACATATCGCGTCAAGGTTGTGGGCGGCTTGAAGCAGGATGTATGGGTCTCCAGGTACAAACACACGGACTCCTTCCAACCCCACATTCGTAGAATCGTACGACCGCAACAAAGCAACCACAGAACGAGATACGCTCTGTATTTTCTCTCGTAAGATCCTTCGGTTACAATCGTGGATTTCAGTAGGAGGGTAATGAAAGACCACGCTATTTTGTCAATTATATGCGGCCACATGTTTCTGATGATAGTGAATCCGAAATTTTGGAAAGTGACAGTGACGTCCCCACAATTAGTTCACGTAAACGGTCGCAACCTTGTCCCTTGAGCAGAAACCGTTTGGATTTTATTTGGCAAGCCTGGCATTTGTAGTGACAACAGCCAGAAAACACAAGGTGCAGGGAGGTTATTCCAAATGCGGCCTGTGTATGAACATTTTATGCATAAATGTAGGTCAGTTTACAGCCGAAATCCAGAACTGTCACTTGAAGAAGCCATGAACCCATAGTGGGGTCGCCTGAAATTTCTGACGTACAATCCAAGGAAAATAACAAAATATGACGTGATGATGAGAATGGTGTGTGAGGCACTATCGGGTTGTGTCTGCAATAGGCAGCCGAGGGGAAGAAGTTGGAGTACACAGTATTATCACTTTTAGACAGAAACTTAGGCCAGAATAATCGTATCTGTGTAGACAATTTCTATGATAGTGTGAAAGTAGCTGAAACATTGCTAGACAGAAAGTGAGAGTTTGTGGCACTATCAGGTTTAATGGAGGCATTCCACGAGACCTAGAACGGGAAGCCGGCCAGTTGAAAAAAGGTAGTCAGCGTTCTGGAGAAAGGGTGACGTCATGGTCCAAGCGTGGAAGGAGAAAAGACCTGCGCCATGATAAGCACGTTACATGACGCAACATTAGGGAACACAGGAAGGAAAGACAGGAAAACAAACCTGTAAATAAAGAAACCTTACGCTGTTGTCCAGTGCAGTAAATTCACGAAGGGCGTAGTAAGAGCAGACCAGTACCTCAGTTATTACTCGATTTTGAGGAAAACTGTCAAATGGTCGAAAAAGTTGGTATTGTATCTGCTAAAGTGTGCACTGCTCAATGCAATTTTTGTGTACTGAACACTAAACACACAAAAAATAAAGTTCGAGAACTTCCTGCACCGGGTAGAAAGGTCATGGATATCAAAAGTCCAGAATACAACCGAGCCCAGTTCTGATGAACTGCAATGGTCAGAGAGGCAACCGGCGGCAAGGGGGCCTAGACAGAACCCCCCCCCGCAGACTGTTCGGGGATTGCAGCAAACAAACTGGACAAAATTGTTGGTGATGAGGAGGGCAAGAAGTAGTATCTTGCAAGACAGTGTAAAGGATGTGCGGAACATAAGAAGCGAAGTGAAACTACGTTCATTTGTAAATTATGCGTTCCGCTTCACAAAGGGTCTTGTTTGGAGAGATACCACTCACTCGGGAACTACTGGAACCTCTGTGCAGTTTCTTCAGTACTGGATCCAGGAGTTTCATCTATACCGTCATATCGTAACTAAGAATCCATTCAGGGGTTTCACATTTAAAGTGTGTAAAATGTCCGGGAACGGGGGGGATTTAATTAAAGGGCCATCCCGGCGGCAATGGGTTAATGTAAACTGGGATAAGATATCCCAGCGCGTCCTTCAGGTAGTCCATAGCCGTAGGTTTGACCCTTCTCTGGTAAGGTTTCTTCCTACACTAAAATTCTAACAAAATTTTGAAAATATTCGTAATTCCCAATAGTCTTTCCTGGGCTCGATCCTGGAAAGCGATAACACTGTACATAAGGACCTGGGCGTGAAACTTGGACTTTCAAATTTAAGGGAGGAACGACATTAACTCTTTAAAGCTGCAATTAGCCGGAGTTTAAATCCCCCCGTTAAGTGCCACCAAGCCGAGATATTTTCACCGGGGACTTAATTTTTGATGCCTTCTCTTAGATTAAAAAAGCGCATCCCGTAGAGCTTTGCTGAAATTTAATGAAATAAAAGTTCGCAGTCTACGAATTGATTAATGTGGGGAAAAATGTTCGCCAATTTTTATAGTAAATTTATAACCAAATTGCGCGCATTATGTAAAATGTAGTGTAAAGATTTTATTACATATTTCTGGTTGCTGCAGAAATCCATGGTACCCTGGATCACTATGTCCTCACTACACACATTATTTACAGTTCAGGTGTTTTACGTATTTACTTTTATGTGATATTCCGCGAAACAAGGCAACACGCAAAGACCCACATTACATTTTGGAAAAGTGACCGTGCCCTTTGTGGACCGCTAGCTGAACAAACACGTCAACAGCTGATACTGCTGGCCAGTGTAGGTTATGGCGGCTGTCGAGTCTCGTAACGTTTGCTGAAGGCGAACACTCATTCCAACCAAACAGGGGTGGGGCGATCATGGCTTCTTCCAGCTATTTTAGGCAAATTCCACAGCAAGAGACTTCTAAAATTTCGGTGAGTATATATTCTCCTCACAGTGTGTTATTTTGGTCCAAATCAGGGAACATGTCTTTTGTGTTGGGCCGTACTGTACGGCATGAATTTATTTTACATGTGTTTTAGTATTCAGAGAGTACTGGCCATGAACAGAAATTGTTCATAAATATTTTGTGTCCTAATCCTTCATCCCTGCAAGTTAAATGTCTAAAAATTGGTGTGTGTTGCAGTCATGTCATCAGCTGGGGGGGGGGGGCGCCGTAAATATTTACGCAATTACACTGTTGATTATAAGTATACCTTTCCACATCTGTTAAATTTTCCACAAGAGTTTAGGTTTCCACAACTGTTTATTTTTCCAAAACTTTAGTTTTCCACAACTGCATAGATTTCCACAAGTCTAGTTTCACAAGTGTTCAGTATGCCACTAGCGGTTAATTTACCACAAGTGTTTTAAACAAGTGTATATTCTTCCACAATTGTTTAGGTATGTTAGGTTGATTTTGATTAGGTTGGGTTAGTTTGGGTTGGGTTAGGTTAGATTAGGTTAGGTTAGGTTGGGTTGGAGTAGGTTGGGCTAGGTTAGGTTGGGTTAGGTTAGGTTAGGCT
>BLKM01000078.1:0-21999 GCA_013340265.1 Coptotermes formosanus
AGCTAAAGCAGCCTTGAAGTTCGGTAGTGAAGCCTGGGTGCTGAAGACACGAGATGAACAAAGGCTGGAAGCAGCACAAATGAAATTTTTAAGACATTTGTCAGGAATTACTAAGTTAGACAGGGAGAGAAATCAATCCGTGAAGGAGACACTTGGAGTGCAGAACATTGTTCGGAAATAAAACAGAACCAACGAAAGTTGCTACAACACGTGGAGAGAATGGGCACAGACAGGGTACACAAACAGGCACTGAGATATAGGCCAAAGGGAAGAGAAGCACAGGACGCCCCAGAAGAGGAAGGTAAGACCAGCTTCATCTCGGGGGATAAAGAACAGGCAGCACACCGTTATATTAACACAGACAGGCCTACTGTTAAACCAAACACAGACAGGCCTTCCGTTACACCAAACAGAAACAGGCCTTCCATTACACCAAACACAGACAGGCCTACCGTTACACTAAACACACACAGGCCTATCGTTAAACTAAACACACACAGGCCTACCGTTACACTAAACACAGACAGGACTACCCTTACACTAAACACACACAGGCCTACCATTACACTGAACACAGACAGGCCTAAAGAGAGCGCAAGCTGTCACAATATTGGACCAAGACATAAGCAAGCAGGCTGCTCATTCTGCATCCAGTAATTTCAACAGTATATTCGACGGAAACTTGTTCAAGATAACTCGGATTAACAAATGGGCATCCTACTAACAATATTACAATCTTCTGGGAGGATGTGACACCGTGTGGTTTGGTTGAGAGGAGCCAAGGTTTCGGACGAGGCCACCATCCACTTCTTTGTAGTTGAAGCTGGATGCAGTATACTGAAGAAGTAAGATTATCACCTTCCGGAATCTTCGTTATCTACCAAACTGCACGGCGTCATAACACAGAATACAACGACAGAAGAGTACACATGTTTCTTTAGGACTATATTTTACGGCGCGACTGCCCCCAGTGGGTCACGGCCTCCTCATTATCCGGGCTTCACCATCACACAAGGACACACTACACTCGGAAGGACTCCTCTGGACGAGTAATCAGCCAGACGGAGAGACCTCTACCTGACAACACCCAACACTCACAACAGACAGACATCCATGCCCCTGGAGGGATTCAAACCCACAATTCCAGCACGCGAGCGACCGCAGACCCGCGCCCTTACACCGCGCGGCCACTCGGATCTGCCGTTAGGACTAACACCGCAACGATTTTACAGCGTTGTACCACCAGCATATGAACTGAAAATGACAGGGCAAGCAGCTTTCATGACATGTTTTCAAAGTGCGATCGTCTACAAGCAACGTAACGTGCTGAACGATTCTTCTCCCTATCCTAACAAAGTCGCTAGTCTAGGCTTTCAGCGAGCGACCGGCTCTCCCCGAATACGGCTCCAGTTACCCGATACTAATAACTACCTCCAAGTGTAACAAGAACTGCCAACTCAACAGGCGAACCTCATCTGGAGTAGAAAACACACACGTTTAACACAAATATGCGGAGTTAACTTCTTAAAGCGAACAGCCTTTACACCGATATTTATACTCTTCTGATATCACTATTTTCCGCATAGCACTGTGATGGACAGACGGACGCATACTCTGAACTATGTACTGACAGAACATCGGAGCGTTGCTGTTGTATTTGTGCTTTATTGTCAAGACATCACGAGGTACAGCAGAATGCATGTTGCGTCATCGGGTATGGAGAATGAAGTTCATAATTTCACCGCTAGATGGATGCACGCTGAGTCTATGCAGCACAGTCCTTGACAAGGCAGTAAGTACAGAGTAATCGACACTAAGAAATTCTCTGCGATATTGAAACAGAAGATTCAGTACCGTGCTCACAATGGTTCTTCAACACTTCCCATTACAAACCACATGAAACGTAGCCACGATCTTCAGTATATTTAATATTCGTTTTAATATTGTACCCCCACCATTGCCTAGGTGTTCCAAGAATTATTGTCCCTTCAGGTTTTCCGAACAAGATTTGAAAGAATTTATCTTCTCTCTCACTCGTGCTACGTTCTCCGGCCATCCAGTCACCCTTAATTTCATCATAGTAACATTTTGTGGAGCTTACAATTTATGAAACTCCTTATCACGCAGTATTTCTCAAACCTCCTGGTACTTCCTCCCTCTTGGGTCTAAATACTCGCCTCACAACTCTCATCCTCTGACCTTCTTCTTTCTTCAATGTAAGAGACCAAGTAACCCACCCACACAACAACACAAGCAGAAGTATCGTCACAGACTTTTTATCATTTATCTATTATTTCCTGGATTAACAAAGATAATCTAATCTTTCACCTTACTGCGTAATTTTAGCGCTGATAAGAACAGTTATATACCACTTTCCCATCAGGCTTAAGAGAACAAACACTGACTTCCTGAAACAAGAAATGGACTCCACATTATCAAACTACTATGGTTGGTTTTACCTCTCAACGGGCCGATCCGGCTTTCCTACAAAAGGGTGCGCCATTTTCTGTATCGTCACTTTCAAACTTCGAAACTCTGAATATATAAGGCGCGAGTTCTACTGCACTAACATCAGCGTTCCTCGTCATTCCGCGAGAAACATTCACCCGGAAACCGTCGCGTTCGCTGAAGTGGAGAAAATAGAAAAGGCTCTAAATTGGTAAGTGAAACGAACTGGTGTTATGGTAATAATGCGAGAAACTTCGATGTTGTTACTGTTCATGCTAGTGTTATTAGTGCAACAAATTTGTTGTTGTTGTTGTTGCTGTTGGCACGTGGTGCTCGTCACATGACGGGGTGCCATGACATTCACGCGCTGCTCTACAACACACTGTAAACATCTATATTAACCCTTTAAAGACGAAGCGTATCTGTTTTATATAAGGACTCAGTGCGTACCGCGTTGTAAACACTCTCCAATTCGGTTATAAAAACCAGTCTCTTAATGTTTTATAAGGCAAAAGTTGCTGTTTGTTCTGAGATCCGTACAAAACACATAAACGCAATGTGGGCACCAAGTAGAATTTTTTAATGTTAAACCTGGACGTATGTAAAGTTACCGCTACGCTTTAAAAAGTTAATATAAAGACATTTAGTGAAATTACATTATTCCAATTGTATTATCTGTGAGACCTTTTTCTTTGAGGGGGCGGGGGGAGTGGACTGGTGTGACTCCATCCCGCGCTAATATAGTAATCAGAAACAGTAGATGTGTCTATGTCATGTCTTGGTGATGAGTCCTGTTTTTGACTTCTAAGCACGGTGGAACCGATTTTCCTATCCGAGGTAGCCTTGAACGTTGGGATGATTCAATTGCATACGTCGAGATAATTTGGGTTGGCTGTGTAGGTGTTCATAGTCTATTCTGAATAAACTGGGCGATTTTTTGGACATGTATTTTGGTTTAACCTATAATAAAGGAGAATGTATTTGTGAATATTCAGTTGTTGTGATATTTGGATTGAAGTATCAAGGCTTGTAGCCGTTTTTGCTTACTGGTTATTCTTCTTTTCGGATGTTGGAGGCTTGAAGATCCAGTGTTACTGCTGTGTGTCGCAATCAGCTAGGCTGTCCTTTGCACTGTTACGTGGAAGGTTGAGGACTGGCACGTAGTGTTATGTTCAGGCGTCGGACTTTCTCATGTCTTATTGGTGACGTCATTCGATATGACAACATCAAACAGGGTGTTACTGGGTCCTGTGCATTTTTCGTTAATTTGATTATCATTTTTTGTTTCCCTCTAGATATGGAAATTTTCCAGTGCGTTCACGTGTTCCACTTATTGGGTCATATGAAGCAATTCCATAATACCCATAATAGGGTCTATGGAGCGATTACTGTCCAGCAAATGCTTTGCGAAGTGCGATCTCTAATTTGCATTTTTGAAATCACTGTAATGTTCTTTATAGCGGTGATAAAATGACTGCCAGTTTGGCCGGTATACTTTCTATGGCAATCAGGGCGCTGAAGTTGGTATATTCCACTTTCTTCGTATACGTCTTGTCTTGCCTGTTGACTGCTTAGAAGATTTTCTATGGTATTCCTTGTGCTGTATGATATCTGTAGTCCAGTTTTTCTAACTAACTTATGATATATTTCGTTTGTTTTCCTGTGTATGTAAATTTTTCCCATTTTTGGTGGGTGTTTCTTTCCTGTTCATCTTTCTCTTTCTTCTGGCCTTATTTCTTTATATGGGTGTTCAGTAGTTTTTTTTTGTCTAAGTGGTTTTGTTGAAGGGTATGTTCTATCATGGTTCTCGCTGTGTCTTTTTGGGGATCATCTAGCGGGTACGTTATTAATCTGTGTGCCAGGTACCTCACTGCTGCTCTTTTTTGTTCGTAGGAGTGGCAAGACGAATTCGGTGTGATGTTATCCGTTGCGGTTGGTCTCCTGTATACGCTGACCGCAATGTTGTTGTGGGTTCGCGTTATATTCAGGTCCAAAAAATTGATACTATTGTCTTTTTCTTCTTCCATTGTGAACTTCAATGTTGGGTTTATGCTGTTTAAGTCTTCTAACATCGTATGGATGTACAAATTTGTGGAAGTACTGGTGCAACATGATCAGGCCGGTAGCCAGACCGCGAACACTTTGGGTCCAGCGACTTCCAGTGCGGGTGCTTATATGTACATAGTGCATATATTACACTGTTGTACATATACTGTACATATATAATATACACTGCCCTTGTTTTTAAAAAGGGGCTAATTGCCACTTCGAACTAAATTGAGTTATGTGTAGCACATCGTTCAAGTCATGATCCTCCATGATATGTAAAATGATGGCAACTGCATCTTCAAGAATAACCAACACAGGTGTGGGATATCCTACCTCTCAAAGCATTTGTCACATGTAAAACGGAGCCACCTTCTCGCTCCTCCTGTAAAATTGACATTTTGTGGTGTGTCCCCTTTTTACAAAATAGGGGTGATATTATATAGGCATAAACGTAAAAAATGTCTTTACAAAATAAACACTTTAATTGCATTACATAATACATAATGTAATAATTAATAATGTGATTACGCTCTATAACATTTCACAAAATATCGTGCATATACACACATTTTTGAAAATGATTTGTTTCCAATCACGGCAGTCCAACGGAGGCAACACGTGGATGCGGTACGGTGTCGCACGTTTATTAGCGGAATCCAGCATGTTTGTCTTTGATATTTTGCAGATTCCTAGCGAATGCGTCCAGTTTTGGTAGTGGGTGCTTTGCACCCTCTTGTACCCGCCCTGCCTGCGATCTGAATATCCCCTATTTATGCTCCAAAACTCCCCCCACGTACGTTCGGTTCCTTTGCATCTCACTCTAACTCAATTCTGATTCAAGTTTACTGTCCAAATATTTAAGTTAGGTTGCTTTTGATCGCGGTATTTCACTGTATATTTCAGTCTATGCTAAGGCGTTCATTGCATTATCAAGCTAAGCGTCTCGGTGCGCCCGTACAGTCATTTTGCTTGCATGTCAAGGTTACTTATAGCAATGTTCTTGCATACAGTTGTTAAAATACACTGTTCAAATTAAGTTTACAATTAAAATTAAAATTAAGATTAAGATTGCACTGCGATTAGATAAGATTCAATGCTTCAAATCATGTGCGAGGGTTCTGACACCTGTTTACAGAGCTTGAAGTGTTCTCACTGTAATCCTAGTGGTACATGCGTCAGCCGATATTCACCTTGTCAGCCACACTTTATGTATCATCGCCACGCTTGTTGATTCAGCATATGTCTAAGACTATCTAAAATATTTCGCTATGCCGCCTCCAGTACTGATAAAAATACAGGGGCGCAGCTGGGGGAGGAGCTAGTGGTGCGGCCGTCCCCAATAGCAGAGTCAAAGGGGCGGCACAGTGGCCTAACAATATTATAGATAAGAAGTAATTTTCTGCATTCAGCAAATTTTAAACTATTGAGACAAATAAACGGAAATTCAATAATTAACTGTGAATTTTTTAAGCTGGTATATTCAATACCGTCACCCACTTCGGGCCCCGAAAAACCTAGCTACTCAACTGTACGTATGTATTGAGACTGGAAGGTAAAGCAGTCCCATTACAGGCCTGGACAGGCTCTGAGACTTCCAGCAGGTTGAGAGTCCCAGATTTCAAGACAATCGGCACATGAAGGTGGTAAGGTTGTCAGCCCTTCGCACCGGCCGCCTTTACCCCCAGGAAATATCCCTGGTATTCATTTCAGTTAGATGCTGAGTCGGTCCCAGGGCCTTAGTGTGACCGCACGGATTCTGCCAATATAAAATTCCAGTGAAACCATTGGGAACCGAACCCGCGATCTGCCACCTTACAGCACAGTCCCCCAACCAACTGCGCCACGGTGCGCCTATCTTAATTTATTAAGTGACAAAAAAAGCAGAAAGGGGCAGTGGCGTAGGGGGGGGGGCAAGTGGTGCGGCTGCCCTGGTTGGCAGAGTCCAAGCAGGGGAGACAAAATGAATAGTTTAAATGCAAATGATTTATTGCGACTAACAAATTAAAAATTATTCAGTCAAACATAGGGAAATTCAAAAATGCTATTTTTTTAACTTCATAATGCCTGTTAGCGACGGCCATTGTGGTTACTTGCCCCGGACGCCAAAATATCTGGCTACGCCACTGAAGAGAGGAGCTTCTTTACCTAACATTGCGATTAACAGTTGAATTCGGCGCTGATGCTACAGGGTTTTCAGTACATGAGGCTGTCTCAAATACACTTCAAATTTGATGAGAGCCGAAAAATGTTTTTCAATTTAAAACATTAACTTAGCTCATGCCACCTGGACCCTGCCGCCCAAGGCGGGTCAACCGCTTGCCTGTTCCCCCACCCACCCACCACCCAGTTTCGCCAGTGCTTTGAGTAGACACCGTTCGTCCGTCACATGACTGGAATGTCCGGCCGATATCTCCGCGTGCTAGTCAAGGCTGAACGTGTTGCATGTGAATGTGAAGTGCGGCGCTGTAATTGGTGTAGGCATGGCATGGTGCCGTGAGTTAGGGAAATTCTTCTATGTGCAAGGAAGGCCGGACTTCTATTCTGACGGATGTGTGACGTACTGTACTGCAGTGTATAAACATCGCCATTCTAACGTTCAGTTCGTAGAGGAATTTGTAAGAAAAAACAGCTGGTTCCCGGTTTCTGCAAAGAAAACTGCACAAGCTGAAGAAGTGGTGCTTAGGCAAATAGTAACGACTGAACATAATGAAAATTGATAAGTACAAGTGAAAAAAATTTAAAAAATTTTTCTTGAAGAAGTTGTAGCGCGGCAGCCTGAGTTCGAATTGAAAGACTGCCATCCCGCAGATGAAGGGTGTGGTAATGCACATATCAGGAGGACCTAAGCAAGCCTCCATTCCTCCAGGAAGTTATGAAATTAGACTTGTTTATTTATCGTGCGTATAAACTTTCTGGTGTGAGGGTCCTCAGCTAACCACACAAACAGACGCATAAAGAAATGCATAACCGTGAAGCCCAGGTCAGGTACCCGAGGTAACGGGGCTCAGCTTAGCGCCGTGGAGGCAACTTGTGTATGAGGCGAACACTTAGCATTTGGAATTCAACAGGAAAAGACGAGATATCTGCTTTGGAGGTATACTTGGTAGATATCGAGCACGAAATATTCCTTGGGTGGAGCTCGTCTCTTGACACGAAGCCGCTGGTCGGCGCCTCGCTTATACATATAACCATCACTGACGTGAGTTACCTACTGGCGCCGAACATAATATACACCACTTCTCAACATACACCCTATCATTTTCGGTGTAACATCCTGCCCATTCTTTTCAGGAAAACAAGTAGGGCGTAAAACAGGGACTTGGTGTACTCGTCTCCCAGCAATCATAAATTGGTATGTTAATGTAAATCAAGAAGAGAAATGACTGACAGCATGAAAATAAGTGCCGACGTTAAGTCGTTGCCCGCCACACACCTACAATTTTATTTACACCTATATTTCCTTTATGTTTTGTGTTTAACATGTACGTGTCTGGTGTTAAGAGTGAAATGAGAATTAACGCACGCATGTTTTACTTTTGTTACAATTACTACAATGTATTTGGGCTCTGTACACAATTCATCTATAAGCCTGCGTCTTTGCTTGTCTTTTGTTGCTTTCACAGGGGCCACTCAGTGGCCAGACACGCAGTTGCCATCTGTTTCCAAGCACAGAGTAGCTGGGGTATTGCCAATGTGGCCGAGCAGCAGCTTTCCCCGCCAACGGCTGGTACACTGCCTTGTGGCTTTGCCACTGGACAGACAGTGTTACGTGAACGTTCACACTAGGCAGATCAGTGCCCAGTATGGATACACGAAGTGTGTTCCACGTAGAAGATCCATCGTACAGACTCAGGTCCGACCAGTGACGTCAGTTTACGGGCGCGCTGCCAAAACCAGTCGTGTGTCTGTGGCTGAAACACCAGTGGCTCGTCCACATAATGCCCCCGCCACGCCCCCCCCCCCCCCTGAAGTGACCCGGCTGAGAAAGGCACTCTTTTTAAACTTCATGTCGCGAAGGTGAAAACTGTTCAAAATTGTTCATGAACATTCAAAACAATATTAGAATTATGTTTTTGGAATACATTTTAAAAGAGTAAATATAAGTTTTATAACACGCTGAACGTTTTACAAAGCTTCTTCTGAATAATAATAATAATAATAATAATAATAATAATAACAATAACCTGGAATTAAGTAATGTTCATTATTGAGGATTCCGGCAAGCAACGTGGCATACGGCAGTCGGACAGGTGAGCTGCTTTTTAGGACCGATTCACACTATCCGCTATGGAACGTCACCGTTCCTTCCTCATGTGTAATTAAATTACCAGTACAACCACCACTAATTTTTAAAAAATGGTGAAGTCATCCACATGCCAAGCAGTTTCGCTATGGCCGACTGAACAAAAGATCACGTCTGTCTAATGTCGACACTAAACTGTAGAACAGATACGGTATGTCGAGTGCAGGTGTTTGCATTAGTGAGTCACTGTATTCCATTGTTAGCGCTGCGATAGCGCAAACTAGCAGTTGCCCAGCATAACTTCGCAGTAGCCGTGTTAGTGAACAGTTAGGTAATTTTAATTAACCCGTTTCAGATAAACAGTTCCGTGTATTTTAATATTTATGTTTACGAGACAAGGAAGAGAAAGATAAAAGATTCTGGAATTCCATTTAATCTCCTTTTAATTTCTTCGTTGGTGCAAGTTTGATTTATTTGTGTCGTTCGCAAATGTCTGAACTTTTTCACACTGAAGAGCATGGGTCTCGAACCCACCGCCCCAGACTGTATCATGTCTGACGAAAACGCTTTTCAGAAGCGTACAACTTAACCGTATCACACCTTCTCTAACTAACCTACAGACGTCATAAACCCCTACTTTCTGTTACACACTGCCACAAAAACCATTGCGCATTCAGCTTCTAACGGTCACTACAAAATAGTCTGACTGTACCTCTTTGTTTCAGCATCGCTGTCAGCGTCGAGCTGTATAGTTCATTCTCCCTGCAATGAATGTTGTACTCTGATAGAGGCATTTATTCAGCAACGACCTCAGTGTAACGTCCACATGGCCTTGACGTGCCTTTACCGGACATATGACGACAGACACGCATCTGCTCTGCGAAAGCTTAACGATCTCAAAAAGTCCTTCTGCTAGATATTTTCACAGAGAGGGAGTGGAAGCTGTTGCTAGATAGAAATTTAATATATCTGTCCCCAGCGGGGCTGCGAGGCATGCAATTGTGGGATGACTACTGGCGAGAAGAACTGAAGAAAATATTAACCATCGTTCCTGAAATGCCACTGCACTAATTTCAACACCAAAAGTACGTTGTGTTTATGAGAGCCAGGAGGGACACACCTGGATTCCCAAGGCCTAGTTATTTATTTATTTATTTATTTATTTATTTATTATTAACTGCAAATGGGTATGTAACCGTTGGCAGTATACTACAATAACCACAAAATATACACAAATATACACAATATACAAATACACAAATATATACAATACTACACAATACTACACAAAACTATAATACACACAAATATACACACACGCACACACACTCAAGACAATATACACACAAAAATTACAAACAGAATAACACCAAATTACAAAATACGAAACAAATTTCAAAACACAGATCTAATTACAAATCACAACCAAATTACAAAACACAATTGCACACAAAAATTACAACACAATCATACAGAAGACACTACAACAGTTGACTGCACCCCTTTCAAAATTTTCTATCACTTAATAACACTGCACATCATTACACTTCACTTCACTTTGCTTAACTTCACTACACTTCACTTCACTTCGTAGCACTTTTACACGATTTTCGTCACAATTATATTTCATTCACTACACCCCCCTTTATAATTGCTTTCCTAACTCTCATTCTAAAAATGTTGGGTTTACATGGGGAGGTCCCTAGCACTTCTGCAGGTAGTTGATTCCAGATTTTTATGGTCCTATTTACAAAGGAGTACTTCCCGATATCCGTCCTTTGCCTCTTGTCCCTAATTTTCTTGGCATGATCGACCCTACTTAGATAGCAAGGCCTGTGCAACCTGGCGCCTATTGTTTTCCAAGCCCGTTCTCCATTGTACCCTTTTAGGAGTGCGCATAAACAAGCTACTGACCTACGCTGAGCCAAAGTATCCCAGTCAGAAACATTTGTAAGGTTTGCGAATTTAGCAGCTTTACTTTGTACACGGTCTAACGCATGTATTTGGCCTTCTCTGTACGGATCCCAGCATGCAGACCCATATTCAAGAATAGGGCGTACCAACGACGTGTAGGCTATACTTTTAGTATTCTTATTTCCCTTTTTGAGAACACGCATTACGAAATGAAGTGCCTTCCAGGCTTTCCGTACTGCGTAATTTACTTGATCCACCCAGTTTAAATGGTTTCGTAGTATTATTCTCAAGTATTTGCAACTGCTCGCTTCCGGAATATTTTGATTTCCAAGGGAATACTTTAGTGGACTTTTTACCCGTGCTCTCGCAAATCTTATTGCCTTGCTCTTACCTGGATTTATTTTCATCTCATTTTCTACCGCCCACTCCCCCAGTGTATCCAAATCCTTCTGTAACCTTTCTACGTCGGTATTATTTACGATTTTCCTATATCTTATACATTCGTCAGCAAAGAGTCTAATAGACGAGTCAATGTTCATCCAAATATCGTTCACGTACGCTAGAAATAAAAGTGGCCCAAAACGCTCCCTTGCGATACACTTGATGTTACTCTGACTTCCTTTGAAAGTTGACCGCCTACTCTGACCCTCCGTGTACGACCTACAAGGAACTCCCTTACCCATACGACTATCCTCAAATCCACGCCCGAGGCTGCCAATTTCATAAGCAGCCGATCATGAGGAACTAAGTCGAACGCCTTAGAAAAGTCTATTATTATCGCGTCTACACTGACCCCCTCGTCCAATGAGTCCGCCAAATTCTGGCATACTGTAATGACTTGACTTTCACAAGAGTAACCCGGTCTAAAACCATGCTGTCCGTCGTATAACCGATCATTTTTATCCCAGATTTGCCCCAAATACCCTGCTAAAACGTGTTCCATCTGCTTCCAGACAGGCTTGCAGTTAGCTAACAGGAAACATGACAATATGACGTCCATTTGACGTAGTCCATTTTAGTTGGGACCCCCAGACCACACTTCCTCGGTATGCATTCTAACATCTGCAAATCTATCAAAGGTGTAGTACTTTCAATCTAAACGCACCTGTTTATTTACTCCACAAAAACATCTACATGTTTCCGCTATAGAGTACAGTGTTTAACGTTATCCATGTTCCGTGCAGTAGATTCACTATAGAGTATTTAATCCATCTAATTACACATATAATTATAACTCCTGATTTGTTGTTTTATGCCGATCCCAGTGGCCGCGCGGTCCAAGGTTTGGGCCTGCGATCTTTCGCTTGCTGGGATTGCGGGTTCGAATGCCGCCGGGGCACGGATGTTTGTCTCGTGTGAGTGTTTGTGTTTTGTCAGGTAGAGGTCTGTGCGTCGGGCTGATCACTCGTCCAGGGGAGTCTTCCTGAGTGTGGTGTGTCTGAGTGTGATCGTGAAGCCTCGGCAGTGATGAGGCCCTGGCCTACAGGGACAGTTGCGCCATGGAAAAAAATTATTTTCCTATGCTTCTCCTACGTGTCATTTAGAGAGGAACAGATTTATTTCTTTGTAAATTACCTCAACCTTGAAGATGGCCTACAGGGGCCGAAATATATAACAGGAGCACCACAAAATAACAAATAGTTATTTATAATTATATGTGCAATTAGTTGGATTAAATATCGTACATATACAGATGGGCGTATATTTGTATACAGGGTGATTGTAAAGTAAAGACAAAATTAAATATCTGTATATCCTAAGCGCAGCGCTATATTTTTACAATTCGTGCATTAGTGTAAAGCTTATACAGTACCATTTAGCGTCAGATTTCATACACATGCGCCAGTTTGTTGCACACACTCCTGCAACGTGGAAGACGGACTCAACATTTGTCCTTAACAATTCAAGAGGAATATCGGCAAAAATCCCGTTTTTTATTTCAGTTCGAGAATTCTTGGTTTTGATTGGTAGATATCTACAGAATGTTTTTCAGCAGGTTTGGATCGTCGTCCTGCCACGCCAGTATGATGTCTGAAAACTCAACTTGGCCGTTGCAGTCTTTAAGGCAGAGAGAACACTGAAGTGCAGGATGGTAGACATGTTCAGATTACTTTTTTTTACTGCTGAAGAGCCCCGCAGCAGACGCTACGGGCGCACCGCAGCCTTGAGTCTTCTTGTGCAACCCTGTGGTGATGAATTTTTGTTCTTTTCCTAGTAATGGAGAACCGGTGGAATGAAATTGACAGGGGAAAACCGAAGTACTCGGGAGAAAAGCCTGTCCCAGTGCCACTTTGTCCATCACAAATCCCACATGGAATTACTCGGGATCGAACCCGGGCCTCCGCCGTCGGAAACGTCGATAAGCGGCTTAAGAATTAAGATAAGTGAAGGTACAGGCCACAGTGGCCCTGATACCCAGCAGTTTCTTCGTCAGCACTGTACCATTAAAGTTATGGGCTCATTCTTTAACGTAGGAGTGATTTGCACTCCATATACAGCGTGTCACACGAGAAAGTACCCCTGCCCCGGTTTCAGCAGCAGCAAACATAGTCACGTGATACGGTAGCCCAACAGGCAGCTGGGATGCCCGGGGACTGACATTATTAATAACAAAATAACTTTCGAAGCGTAACATAACATTTGTTGTTCGTTTATTACTAATAAAAGTCTTCCTGCCACTAAGACCGGGATACTTTTTCGTGCGCCACTATGTCTGTTAACATGAATGTAAATAAAAATCTTCTTGGAAGTATCTCGTTTAAAATTATCTACGTCGATGCCTAATTCTTGTAAAAGAAACGCCCGCTTTATGTCTGATTTTTTGTTCTTACAGAGGCGCTGCTGTGGATTCGAGCGTAGTGGTACGTGACGCCGTGTCGTTCAGTGAACGATTCGGAACGTCTCGAAAGACGTACTGCCTTCATCCTCAGGGTCAAGCGGTCTTGAACGTCGGAATACTCATCCACTGGCATACCGTCATGTGCCTCAACATGACGTATCTTGTATCAGTATTCCCCTTACCTGTATTTTATATTTTTCCAACCCCACTAATAAATAGTGAACCATGTTTTAAACACATACTTTAAGAAACCACACATACGCAATACTTGGAGTGATGTAAGCAATAAAATTCGCAATTTTAATTTAAAATTGTACTTCCATTAATTTTAATCTCGCCAAAATAAAAATTTCCTTACATCTATCCTTTGTTATAAACTGAGCAAATCTTCCTGCTGCGCATAGAACTGTTGTGTTAATTTCATTGTGTCCGTCTTTTTAAAATATCGACGTTTTCTTTCTCATTCGATAGTAGTCGATACACCCGATCTCCGAATGGACTGTCGTTTCTTTATACCCAAAGCAAAGTTATCACAATTAAAACACAATACAGTCCCCATTATCCGACCTTAGATAATACAACATACCGCTGTATCTGATATACCCATACGACGTGCTGTTTACAATGTTGTGCTGCGCGTGCATGCGTACTCGCACGTTTCATCCACTTACAATCCACTGTTCCGTTGATTTCACTAAATTTATTTTCATTTCATAAAACCAACTGTAGTGGTCGGCACGAAAATAGTCCCGTCAGGGTCCCTGCTTGTGAACGCAGTGTTGCAGTGTCTACGGCAGTCTTTCGACAAAGAGTGTGCGACTAAACGGGAAGCCGCACCTCGGGGGAAGAACCGGCACCAACGCAGGGTGGCGGGGAGCGCGGATGCGAGTCAACTGCTTGACCTTGACGGGACTATTTTCGTGCCAGCAACTCTAAATGCACATAAATGTACATATTAGTAGAGTCTTTTATCATTCTAACATGTTTCGGCACTATTTTGCCATCTTTCTCTGAAGACCTACCAGCCTGCAGTATGTAATAATCCAAAAAGGAAAAAGAATAGAATCTTGCAGGAGCTACATTGCCACCACAAAGGAGCGGATATCTTCTGTGCAGGAACTGTTCACTCAGTCAGTAACAAAAGAAAGAAGCACCTCTGTTGTCCGAGACACTATGGAATTCAGATAACGCTTATCACTTTAGTCACGTGCAAAACCTGTCACTTTGTCGGGGAAGCACCAACTTCACAACCTCTGATATGTACAAACGCGTGCATACGTATAAAAGTTTTGCATATGCCTCTGTTTGTCACTTTGACCGCGTCTTTATATAATTATGTATCGTACAACCTTCAATCACTATGGAAGATTCTTCCATCAGCAAGGCAGGGAACGTTTCTTGAGGGGATGTGTCATTCTGTGCATTAAAAATTCCTAAGTGACATTTCCAAAGGAATAAATAAATTCAGTTTTTTCGAACACGGGCGCAACAGAAAGCACGCAGAAGAATTTGCCTTTCTTCGAATACGGGAGGATGAAGGGCGAAGAAAGAGGTAAGAATCTGCTCCACATCAGCGATCACAAACTTTTGTCCACAGGAGTCACATTTCTTCAAAATTCAACACCTGAATACATTAAAGACTCTATTTCGTCTAAGTATACGTTCCTTTCTCTCTTCCGAACTTAACAGTTTGAATGGCCAATCCATCATTTCGCATTCTTTTAGCGAGCCTCAGTAATATTTTCCTTACCATCAGAGACTCACGAACCACAGTTTAAATACCACTGCTGAGGAATCATACTAATATAGCGTGAATCTTCCGCACATATTTCTTTCCATTTCAAAACCAAGTTTAGTTAACACCTTCACAGTATGCCTTTTAGACATCGACGATATGTGCAATACAAGGGTTACGCAAAGGAAAATAGAGTAGATTAGAATAAGACAGAATAACAGATATTCGAAGAAAGTGGATTAGAGTATACTAGAGTAGAAGAGGGTAGAATAGAAGAAGAAAGTGGAGCGGGACAGAGAAGAATACAATAGAGCACCCTGGAATGCATTAGAATGGAATAAAACAGAGCAGAATTTATTTACATTCCATAGATAACTCATAAACCCACAACATAAATCTTCATCCCACTAAAGATCTAGCATTTCAAATACCTCCTTATTTCAATGTTTTCCAGTAAGGCAATTCAAGTGGAGATTTTCTCTTCGTTTTCTTCGTGCAACAAATGCTGCAAGCTAATCACGGACTTCGCTGAAACGCATCCAGAATGCTCCGTTAGCATCGCTTTCTCCTGCGTGTACCGACACCATGAAGAGGCTCACTGCGCAGCCCTTCGAGCGCTCCACTTGAACGGAAAGCTGAGCCGGTTGGACGTGTTTCGGGCCAAGGAGTGGCGACTGCTGGAAAGTTGCGGGATTCTCTCACTTGCACCATACGCCTGGTGGAACATGTGGAGATGGGACATGCACTGGCGGGACAAGTTGACGGAAATCCTGAACCCAGTAAGAGAAGCTTTTTTTTAACTCTCTTGACTTCCTGTGCTCAAGGCTTTCTGTCTAAAAAAGATACACTCAGCTGGTACAATTCCCCGCGTAACACATAAACCTAATTCCATGACTATCTGCACGTAAGGACTCAGACTTTGAGCCAGATGTAACCATTCGATCTCGCTTCACCTCATTTCGTAAACACATACTTTAATATTAACCTCCCTCTGTGCCTAGGTTTTCTAAGAGTGGTCCCTTCTCTTCAGGTTTCAGACCAAAAATTTGTATACAATTTCTTCTGAACCTATAAACTCTTTGTAAACTCTCCAAGTCTCCTTGAACTCGACATAACCACATCGCAAGACATCTGGCTGCAGAAGATACGAGAAGGAGCTTCAAACCGAAATCAAAGCCTCGTTTCCTGCTGCAAAATGTGTAGCTACAAACACGTATTACTAATATTATTGACATTTTATATTATTTGTAAAGAATTTTTTACGTCTACAGAGACTGTGTGCACTTAGTCTATCCGACATAACGTCGAAGTTTCCTATCGCCATCAAGTTCGTAGTTTTTCCAGTTACAAACAATATTTCGTGCAAAATTACAGGAGTACTCACGATCTATCTCTGAACCAGACTTCACTTGCCTATCTCCAGTATCTCATTAGTTACTACCATCAAACCGAGAGCTACAGCATATTTGTGCATGGACGCCTTGATGTTATTCAATATTCTGTAACAGTGTTACCTTCATAAAGTTCCATATCTTTCCATGATCTATTACAACTACCATTTCAGGGCACTGAAGTGGCGCTGTGGTTCTTACACCTCACAATTTCGCGTTTTCGCCATAATGTTACTTATTATAACAAATTAAGATTACGGAGTTGGGTTATTTTCTAATGGAACAATGCTAGTACCAGAGCTCTTAAAAATCAGTCATCATCTGATTTTCTTGTTCGATATGTTGTAAAAATATTTTCTTTCCAGGTATCAACCGAGGACAGTGCCATCTGTAATGAGGACAGTAAAAGTTAATGCCGAATGTAACTTCTAACATCCAGACATATTCCTGTGAAACTCTGATTCAAAGTTGGGCGGTAATAAAGAAAATACACACGAGAAGGCTGGAGATGGGGGAAATGCTTTTTCGCGTAGCGGCCACAGTTACATCTTCATTTGTAATTAATTTAATGGCGCTATAATATAATTACTGGTTGACAGTGAATCGTGAACTGGAATATATATAAAAGGGTGCGGCCGTGGCCTATTATTAACGTTCGTATAGGCCTATAGCTGAAAGCGATAAACCCGGACACCGCCTGACAGATCATGAACAGATATCCAGGGAATAATAACTTTTTCCCCACGGCGCAACAGCCCGCACTGGGCCAGGGCCTCCTCACTATCGAGGCTTCACGAGCACACTCATTTCAGCACACCACAGCCGGTAGGGCTCCTCTGGACAAGTGATCAGCCCGACGCAGAGACCTCTACCTGACAACACACAACACTCACAAGAGACGGACATCCATGTCCCCGGCGGGATTCCAACCCGTAATCCCAGCAAGCGAACGGCCGCAGTCGCACACCTTAGAGCGCGCGGCCACTGGGATTGGCAGAGTAATAAATACCTAAAACAAATAACTAGCAAATGCAGAAAGAATGCCTGATCATTTAATCCCGAGGTTGTTCTATGAATTCAAACCGAAAAACATTAGCAGTGAAAGACATCAGTCAAAACTATACGTGGATGAATCTTTATAGCCAGGACAGACCAAGATCTTAATGCGTGAAAAACTGATGATGGCAGGAATCTGCGGGCTTTATAGGTATCAACACTGCCTTTGCACAGGACCTAGCAGTACAACGTGCCATACCTCGCGTTCTAGTGGCAAAACACTTACATTGTAACGCATCATGTGGTCTTCGAAATCGACAGCTCTTTGTAATTTTCAGTTGTACTCTATCATCATGACGTAGTCTGTTTTACGATAAGTCCATAGCTTCTTCCAAAGCGAGTTCTCCACACAGGGCGATCTAGTGCTTCCTCTTTCACCCTCCAGTGGTATTCACAGTGATGTATTAAAAACTAAAGTTAAATTATTATTAAGTGGCATGAAAATCTAATTCTTAAAAGAATTGGTATTTAACAACATGCATAATAAAATGTTCTACTTACTTTACCCACAGGGCTGACAACCTTACTACCTCCATGAGCCGATTTTCTACAAATTCTGGGAGGCTCAACCTCCTGGAGCCTTAATAGCCTGTCCAGGCCTGTGCAGCTTGCTTTACCCAGCATTTCAATGCCTGTCTTTGCTTATAAATATCTTAATGACCACGGTAACCAGAATTAATCATTTTCCTCTTCATATATACGCTACTTAACACCAGCAATGCCCCTTTAGAACAATGTCTATTCCGCATGTCAGTTTACAAGCTTTTTAATTAAAGAATTCTGGAGTAACGTGTTATTACTTCAGTTGTTACTACAGTGTCGACACTTGGCGAAAGAGAATACAGTGACATTCCTTTATCCCGCCAATCTTGTCTTCATAACTATTGTGTACTTCAAGGACACCGTGGTAAAAGGTACAGTCGAACCTGGTTATAACGACACCGGTTAATGCTACACCTTATCTATACCGTCAAATATTCTGTGGTACCAATCAGTTTCTCGCTGTAAAGTACAACATCACATTTCTCGGTTACAAGAACACTCGTTTGTAACGACACAAAATATTCAGTCCCTTTCATGACATTATAACGGATTTCGATTGTATTATAAGTGGCTGGTGTGCGTATAGAAGAAATAACGAACGTAAACACAGACAGAATAATGATGAAGGGATCAATAGTGTTTTTCCAGAAAAAACGCACACCTATGCTTTATTGTTATTATTATTATTATTATTATTATTATTATTATTATTATTAATTCACTGCAGTTCAGTTAGTACGATACGGTGAAAATACAAACTCTGTAGTACAGGTTACCGCTATACGAGCAAGCAAGTGGTAAAGAAAGTCACACTGTCCATACCAGATCTCGCATAAAAACTATGCGTATTAACGTCGTCAGCTTACGTACACGAGAATTCAAATAGAGGATTAATTAATACATCAACCAACTTATGCACTCAATAAAATACCTTCAAAAACAAGTATAAAACTCCTACTTGTTTCGGCACCGAGGTGCCATCATCAGGGAGCTATATGAACAAAGGAATACAAGGCCAGCACACAAATCTACGTAGGTATTATGTGACAGCGTAATACTTAGACCGGTGCGTTGGGCACAATTATAATCTATTTCCGCATCCAATTTCACTTGACCGCCTCCAGTGGTTTATTGTTACCGCCACACTACCGAAAGCTAAACAAATTAGCATATTATTTCGCACAACATAAAACATTACTTTAATGAAAGTAGCTATTTTATCACCTCCACTACCGTATATCACTTAAGCATCCTAAAGCAGATGGCGACAGTGTCCCTATCGCTACGCAATTCTGCGCGACAGCCATGTTGTTACTGCGGATTGAAGGAAATTAAAAATTGCAGCGTTGCCGTGTTCTCTAATGACGTAACGTTCATAACATATTGTGGGAAATATCAGTTAATTAGTTGAAAAGTTGAAACCAAAAAAGAATCGAGGAGCATTGTAACCTAGACTTAGATTAGATAAGGTATCAGTAATAATAACACGACGCCGCTAACAGAAATACGATACTATTCACTTGGTTTCCGCAAAATAACTTCAGTCTTCTCGTCGTATAAGTTGCATTATGACGTACGGTGTGTTTGGTTCTTACGGAGAATTATTTCTCAAACAAGGGAGACCTCTGTTCCCTTTCAGTGGCTGTGCAATTCTGTGCATTACTACGTACAGTGGGAGCAATTCACGAGAAGAACTGCGCAACAGAATAGTGACAAGAAGTTTTCCGCCCCCGTTCACATTCAGACATGCAGAACAATTGGTATTCAATGAAATAAAGGTGATAGAAGAGGTATATAACAGGTAAGTTAAACCAGTATGTCTACACGTCGTAGGGCTCAGATCGCTGAAATTCCAATGAGGAATATTTTGGTTTATTCAATGGCGCTGTCGGAACGAGCATCGAATGTACAGCGTGTACCACAGTATAATTAGGGTACCATGAACTGAAAAATACATGGAAGGAGACGGCGTAGTAAAATCGAGGTGGTAACCAAATATTCCTCTTGAGGGACTGACTAAAACCACTAAAACCTCAAGCAGACGGAATTGTAACAAGGTACGTCCGGACCTAAGTTTAAGGTTTTACGTCTCCGCAGACACGCTCGGTCAACGGAAAGCTGTGCATCGTATCTGTCGCGAGAACAATTTTTGTGCACAGACAACATTCTTTGCCTGCAAAACTGGACTTCATCCAGAAACCTAACTTCATTCAAGGAGTTTCTAACTCACCTCAATATCAACAAAATTCCGTGGTCTATAGGCATATTAATTATACTCAACCCTGTACTGACGTCTTCCGCCAGTACATTGTATACCTTCCTTCCGTCTTATTCGTAACACTGACAAGTGGTCATATTCTTCTACCAGCTTCTCCTATGTCAGGGATGTTCAAACACGTTTGTAAATTTTATACAGACTATACAAATATTACGTAATAATTTAGGACGCCAGGTATAGCACTTCCTGTGATTTTTACAAGTGCGAGCCGCGAACCAGCCCACAAGAACTGTGGTGGCCCTTTTCCCCACTCAAAAAAAGTTTGAAAACCTTGGTCTGTGTCAAACACACATGCAGTGACAACAGAACAACGAAAATTTGCCAGAATCTTCTGGGTCATTTCGTAGGTGCTCGCCAACAAACAATGGCAGAATGACGAGCATTTACTGCCATCTTATGATCCTATTTTAACTCGAAAATATGTACCGAACTTGGATCACAAGACAAGAATAAGTGCTCGAAGTTCACGCAGACCTACACTTTTCGAATCGTTTATTGACGATTCGTGCCAACACATCTTCACAAACATAAACCTATTTTTTACGCAGCTAATTATGTTACTGTCACAGTTACATGCCCATCCATTATTAACATCCTTAGAATTCACTGTCCCAGAATGATGAACACTTTACTCGATGTCATTATCAGCCAGAACAGCTGTCAGTAAACGGGTTAAGTACGTGTTCGAAGACCAGGCTTCGATTCCATACGGCTGCAGAAACTGTTTCTCCTTTCCACAAGTACTAGACCGGCTGTGTGATCAGGTCTCCCGTCGGAAGGCCATCGAATCTCTTTACCGGAAACTCAAGCGGCCTGAATTTTAAAACGACATCCGATTTTAGGGGTGCTCTAAAGCTTCGCTCCACAACCGCTGTAATTATTCAAGGCGTGTTGATCAGACGTAGAGGAAATTGTCTTTGCTGTTCTTTCGGAGGAAGAGGCTGCTTTCATGTTCATAGTTAAGGAAGGATTCGGAGGTCCTGCAGTCCTGTGAACTGCTGGTAACCACACCCAACGGTGCACGCTATCACAACTGTAACGTCACACAGTACGTATCTGTATCTGTTTGACTGACTGAACCTGTTTCTTGCAGCAAGGCGGTCAGAGTAGAACTCTACTCTTCATACTCCCCATGCATCAAATGCTGTGGTTTGATTGAGGACTTCTTGTCCTGTCGGCCTGGGTGCAAAATGTCCATCGCCTTCACCTGCGTGTACCGACACCGCGACCAGCAGCAACGTTCCGCACTCAAGAGGCTTCGCAAAAACAAGTCGGTCATTCGGCTGGATGTGTTCGGGGAGAAGGATTGGGAAGTGCTGCGGGAAATGGAGCTCGTCATCGTGACACCAGGGCAGCAGCGCGAAATGAGACACTGGGACGAATACTGGAGGAACATTTTGGATGACGTACTGGGGTGGCAGAGGGTGGTCCACACAATGAGTGTAAGTCATGTTTTGATTATAAACCAAAGATATTACTCTAGCCAACAGGCCTCTGGTATGC
>BLKM01000078.1:27895-51482 GCA_013340265.1 Coptotermes formosanus
GAAGAATAAAACAAAATGAACTTTGATATTAATGTCAAATAATGTCAGTTTCGTTACTCTGTCTGCATATCATGTAAATCAAGAGATTAAAAAATATGCGAATTAAAGGTAATTATTTTTATAATTATGCACAGGCCAATGATTCGAGGGGGGGCTAGCGGGCCCGGTGTCCCTGCTCCCTGCATCCGCCCTTGTAGTGTATTCTGGTCGAAATTTAATGGTGGTTTGGAACATTTTGCTGACTGCATCTGTGTGGTTCTTATACTCTGAAGACTGAAACAGCAGGTTGCTCCGTAACATCAATACTTCTCCACCAAGGTACGCGGCGTCACATTCCAGAAGACCATACATAATCTTTATATTTCCGGCTGCGATAAACTCAAAATTTTCCCGAAGTTCGTGTTTTGTCCTTATTGTATAGACAGACCGAAGTTTCGTGCATATTCAGAGCATTTTTAAAACAAACGTATTAGGTTGAACCATTTTCTGAATTTGATAAACATACAGTCTTGTAAGTTTTGAGGTTTTAATGTCAGTAGTGTTCAAAATCACAGTCTTGCACGTTGTCACGTTGAGGAACTTGATTATAGGTTTTCCGCTATTTTATCCTGAAGATGATCGCAAGACGTTTCTCCGAAATGTTGGTGCCTGTCCATCAAAGCGCAAGAGGTCACATACCAGAGGCTTGTTGTCTTGAGTAATATCTTTGGTTTATAATCAAAACATGACTTAAACTCATTACCTTGACCACCTTCTGCCACCCCAGTACGTCATCCAAAATGTTCCTCCAGTATTCGTCCCAGTGTCCCATTTCGCGCCGCTGCCCTGGTGTCAGGGTGACGAGGTCCATTTCCTGCAGCACTTCCCAATCCTTCACCCCGAACACATCCAGCCGAATGACCGACTTGTTTTTGCGAAGGCTGTTGAGTGCGGAACGTTGCTGCTGGTCGCGGTATCGGTACACGCAGGTGAAGGCGATGGACATTTTGCACCCAGGCCGACAGGACAAGAAGTCCTCAATCAACTTACAGCATTTGATGCATGGGGAGTATGAGGAGTAGAGTTCTACTCTGACCGCCTTGCTGCAAGAAACAGGTTCAGTCAGACAAACAGAGATACAGATGCGTACTGTGTGACGTTACAGTTGTGATAGCGTGCACCGTTGGGTGTGGCCACCAGCAGTTCACAGGACTGCAGGACCTCCGAATCCTTCTTGAGCTATGAACATGAAAGCAGCCTCTTCCTCCGAAAGAACAGCAAAGACAATTTCCTCTACGTCTGATCAACACGCCTTGAATAAATACAGCGGTTGTGGAGCGAAACTTTAGAGCACCCTTAAAATCGGATGTCGTTTTAAAATTCAGGCCGCTTGAGTTTCTGGTAAAGAGATTCGATGGCCTTCCGACGGGAGACCTGATCACACAGCCGGTCTAGTACTTGTGGAAAGGAGAAACAGTTTTTGCAGCCACCCTGGAATCGAAGCCTGGTCTTCGAACACGTACTTAACCAGTTTACTGACAGCTGTTCTCGCTGCTGATGACATCTACTAAAGTGTTTATCGTTCTGGGACAGTATATTATAAGGAGGTTAATAATGGATGGGCATGTAACTGTGACAGTAACATAATTAGCTGCGTAAAAAATAGGTTTATGTTTGTGGCGATGTGTTGGCACGAATCGTCAATAAACGATTCGAAAAGTGTAGGTCTGCGTGAACTTCGAGCACTTATTTTTCTCTTGTGATCCATGCTCGGTTCATATTTTCGAGTTACAAATGGGATCACAAGATGGCAGCAAATGCTTGTCATTCTGCCCTTGTTTGTTGGCGAGCACCTACGAAATGACCCAAAAGATTTTGGCAAATTTTCATTGTTGTGTTGTCACTGCATGTGTGTTTGACACAGACCAAGGTTTTCAAATTTTTTTGGCTGGGGAAAAGGGCCACCACAATTCTTGTGGGCTGGTTCGCGGCTCGCACTTTTAAAAATCACAGGAAATGCTATACCTGACGTCCTAAATTATTACGTAATATTTGTTTAGTATGTATAATATTTACGAATGTGGTTGAACATCCCTGACATAGGAGAAGCTGGTAGAAGAATATGACCACTTGTCGGTGTTACGAATAAGACGGAAGGAAGGTATACAATGTACTGGCGGAAGAGGTCAGTACAGGGTTGAGTATAATTAATATGCCTATAGACCACGGAATTTTGTTGGTATTGAGGTGACTTAGAAACTCCTTGAATAAAGTTAGTTTTCTGGATGAAGTCCAGTTTTGCAGGCAAAGAATGTTGCCTGTGCACAAAAATTGTTCTCTCGACAGATATGATGCACAGCTTTCCGTTGACCGAGCGTGTCTGCGGAGAGGTAAAGCCTTGAACTTAGGTCCGGACGTACCTTGTTACAATTCCGTCTACTTGAGGTTTTAGTGGCTTTACTCAGTCCCTCAAGAGGAATATTTGGTTACCACCTCGATTTTACTACTCCGTCTCCTTCCATGTATTTTTCAGTTCATCATACCCTAATTATACTCTGGTATACGCTGTATAGACGATGCTCATTCCTACAGCGTCATTGGATAAACCGAAATATTCCTCATTGGAATTTCAGCGGTCTAAGCCCTAGCACTTGTAGACATACTGGTTTAACTTACCTGTTATATACCTTTTCGACCGTATTTATTTCATTGAAGACCGATTCTTCAGCATGTCTTAATGGGAACGGGCGTGGGAAACTTCTTTTCAGTGTCCAGATGCGCATTTCTTCTCCTAAATTGCTCCCTCTGTACGTAGTAATGCACAGAATTGCACAGCCACTGAAAGGGAACAGAGGTCTCCCTTGTTTGAGAAATAATTCTCCGTAAGAACCAAACACACCGTACGTCATAATGCAACTTATACGACGAGAAGACTGAAGTTATTTTGCGGAAACCAAGTGAATAGTATCGTATTTCTGTTAGCGGCGTCGTGTTATTATTACTGATACCTTATCTAATCTAAGTCTAGGTTACAATGCTCCTCGATTCTTTTTTGGTTTCAACTTTTCAACTAATTAACTGATATTTCCCACAATATGTTATGAACGTTACGTCATTAGAGAACACGGCAACGCTGCAATTTTTAATTTCCTTCAATCCGCAGTAACAACATGGCTGTCGCGCAGAATTGCGTAGCGATAGGGACACTGTCGCCATCTGCTTTAGGATGCTTAAGTGATATACGGTAGTGGAGGTGATAAAATAGCTAACTTTCATTAAAGTAATGTTTTATGTTGTGCGAAATAATATGCTAATTTGTTTAGCTTTCGGTAGTGTGGCGGTAACAATAAACCACTGGAGGCGGTCAAGTGAAATTGGATGCGGAAATAGATTATAATTGTGCCCAACGCACCGGTCTAAGTATTACGCTGTCACATAATACCTACGTAGATTTGTGTGCTGGCCTTGTATTCCTTTGTTCATATAGCTCCCTGATGATGGCACCTCGGTGCCGAAACAAGTAGGAGTTTTATACTTGTTCTTGAAGGTATTTTATTGAGTGCATAAGTTGGTTGATGTATTAATTAATCCACTATTTGAATTCTCGTGTACGTAAGCTGACGACGTTGATACGCATAGTTTTTATGCGAGATCTGGTACGGACAGTGTGATTTTCTTTACCACTTGCTTGCTCGTATAGCGGTAACCTGTACTACAGAGTTTGTATTTTCACCTATCGTACTAACTGAACTGCAATGAATTAATAATAATAATAATAATAATAATAAAGCATAGGTGTGCATTTTTTCTGGAAAAACACAATCGATCCCTTCATCATTATTCTGTCTGTGTTTACGTTCGTTATTTCTTCTATACGCACACCAGCCACTTACAATACAATCGAAATCCGTTATAATGTCATGAAAGGGACTGAATATTTTGTGTCGTTACAAACGAGTGTTCTTGTAACCGAGAAATGTGATGTTGTACTTTACAGCGAGAAACTGATTGGTACCACAGAATATTTGACGGTATAGATAAGGTGTAGCATTAACCGGCGTCGTTATAACCAGGTTCGACTGTACCTTTTTACACGGTGTCCTTGAAATACACAGTAGTTATAAAGACAGATTGGCGGGATAAAAGAATGCCACTGTATTCTCTTTCGCCAAGTGTCGACACTGTAGTAACAACTGAAGTAATAACACGTTACTGCAGAATTCTTTAATTAAAAAGCTTGTAAATTGACATGCGGAATAGACATTGTTCTAAAGGGGCATTACTGGTGTTAAGTAGCGTATATATGAAGAGGAAGATGATTAATTCTGGTTACCTTGGTCATTAAGATATTTATAAGCAAAGACAGGCAGTGAAATGCTGGGTAAAGCAAGCTGTACAGCCCTGGACAGGCTATTAAGGCTCCAGGAGGTTGAGCCTCCCAGAATTTCTAGAAAATCGGCTCATGAAGGTAGCAAGGTTGTCAGCCCTGTGGGTATAGTAAGTTGTACATTTTACTATGCATGTTGTTAAATACCAATTCTTTTAAGAATTAGATTTTCATGCCACTTAATAATAATTTAACTTTAGTTTTTAATACATCACTGTGAATACCACTGGAGGGTGAAAGAGGAAGCACTAGATCGCCCTGTGTGGAGAACTCGCTTTGGAAGAAGCTATGGACTTATCGTAAAACAGACTACGTCATGATGATAGAGTACAACTGAAAATTACAAAGAGCTGTCGGTTTTGAAGACCACATGATGCGTTACAATGTAAGTGTTTTGCCACTAGAACGCGAGGTATGGCACGTTGTACTGCTAGGTCCTGTGCAAAGGCAGTGTTGATACCTATAAAGCCCGCAGATTCCTGCCATCATCAGTTTTTCACGCATTAAGATCTTGGTCTGTCCTGGCTATAAAGATTCATCCACGTATAGTTTTGACTGATGTCTTTCACTGCTAATGTTTTTCGGTTTGAATTCATAGAACAACCTCGGGATTAAATGATCAGGCATTCTTTCTGCATTTGCTAGTTATTTGTTTTAGGTATTTATTACTCTGCCAATCCCAGTGGCCGCGCGCTCTAAGGTGTGCGACTGCGGCCGTTCGCTTGCTGGGATTACGGGTTGGAATCCCGCCGGGGACATGGATGTCCGTCTCTTGTGAGTGTTGTGTGTTGTCAGGTAGAGGTCTCTGCGTCGGGCTGATCACTTGTCCAGAGGAGCCCTACCGGCTGTGGTGTGCTGAAATGAGTGTGCTCATGAAGCCTTGATAATGGGGAGGCCCTGGCCCAGTGCTGGCTGTGGCGCCGTAGGGAAAAAGTTATTATTCTCTGGATATCTGTTCATGATTTTTCGGGCGGTGTCCGGGTTTATCGCTTTCATCTATAGGCCTATACGAACGGTAATAATAGGCCACGGCCGCACCCTTTTATATATATTCCAGTTCACGATTCACTGTCAACCAGTAATTATATTATAGCGCCATTAAATTAATTACAAATGAAGATGTAACTGTGGCCGCTACGCGAAAAAGCATTTCCCCCATCTCCAGCCTTCTCATATGTATTTTCTTTATTACCGCCCAACTTTGAATCAGAGTTTCACAGGAATTTGTCTGGATGTTAGAAGTTACACTCGGCATTAACTTTTACTGTCCTCATCACAGATGGCACTGTCCTCGGTTGACACCTGGAAAGAAAGGTGTTCTTAACAACATATCGAACAAGAAAGTCAGATGATGACTGATTTTTAAGAGCTCCGGTACTAGCATTGTTCCATTAGAAAATAACCCGACTCCGTAATCTTAATTTGTTATAATAAGTAATAATATGGCGAAAACGCGAAATTGTGAGGTGGGAGAACCACAGCGCCACTTCAGTGCCCTGAAATGGTGGTTGTAATAGATCATGGAAAGATATGGAACTTTATGAAGGTAACACTGTTACAGAATGTTGAATAACACGAAGGCGTCCATGCACAAATATGCTGTAGCTCTCGGTTTGATGGCAGTAACTAATGAGATACTGGCGATAGGCAAGTGAAGTCTGGCACAGAGGTGGATCGTGAGTATACCTGTAATGTTGCAGGAAATGTTTTTGTACCGGAAAAAAACTACGAACTTGATGGCGATAGGAAACTTTGACGTTATGTCGGACAGACTAAGTGCACACAGAGTTTGCATAGAAGTAAAACATTCTTTACAAATAATATAAAACGTCAATAATATTCGTAATACGTATTTGTAGCTACACATTTTGCAGCAGGAAACGGTTTGAAGCTCCTTCTCGTATCCTCTGCAGCCAAATGTCTTGCTTTTGGGTTATGTCGCGTTCAAGGAGACTTTGAGAGTTTACAAAGAATTTATAGGTTCAGAAGTTAATGTATACAAATTTTTGGTCTGAAAACCTGAAGAGAAGGGACCACTCTTAGAAAACCTAGGCACAGAGGGAGGTTAATATTAAAGTATGTGTTTACGAAATGAGGTGAAGCGAGATCGAATGGTTACATCTGGCTCAAAGTCTGAGTCCTTACGTGCAGATAGTCATGGAATTAGGTATCTGTGTTACGCGGGGAATTGTACCAGCTGAGTGTATTTTTTTTAGACAGAGAGCCTTGAGGACAGGAAGTCAAAAGAGTTAAATAAAGCTTCTCTTACTGGGTTCAGGATTTCCGTCAACTTGTCCCGCCAGTGCAAGTCCCATCTCCGCATGTTCCACCAGGCGTATGGTGCAAGTGAGAGAATCCCGCGACTTTCCAGCAGTCGCCACTCCTTGGCCCGAAACACGTCCAACCGGCTCAGCTTTCCATTCAAGTGGAGCGCTCGAAGGGCTGCGCAGTGAGCCTCTTCATGGTGTCGGTACACGCAGGAGAAAGTGATGCTAACGGAGCATTCTGGATGCGTTTCAGCGAAGTCCGTGATCAGCTTGCAGCATTCTTTGCACGGAGAAAATGAAGAGAAAATCTCCACTTGAATCGCCTTACTAGAAAACATTGAAATAAGGAGGTATTTGAAATGCTAGATCTTTCCTGGGGTGAAGATTTATGTCGTGCGTTTATGAGTTATCTATGGAATGTAAATAAATTCTGTTCTGTTTTATTCCATTCTGATTCATTCCAGTGTGTTCTATTGTATCCTTCTCTACTCCGCTGCACTTTTTTATTCTATTCTCACCTTTTCTACTCTAGTATACTCTAATCCACTTTCTTCGAATATCTGTTATTGTTTTGTTCTAATCTTCTCTATTCTCTTCTGCGTAACCCTTGAATTACACATATCGTCGACGCCTAAAAAGCGTTCTGTGAAGGTGTTAATTAAACTTGGTTTTGCAAAGGAAAGGAATCGGTGCGGACGATCCACGCTATATTAGGATGATTCCTCAGCAGTGGTTCTAAACTGTGGTTCGTGAGTCTCTGATGGTAAACAAAATATTTCTGGGGATCGCTAAAAGAATGCGAAATGATGGATTGGCCATGCAAATTGTTAAGTTCGGAAGAGAGAAAGGAACGTATACAGACCAAATACTCTTAAATGTATTCAGATGTTTTTAATTTTGAAGAAATATGACTCCTCTGGGCAACAGTTTGTGATGGCTAATGTGGAGCAGATTCTTACCTCTTTCTTCGCTCTTCTTCCTCCCGTATTCGAAGAAAAACATATTCTTCTGCGTGCTTTCTGTTGCGCCCGTGTTCCAAGAAACTGAATTTATTTATTCCTTTGGAAATCTCACATTGGAACTTTGTGATGCACAGAATGACACATCCCCTCAAGAAACGTTCCCTGCCTTGCTGAAGGAAGAATCTTCCATAGTGACTGAAAGTTGTACGATACATAATTATATAAAGACGCTGTAAAAGTGACAAACAGAGGCATATACAAAATTTTTATACGTATGTACGGCTATATGGATATCAGAGGTTGTGAAGTTGGTGCTTCCCCGACAAAGTGATAGGTTTTCCACGTGACGAAAGTGATAAGTGTTATCTGAATTCCACAGTCTCTCGGACAACAGAGGTGCTTCTGATACGATTGTTTTTGTTAGTGACTGAGTGAACAGTTCCTGGAAAAAAGATATCCCCTCCTTTCTGGTGGTAATGTGGCTTCTGCAAGATTATTTTTTTTTTGATTATTACATCCTGCAGGCTGGTAGGTGTTCAGAGAAAGATGGTAAAATAGTGCCGAAACATGTTAGAATGATAAAAGACTCTACTAATTTGTACATTGTATGTGCATTTAGAGTTGCCGGCACGAAAATAGTCCCGTCAAGGTCAAACAGTTGACTCACACCCGCGCTCCCCGCCACCCTGCGTTGGTGCCGGTTCTTCCCCCGAGGTGCGGCTTCCCGTTTAGTCGCACACTCTTTGTCGAAAGAATGCCGTAGACACTGCAACACTGCGTTCACAAGCAATGACCCTGACGGGACTATTTTCGAGCCGACCACTATAGTTGGTTTTATGAAAAGAAAATAAATTTAGTGAAATCAGCGGAACAGTGGATTGTAAGTAGATGAAATGTACGAGTACGCATGCACGCGCAGCATAACATTGTAAACAGCACGTCGTATGGGTATATCAGATACAGCGGAATGTTGTATTATCGAAGGTCGGATAATGGGGACTGTATTGTATTTTAACCTTTTAAAGTCTAGCGGTAATTTACGCACCACCATGTTTAACATTGAAAAATTCTCTATGATGTTCACATTGCGATTTTGTGTTTTGTACGGGTCTCAGAACAAACACGGAATTTTGCGTTATAAAATATTAGGAGACTGGTTTTTATAACCGAAGTAGAGAGTATTTACAGCGCGGTACGCGCTGAGTCCTTATATAAAACAGATACGCTTCGTCTTTAAAGTGTTAATTGTGATAACTTTGCTTTGGGTATAAAGTAACAACAGTCCATTCGGACATCGGGTGTATCGACTACTATCGAATGAGACAGAAAAGTCGATATTTTAAAAAGCAGGAAACAATGAAATTAACACAACAGTTCAATGCGCAGCAGGAAGCCTTGCTCAGTTTATAACAAAGGATAGATGTAAGAAAATTTTTATTTTGGCGAGATTAAAAATAAATGAAGTACAATTTTACATTAAAATTGCCAGTTTTATTGCTTACATCACTCCCAAGTACTGCGTATGTGTGGTTTCTTAAAATATGTGTTTAAAACGTGGTTAACTGTTTATTAGTGGATTGGAAAAATACAAAATACACGTAAGGGGAATACTGATACAAAATATGTTAACACGTATATGACGGTATGCCAGTTGATGAATATTCCGACGTTCAAGACCGCTTGACCCTGAGGATGAAGGCAGTACGTCATTCGAGACGTTCCGAATCGTTCACTGAACGACACAGCGTCACATACCACGACGCTTGAATCCACAGCAGCGCCTCTGTGAGAACAAAAAATCAGACATAAAGCGGGCGTTGCTCTTACAAGCATTAGTCATCGACGTAGATAATTTTAAACGAGATGCTTCCAAGAAGATTTTTATTTACATTCATGTTAACACACAGAGTGGCGCACGAAAAAGTATCCCTGTCTTAGTAGCAGGAAGACTTTTATTAGTAATAAACCAACAACAAATGTTATGCTACGCTTCGAAAGTTATTTTGTTATTAATAATGTCAGTCCCCGGGCATCCCAGCTGCCCGTTGGGCTGCCGTATCACGTGACTATGTTTGCTGCTGCTAAAACCGGGGCAGGGCTACTTTCTCGTGTGACACGCTGTATATGGAGTGCAAATCACTCCTACGTTAAAGAATGAGCCCATAACTTTAATGGTACGGTGCTGACGAAGAAACTGCTGGGTATCAGGGCCACTGTGGCCTGTACCTTCACTTATCTTAATTCTTAAGCCGCTTATCGACGTTTCGAAGGATATTTGTCAGAAGATTTGAATGTTCTGGGCGACGTTTCTGACCGCCATGTTCAAGATTACCCACGAATCAATGCATATGAAATTCAGTCTGAATCAAGCATAGTGCCGTGTAAGAAATCGTTTTCTCCATGTTGATTGTAACAGTCTGCTGAGAGTAAAGCCATGGTCTACAGTTAATTGGCACAGACGTTTTGAAGAGACCTGACTGCCAGCATCTACAGATGTGTGCTTGAAGGTGAAGGAAAGAGGTATCTCCAAGTAATCTGAACATATCTACCGTCCTGCACTTCAGTGTTCTCTCTGCCTTAAAGACTGCAACCAGGGCTGTGGAGTCGGTACACAAAAGCTCCGACTCCGACTCCTCGATTTTTAAAAGTCTGACTCCAACCCCTTCATAGAAGCTCAATATGCATTAATAACGGTAAACCTACAAGGCATTTCATCGCCACCACGTGAATCATCAGGCTACTTTTTTTACTTATAACCTGTATTTAAGTATAAGTCTAATGGTTACTGTAGCTATCAGGGCTCTGGAGTTGGAGTATCTAGTTAAGATTTTAGACTGAGGTCGGAGTCGGAGTCGGTACATATTTTCCCGACTCCGACTCCACCTAAAGATTCCTTTCGACTCTGACTCCACCTAAAATTCATTCCGACTCCGACTGCGACTCCACAGCCCTGACTGCAACAGCCAAGTTGAGTTTTCAGAAATCATACTGGCGTGGCATGACGACGATCCCAACCTGCTGAAAAACATTCTGTAGATATCTACCAATCAAAACCAAGAATTCTCGAACTGAAATAAGAAACGGGATATTTTGCCGATATTCCTCTTGAATTGTTAAGGACAAGTGTTGAGTCCGTCTTCCACGTTGCAGAAGTGTGTGCAAAAAACTGGCGCGTGTGATGAAATCTGACGCTAAATGGTACTGTATAAGCTTTACACTAATGCACGAATTGTAAAATTATAGCGCTCCGCTTAGACCACACAGATATTTAATTTTATGTATTTACTTTACAATCACCCTGTATACAAATATACGCCCATCTGTATATGTACGATATTTAATCCAACTAATTGCACATATAATTATAAATAACTATTTGTTATTTTGTGGTGCTCCTGTTATATATTTCGGCCCCTGTAGGCCATCTTCATGGTTGAGGTAATTTACAAAGAAATAAATCTGTTCCTCTCTAAATGACATGTAGGACAAGCATCGGAAAATAATTTTTTTCCAGGGCGCAACTGTCCCAGTAGGCCAGGGCCTCCTCACTGTCGAGGCTTCACGATCACACTCAGACACACCACACTCAGTAGGACTCCCCTGGACGAGTGATAAGCCCGACGCAGAGACCTGTACCTGACAAAACACAAACACTCACACGAGACAAACATCCGTGCCCCCGGCGGCATTCGAACCCGCAATCCCCGCAAGCGAAAGGTCGCAGGCCCACGCCTTGGACGGCGCGGCCAGTGGAATCCGCACAAAACAACAGATAGTGACTTATATGTGTAATTAGTTGGATTAAATACTCTATAGTGAATCTACTGCACGGAACATGGATAACGTTAACCACTGTACTCTGTAACAGAAACATGTAGCTGTTTTTGTGCAGTAAATAAACAGGTGTGTTTAGATTGAAAGTACTGCACCTTTGATAGATTTGAAGATGTTAGAATGAATATTGAGGAAATGTGGTCTGGGGGTCGTAACTAAAATGGACTACGTCAAATGGAAATCATATTGTCATATTTCCTGTTAGCTAAGTAAGCCTTGGGAATCCAGTTGTGTCCCTCCTGGCTGTCATAAACACAACGTACCTTTTGGTGTTGAAATTAGTGCAGTGGCATTTCAGGAACGATGGTTAATATTTTCTTCAGTTCTTCTCGCCAGTAGTCATCCCACAATTGCATGCCTCGCAGCCCCGCTGGGGACAGATATATTAAATTTCTATCTACCAACAGCTTCCACTCCCTCTCTGTGAAAATATCTAGCAGAAGGATGTTTCTGTGATCGTTAAGCTTTCGCAGAGCAGATGCGTGTCTGTCGTCATATGTCCGGTAAAGGCACGTGAAGGCCATGTGGATGTTACACTGAGGTCGTTGCTGAATAAATGCCTCTATCAGAGTACAACATTCATTGCAGGGCGAGAATGAACTATACAGCTCGACGCTGACAGCGATGCTGAAACAAGGAGGTACAGTCAGACTATTTTGTAGTGACCGTTAGAAGCTGAATGCGCAATGGTTTTCGTGGCAGTGTGTAACAGAAAGTAGGGGTTTTTGGCGTCTGTAGGTTAGTTAGAGAAGGTGTGACACGGTTAAGTTTTACGCTTCTGAAAAGCGTTTTCGTCAGGGATGATAGAGTCTGGGGCCGCGTGTTCGAGACCCATGCACTTCAGTGTGAAAAAGTTGAGACATTTGCGAACGACACAAATAAATCAAACTTGCACCCACGAAGAAATTAAAAACAGATTAAATGGAATTCCAGAATCTTTTATCTTTCTCTTCCTTATCTTGTAAGCATAAATAGTAAAATACACTGAACTGTTTATCTGAAACGGGTTAATTAAAATTACCTAACTGTTCACTAACACAGCCACTGCGAAGTTATGCTGGGCAACTGCTAGTTTGCGCTATCGCAGCGCTAACAATGGAATACAGTGACTCACCAATGCAAACACCTGCACTCGACATACCTTATCTGTTCTACAGTTTAGTGTCAGCGTGAGACAGACGTGATCTTTTGTTCAGCCGGCCATAGGCAAACTGTTTGGCATGTGGATGATGTCACAATTTTTAAATTAATAGTGATGGTACTGGTAATTTAATTACACATGAGAAACTTTTAGTGCACGGTGACGCTGCGTAACGAATAGTGTGAGTCGGCCCTAAAAAGCAGCTCATCTTGTCGGTCTGCCGTATGCCACGTTTCTTGCCGGGATTCTCAATAATGAACATTATTTAATTCCAGATTATTATTATTATTATTATTATTATTATTCAGAAGACGCTTTGTAATACGTTCAACGTGTTAAAAAATTATATTTACTCTTTTAAAGTTTATTCCAAAAACATAATTCTAATATTGTTTTGAATGTTCATGAACAAATTTGAACATTTTTCACCTTCGCGACATGAAGTTTAAAAAGAATGCCTTTCTCAGCTCGGTAACTTCGAGGGGGGGAGGCACTACGTGGACGAGCCACTGGTGTTTCAGCCACAGACACGCTACTGGTTTTGCAGCGCACGCGTGAAGTGACGTCACTGGCCGGGTCTCTTCTCTCTACGATGGATCTTCTACGTGGAACACACCGTGTATCATACTGGGCACTGATTTGGCTAGTGTAAACGCTCACAAAACACTGTTTGTCCAGTGGCAAAGCCACAAGGCACTGTACTGGCCGTTGGAGGGGAAAGCCGCTGCTCGGCCACATTGGCAGTAGCTCAGCCACTCTGAGCTTGGAAACAGACGGCAACTGCGTGTCTGGCCACTGAGTGGCCCCTGTGAAAGCAACAAAAGACAAGCAAAGACGCAGGCTTATAGATGAGTTGTGTACAGAGCCCAAACACATTGTAATAATTGTAACATACGTAAAACATGCGTGCGTTAATTCTCATTCCACCCTTAACACCAGACATATACCACCAGAAATATAACACCAGAAATATAGGTGTAAGTAAACTTGTAGGTGTGTGGCGGGCAACAACTTAACGTCGTTACTTATTTTCATGCTGTCAGTCATTTCTCTTCTTGATTTACATTAACATACCAATTTATGATTGATGGGAGACGAGTACACCAAGTCCTTGTTTTACGCCCTACTTATTTTCCTGAAAAGAATGGGTGTACATAAAAAATTATATTCCCGTAATAAATATCGGAATAGTTAGGGATTATCGTACTAGACTGCAGCCAGCCAAAGGGTGTTACAGCGAAAATGAGAGGGTGTAAGTTGAGGAGTGGTGTATATTATGTTCAGCACCAGCAGGTAACTCACGTCAGTGATGGTTATATGTGGAAGCGAGGCGCTGACTAGCGGCTTCCTATCAAGAGACGAGCTCCACCCAAGGAATATTTCGTGCTCGATATGTACCAAGTATACCTCTGAAGCAGATATTCTCGTCTTTTCCTGTTGAATTCCAAATGCTAAGTGTTCGCCTCATACAGAAGTTGCCTCCACGGCGCTAAGCTGAGCCCCGTTACCTCGGGTACCTGACCTGGGCTTCACGGTTATGCCTTTCTTTATGCGTCTGTTTGTGTGGTAAGCTGAGGACCCTCACACCAGAAAGTTTATACGCACGATAAATAAACAAGTCTAATTTCATAACTTCCTGAAGGAATGGAGGCTTGCTTAGGTCCTCCTGATATGTGCATTACCACACCTTTCATCTGCGAGATGGCAGTCCTTCGATTCGAACTCAGGCTGCCCCGCTACAACTTCTTCAAGAAAAAAAGTTTTCTTTTCAGTTTTTTACTTGTACTTACCAATTTTCATTATGTTCAGTCGTTACTATTTCCCTAAGCACCATTTCTTCAGCGTGTACACTTTTCCTTGCAGAAACCGGGAACCAGCTGTTTTTTCTTACAAATTCCTCTACGAACTGAACGTTAGAATGGCGATGTTTATACAGTGCAGTACAGTACGTCGCACATCCGTCAGAATAGAAGTCCGGCCTTCCTTGCACATAGAAGAATTTCCCTAACTCACGGCACCATGCCATGCCTACACCAATTACAGCGCCGCACTTCACATTCACATGCAACACGTTCAGCCTTGACTAGCACGCGGAGATATCGGCCGGAAATTCCAGTCATGTGACGGACGAACGCTATCTATTCAAGCATTGGCGAAACTGCGCGGAGGTTGGGGGAACAGGCAAGCGGTTGACCCGCCTCGGGCGGCAGGGTCCAGGTGGCGTGGGCGAAGTTAATGTTTGAAATTCAAAAACTTTTTTCGGCTCTCATCAAATTTGAAGTGTAGTTGAGACAGCGTCATGTAATGAAAACTCTGTAGCATCAGCGCCGAATTCAACTGTTAATTGCAATGTTAGGTAAAGAAGCTCCTCTCTTCAGTGGCGTAGCCAGATATTTTGGCGTCCGGGGCAAGTAACCACAATGGCCGTCGCGAACAGGCATTATGAAGTTAAAAAAATTAGCATTTTTGAATTTCCCTATGTTTGACTGAATAATTTTTAATTTGTTAGTCGCAAAAAATCATTTGCATTTAAACTACTCAATTTGTCTCCCCTGCTTGGACTCTGCCAACCAGGGCAGCCGCACCACTTGCCCTTTTTTTGTCACTTAATAAATTAAGGTAGGCGTACCGTGGCGCAGTTGGTTGAGGCACTGCGCTATAAGCTGGCAGATCGCGGGTCCGATTCCCAATGGTGTCATTGGAATTTTTATTGACATAATCCGTCCGGTCGCACTAAGGCCCTGGGGTCGACTCAGCCTCTAACTGAAATGAGTACCAGGGATATTTCCTGGGGGTAAAGGCGGCCGGTGCGTAGGGCTGACAACCTTACCACCTTCATGTGCCGATTGTCTTGAAATCTGGGACTCTCAACCTGCTGGAACTCTCAGAGCCTGTCCAGGCCTGTAATGGGACTGCTTTACCTTCCAGTCTCAATACATACGTACAGTTGAGTAGCTAGGTTTTTCGGGGCCCGAAGTGGGTGACGGTATTGAATATACCAGCTTAAAAAATTCACAGTTAATTATTGAATTTCCTTTTATTTGTCTCAGTAGTTTAAAATTTGCTGAATGCAGAAAATTAGTTCGTATTTATAATATTGTTAGGCCACTGTGCCGCCCCTTTGACTCTGCTATTGGGGACGGCCGCACCACTAGCTCCTCCCCCAGCTGCGCCCCTGCATTTTTATCATTACTGGAGGCGGCATAGCGAAATATTTTAGATAGTCTTAGACATGTGCTGAATCAACAAGCGTGGCGACAATACATAAAATGTGGCTGACAAGGTGAATATCGGCTGACGCATGTACCACTAGGATTACAGTGAGAACGCTTCAAGCTCTGTAAACAGGTGTCAGAACACTCGCACATGATTTGAAGCATTGGATCTTATTTAATCGCAGTGCAATCTTAATCTTAATTTTAATTTTAATAGTAAACTTATTTTGATCAGTGTATTTTAACAACTGTACGCAAGAACATTGCTATAAGTAACCTTGACATGCAAGCAAAATGACTGTACGGGCGCACCGAGACGCTTAGCTTAATAATGCAATAAACACCTTAGCATAGGCTGAAATATATAGTGAAATACCGCGATCAAAAGCAACCTAACTTAAATATTTGGACAGTAAACTTGAATCAGAATTGAGTTAGAGTGAGATGCAAAGGAACCGAACGTACGTGGGGGGAGTTTTGGAGCATAAATAGGGGATATTTAGACCGCAGCCAGGGCGGGTACAAGAGGGTGCAATGCACCCACTACCAAAACTGGACGCACTCGCTAGGAATCTGCAAAATATCAAAGACAAACATGCTGGATTCCGCTAATAAACGTGCGATACCGTACCGCATCCACGTGTTGCCTCTGTTGGACTGCCGTGATTGGAAACAAATCATTTTCAAAAATGTGTGTATATGCACGATATTTTGTGAAATGTTATAGAGCGTAATCACATTATTAATTATTACATTATGTATTATGTAATGTAATTAAAGTGTTTATTTTGTAAAGACGCTTTTTACGTTTATGCCTATATAATATCACCCCTATTTTGTAAAAAGGGGACACCACAAAATGTCAATTTTACAGGAGGAGCGAGAAGGTGGCTCCGTTTTACATGTGTCAAACGCTTTGACAGGCAGGATATCCCCCACCTGTCTTGGTTATTCTTGAAGATGCAGTTGCCATCCTTATACATATCTTGGAGGATCGTGACTTGAATGGTGCGCTACACATAACTCAATTTAGTTCGAAGTGGCAATTAGCCCCTTTTTAAAAACAAGGACAATATATATTATATATGTACATTATGTGTACAACAGTGTAATATATACACTATGTACATATAAGCACCCGCACTGGAAGCCGCTGCACCCACTGGTTTCATGATCTGGCTACCGGCCTTATAAAGTTGCACCTGTACTTCCACAGCGTTATACATCCATAAGATGCTAGAAGACTTTAACAACATAAACCCAACATTGAAGTTCACAATGGAAGAAGAAAAAGACAATAGTATCAGTTTTTTGGACCTGAATATAACGCGAACCCACAACATTATGTTAAGCATATACAGAAAACCAACCACAATGGACAACATCACACCAAATTCGTCTTGCCACCCCTACGAACAAAAAACAGCAGCAGTGAGGTACCTGGCACACAGATTAATAACGTACCCACTAGATGATCCCCAAAAAGACACAGAGAGAACCATGATAGAACATATCCTTCAACAAAATCAGTTAGACAAAAAAACTACTGAACACCCATATAAACAAACAAGGCCACAAGAGAGAGAAAGATGAACAAGAAAGAAACACCCACCAAAAATGGGAAAAATTTACATACACAGGAAAACAAACGAAAAATATCATAAACTTAGTTAGAAAAACTGGACTACAGATATCATACAGAACAAGGAATACCATAGAAAATCTGCTAAGAACTCAACAGGCAAGACAAGACGTATACGAAAAAAGTGGAATATACCAAATTCAGTGCCCTGATTGCCATAGAAAGTATACCGGCCAAACTGGCAGGTCATTTTATCACCGCTATAAAGAACATTACAGTGATTTCAAAAATGGAAATCACAGATCGCACTTCGCAAGCATTTGCTGGACAGTAATCGCTCCATAGGCCCTATTATGGATATTATGGAATTGCTTCATGTGACCCAAGAAGTGGAACACATGAACACACTGGAAAATTTCCATATCTACAGGGAAACGAATGATAATCAAATTAACGAAAAATGCACAGGACCCAATAACACCCTGTTTGATGTTGTCATATCGAATGACGTCACTAATAACACATGAGAAAGTCCGACGCCTGAACATAACACTACGTGCCAGTCCTCAACCTTCCACGTAACATTGCAAAGGACAGCCTACCTGGTTGCGACACACAGCAGTAACACTGGATCTTCAAGCCTCCAACATCCGAAAAGAAGAATAACCAGTAAGCAAAAACGGCTACAAGCCTTCATACTTCAATCCAAATATCACAACAACTGAATATTCACAAATACGTTCTCCTTTATTATAGATTAAACCAAAATACATGTCCAAAAAATCGCCCAGTTTATTCAGAATAGACTATGAACACCTACACACTCAACACAAATTATCTCGACGTATGCAATTGAATCATCCCAAAGTTCAAGGCTACCTCCGACAGGAAAATCGGTTCCATCGTGCTTAGAAGTCAAAAACAGGACTCATCACCAAGACATGACATAGACATATCTACTGTTTCTGATTACTATATTAGCGTGGGATTGATTCACACCAGTCCACGGGGCCGCCCCCCCCGAGAAAAAGGTCTCACAGATAATACAATTGGAATAACGTAATTTCACTAGATGTCTTTATATTAATTTATATCATTTCATGTCACTTTACTTGTATTTATGATTAGGATCTAAGTTTAAACAACTAGACACGTACCTGATGATGGCTCGGCCGAGCCGAAACATGTAGTGTATCAGTACTACCTGGAAAAAATGTTATAGTGTACAAAATACATATATATACGTACCAAGGTGTGTCTGACTGTTTATTATCACTATAATAAAATAATAACTTTTCAGTTTCTTAGTGTTGTGTGACACCATGCATCCTGGTTGATGCGTGCTAACGTTTCCGGGAAACCTTCTATTCTTGGTTAGCCAGCAGGACCAGTGTGAAACTGGCTGTGGTCTCGCAGGAGAAGTCACACCTTTAGATATTTGTAACCAGTAACAGATGTATTTCAGTCAAAACCCGGTTATAATGACATCGATTTGTACGACTCCTCGTCTATAGCGTCAGATATTCTGTGGTATCCATTAATTCCTCATTGTTAAGCATAACGTTACGCTGCTCGGTTATAACAACACTCATGACGACACAAAATACTCAGTCCCCTTCACGACATCATAACCGAGTTCTACTGTATATTTGGCTGAAATGCAGGCGTGTCTTGTGAGGAGAATAAATTGTACTCGTATTATGTGAGACAATTCTGTTTTGTTTTTTGTGGTTGGAGCTGTGCATAAACTTGACTCTGAGCTAATAACAGGCTCAACGCCTAATACATCGTGACCAGTGGAAAGTGAAGGAGAGGTATGTGACAGGACGTATGTTACCTGTATAAGGGGTAACAGGTCTCTTTCCGGGGCGTAAAGTGGCCAGGGTGTGACACTGGCCACCCATCTACATCTAGCGCCGTGATTAAAGAAATAGCACAAACATATTCTACTTCTGGGCCTTCGTGGCCTATTTTAATGTTGACTTTAACTTGTTACCTATGCGGTACCTAGATAACGGACCCACTGGACCCACGCTGTCAAGGCCAAAGTTTTACCCCAGTGTAACAAGCAGTACCTTTATACATAGCGGAGATGTTCCTCCGTAATATTGGTGTCCACCCACCAGAATGCATGGCGTCATTACCGACACGACCGCAGTATTCTTCCGGACGGATATCACCGCCGTGAAAATCTGAATCTTGGATTTGTTTTATTTGAAAGGGGTTAATTAAAATTAACTCTTCATTAACACAGCCACTGCAAAGTTATGTTGGGCGACTGCTAGTTTGCGCTGTCGCAGCGCTAACAATCGAATGCAATAACTGACGAATACAAACACCTGCAGTCCACATGCCCTGTCTCGTCTACTGTTTCATGTCAGCACGAGAGAGCCGTGTTTTGTTCAGCCGGCCACAGGCAAACTGCTTGGCATGTGGGTGACGTCACAATTTTTTAAAATTGATAGTGATTGCACTGGTAATTTAATTACACATGAGGAAGGAACGGCGACCTTCCGTAACGGATAGTGTGAATCGGCCCTAAAAGCAGCTCATCCCATCGGTCTGCCGTATGCCACGTTGTTTGCCGGGATACTTTTGAATAAATATTACTTAATTTCGTATAATTATTATTGTTATTATTTATTCAAAATAAGCGTTGTAATAGGTTCAGCGTGTTATAAAAATTATATCTACTCTTTAAAGTTTAACCCAAACACATAATTATAATGTTTTGCGTGTTGGTAAAAATGTTTTGAACTTTTTTCACCTTCGCGACGTGAAGTTTGAAAAGAATGGCTTGTGAGAGGGTCTTGTCACGGCCAACCTAGCTGCGTCACTTTCGGGGTATGGGGGAAGGGGGGCGATTTTATATTTTGGTCTCTTGATCAACTGAAAAGACGAAAGCTGTGTAGTTTACTCGACCAATCAAGGGTATCCATTTGTTTGTCAGGCCAAAATTAAGTTTTGCGCACACGCACGAGTGTGTGTGTGTGTGTGTGTGTGTGTGTGTGTGTGTGTGTGTGTGTGTGTGTGTGTGTGTGTGTGTGTGTGTGTGTGTGTGTGTGTGTGTGTGTCAAAAGCCACAGACGAGCGTAGTCGCCGCTGATGCCGGTCGGAATGCTGCCTGTCCAGCCCAAAACGTGTAACCCTTACGACACGGTCGCTTTCCCCTCGAAAACTGAAAAAAAAACCTCACATTGCGGTTGCTTTTACACGGGCCACTTTGTGGTCAAGCCATTTGTGTTTCAGACACAGACACGCGACTGGTTTTGGCAGCGCACGCGTCAACTGACGTCACTGGCCGGGCCTGAATCTCTACGATGAATCTTCCCACATGAACACATATTCGTTTTGGACATTGTTGTGGCTCGTGTGAACGCTCCCATAACACTATGTGTTAGTCCAGTGGCACTGCCACTAGAAAGTGTAACATCCGTGGGCGGAGAAAGCCACTGCTCGGCCACAGTGGCAGTAGCCTAGCCACTCAGTAAGTGGTAACAGACGGCAACTGCGTGTCCGGCCACTGAGTGGCCTGTGTCAAAGCAACCGAAGACACCAGGAAGGAGATAAGCAAATATGCGGGCGTATTCACAAGTTGTATACAGAGCTCAAATAAATTGTAATACATTGTAGCATACATAAAATACGTGCACGTTAATTCTTATTTCACCCTTTTCTATGCTTTACGCCTGTTTTGTGTTCCAAATTTAAAGCGATTCTGTTCTTTCTTTTCTCACACGTAATTGCTAATACCTTCATTTATTCAACACCAAAGTATTTTTAATTTATTACTTGTACTTACTTCACTTGTACTTACCAGTTTTGATTGTTCTCGGTCATTACTATTTCCTTTAGCACTATTTCCTCAGCGTGCACACTTTTATTTGCACAATACTGGAACCGGCTGCTTTTACTTATAAATTCACGTGTGAACTGAATGTTATGATAGCGATACTTGTACACTACAATACATTATATCACACATCCTTCAGAATTGAAGTCCGGCCTTCCTTGCACGTAGAATAATTTCCCTAAATTGTTGTATAACGCCATGCCTAAACGAAGTACAGTATCGTACGTTCTAGACTCCCTTGCTACACGCTCAGGATTGAATAGCGTCTTGAGATAACGTCCGGAAATGCCAGAATAGAGGTCACGTGACCTAATAGCTGATTTCATCCAAGCAGTTGCCTACCCCGGGGGGTGAGGGAATGGGCGAGCGGTGCTTCCGCCTCGGGCGTCAAGGTCCAGGTGGAGGTGGGCAAAATTACCATTTTAAATTAAAAATATTTTTTCGGCTCTCGACAGATTTTAAGTGGAGCTGACGCAGCGTCATTTAATGAAAACTCAGCAGCATGAGCAGCGCCGAATTCAACTGTTAATCGCGATGTTAGGTAAAGAAGCTCTTCTCTTCAGTAGCGTAGTCAGGTATTTTGGCGTCCGGGGCAAGTAACCACAATGGCCGTCGCGAACAGATATTATGAAGTTAAAAATCACTATCATTTTTGAATTTCCCTATGTTTTACTCAATAATTTCTGACTTCTTAGTTCCAAATTTCATTTTTATTTAAGATATTAATTTTGTCTCCCCTACGTGGACTCTGCCACCCAGGGCAGCCGCAACATGTCCCCCCTACGCCCCTGCCCCTTTATGATTTTTCCTGTCACTTAATGAAGTACGGGAAGCACGGGGTTGAGGAGTTGGTTGAGGCACTGCGCTACAAGTCGGAAGGTCGCGGGTTCGATTCCCGACGGTGTCATTTGAATTTTTCATTTACTTTATCCTTCCGGCCGCACTATGGCCCTGGGGTCGACTCACAGCCTGGAACAGATATGAGTACCAGGAACATTTCCTGAGGAGTAAAGGCGGCCGGTGCGTAGGGCTGACAGCCTTACCATCCCCATAAGCCGATTGTCTAGAAATTCTGGGAGCCTCAACCTCCTGGAAACTTGAACTGTCGAGGCCTGCACAGGGATTGCTTTACATTTTTGCTTAATAAATTAATTTCTCTTGAATGTGGCGTGCTTGTGAACATGCATTTGCTGGTGATTATGGCAAGCCTTACAATTCTTGACATATGCTAGCTATGTTTGAATGTCGACGGCGACCATAAGGCGCAGGGCGGAAAGACACATGTGGGCGCCCCAGGCAGGTTATATTTTAGTGCCCTTTCAAACCGATATTCTTTAAAGTGTTTCGGCCTAGGTTAGGGCTGGCGAATATTTTTGAGAGAGCGTGCCAAAATTTCGGATAATTTTCGGAGAAATGTTTTCACTGTGGAAACCCGAGTTTACTAGTACCATATTTGTGTTTATTTCAGTGACGTCTTGGCGCCCATTATAGTTTGGCGCTCGGGGCGGGTGCCTGGCTGGTCAGCCCCTCAATCCGGCCCTGATAAGGAGGAAAGTCTCCTGGTACCTGAAGCGGCCACGTGTTTCAGACGCTGAGGCAAAATTAATAGAATTTCGGGATACTTGTTTCTTTAGACCACTGCGGAAGCCTAGGCCTTAGATGGAGGGTTATATTTATATGTAGGGCCTATGTTAAATTGAGTGTGAAGGCGTGGGTTGCTTAGTATGAGAGTCAGTGATGAGCTGTTGGGAAGTTTTATATTTATTCGGAGTGGGAAATAATATTTATCGGCTGAGTAAATTTCGGCTTTCTAAGATCGGTGCTATACCACTGGGTTTTCTTTTGACTTAACTTGACTCACCGCACTGCGCTAAATATGCAGATAACAATATGTATTCGCCAAACAAAACATGCACTTGATGAAAGAAACCGAAAAACAACTGCATGTTTCGGTTTCTAATTGAACAATCATCAGACTGTGCAAGATTTTATAAGAAGGCGTAATGTACAAAAGTGCAAATGATGATAAGTAAGGCAGAGCGCAGAGAAGTCACGTTCGGTATTCGTCTAAAAGTGCCCATTCGCGTGCAGTTTGTCGGAAGACTGAACGGCTGTGCCTTCCGACCGTTATCCAAAGGCAACACACACAAACGAAACTTCGCCGTCAGTCCTCGGACTGCAGGCAACCCATGCGGTCAACGGACTGAATGCGGTCCTTATGTTCGCCACACACCGACCGACATGCTTCAGTTCGTATTCTGTCAGCCCGACTGTCCACGCCGCTATTACTAGTGCCTTCTGCAGGCATGGGGCTTTCGAGAGAAAAACTTATGCCCTTTTGATTCTGTTATGCGAACCGTCTGTAGC